>OZ023215.1:5316269-5592676 GCA_963995525.1 Escarpia spicata
ATTTACGTGGAATATGCTGTTTTGGATTTCGGAGAACTGTTTAATTTACGTCCACGTTCGCAGTAACAGTACAATCACAGAACGCGTTGCAACAGTTTAGAGCATTCAGAGGTACGCGAAGGAGTTCGAGTCGGCATCCCGCGCATAAATATCGGTACTTCAGGTATCTAGTATCGTCCCTTTAACTGCCGCGAAGGTGTTTATTAGTGGTAACAGACTCGTAGCGTAGTTTATTTTTAAGGGAGGGATACAGTTCCAACCTGCAATTGAGGCTGCTAAAACCCCAACTACACCCACTGGTGCACCAAAAACCTCAAATTGCATCCCTTGATGCTCCCAAAACCTCTAACTGCACGCCGTGATGTTCACCAAAAACTCCAACTACAACCCTTGAGGTTTACAAGAAACTCCAACTGCACCCCTTGAGGTTAACAAAAACTTCAACTGCACCCCTTGAGGATCCATCCACACCCCCTTGATGCCTCGAGCTAAACTCGTTTGCCTCAAGCGGAACTATTTTTCATCAGCGGATGGTGTGATTACACCCCTCTCTTACGGGCCCGCCCACCTTTCCGACTGTTGTCGTCGACGAGGATGACCTCGGTGAGGAGATGCGGCGGTGTCCTCTGCAGCACGGAGCGGACGGTGTGGAGGAGGTCGGCCAGCAGCTCGTTGTCGTGGAACGTGATGATGACGGACGTACTCGCTAGGGACGACCTCTTGTATGACAACTCGTTGCAGCTGAAACAAAACATTGTATTCGTGGAATTTGATTATGGCTTTGTTGTGTAATGAAGCAGTCAACTGCACGACAGAGTGGCATAAGTCAGCATTTATGTCACAATAACGACGAAATTATCGCAAAGCCATAAACGTACCCAGACATGAACAACTATAATGACCTACCAAAGATATGGACAAACTGAAATGAAGATATTTTTCAATTTCAGTTCCATACAGTTGAAGATAGTGATTGTGTAGGCAGTTTGATTAGAAATACAATAACGCTCATTTTTGTTTGGAACTGTGTTACGTTACACAAGTTCACACCTAAGACAAAACCTATTTTAATTGGTGTATGCTGCCATCCACAAATGGACTTTTTTAATATACTCGAGCAATCCTGTTTGGAGTGTAATTCATTCGCCAACCAAGAATTTATCATAATAGTTGATTTTAACGTTGATTATTCTCACTTGAGCACTGTCAATAATCCGTTGCATGTATCACTAAAGCATTATATGTCTATGCCTGGTATGACCCAGCTTATTAACACACCTGCAAGGATTACCAGTGCATCGTTCACCATCATCGTCTCAGACCGCGTTATAATAACACAATGTGGTGTATTAGTTGGCGTACGTGACCACCAGTGAATATAGGGTACACGCAAATGTAAGAAAATTAAACTGTTAATCAACACAACGGCGTGACATCGTTCAGAAATTACAGTAAGGAAATTTTGAAGCGAAACTGCAAGAAGTAGACTGGCAGGATGTATTATGTATGAACTCTGTACACGAGGCTTTTTATCTTTTTAAATCTAAGTTGATGACCGTCAGTGATAGTATTGCCCCCTTGAAGTTTGTCCGTATTAAATAGCGTACAACCTCTTGGATGACTGGGGAGATATTGCATCTCATTCATGAAAGAGATCGGGCGTTTGCCAAATTCAAAAAGACCAAACACCATAGTTGGCATGGCAAATACATTTATCTTCGGAATCAGGTCTAATATAAGAAGAAACTGGCAAAATCAGATTTCATTGCAAACAAGGCTTATGAATATAAACAACAAGCGAAGACATTATGGCAAATGCTAAAAAGCATCGGAACTTCGTCTCAATGTAAAACTAAGCCAGAAAGCATAGGGCTTGATGTAGACAGGAACATTTGTTTTGATAAAATAAAGGTGTCTGAGTATTTTAACCTTTTTATTTATTAACATATCCTCAACACTCGTTGACCAACTTCAACTTATATGGGAAATATAGGCGGCAACACATTATTGGATGTGTTGCCGCCTACAGTTCCCATTACTTGGTGAACGTTGGTCAGCCAGTGTTGCGGCTATGTTAATAAATAAAAAAGGTTAAAATACTCAGACACCTTTACTTTATCAAAACAAATGTTACTGTCTATATCAAATCCTATGCTCTCTGGCTGATCATTGGATGTCACCCGTAATAGTTTCTGTTTAGTGAAGTCACCGAAAAGAATTATTAGGAATCCTGAACAACTTGAACTCTAGCAAGGCGACTGATTTGAACCAATTGTCACCTAGATTTATTAAGGATGTTGCCAAGCTCATTGCGTTACCTTTGACGAATATTTTAAATTTATCTTTGTCAACCAGCAACATTTCAGACGATATTAAATCAGCAAGGGTAATGCCAATTTAAAAAAGAAGAGTAAGCTGGAACCGGTAACTACAGGCCGGTCTCGATTCTCAATGCAATCTCGAAATTATTTGAGAGAATCGCTTATCAACAGCTGGACGAGTACATCCAAGCACATCAGCTCCTATATGAGCATCAGTCTGGTTTTAGATCCTCCTATTCTGTTGACACGTATTTGGTACATCTCACAGACTTCCTAAAATAGGAACAGGGTAAAGGCAACTATATAGGTACGGTGCTTCTTGACTTTCAAAAGGCTTTTGACACGTAGACCGTAAGATCTTGCTTAAAAAACGGGAATTTATAGAAATCTACGTTAGTCTGGTTTCAGTCATATATGTCTATATGAACGTCAGCAATCAGTGGAAATTGGTGGTACTTTATCTAAGTCGGCGACTGTAACGTGTGGTGTCCCACAAGGGTCAATTATTGGACCATTACTGTTTTTAATATACATTAACGATATTCCCTCGGCTGTTCAATGCAAATTTATTTTATATGCTGACGATTCGGCTCTCATAGTTTTGGGAAAGAACATCCAACAAATCGAAGGCTTTCTTCAGAGCTTGAGGCTGCCAGAGAATGGCTGATAAACGACAAACTTTCACTCCATCTAGGGAAAACCGAATTCACCCTGTTTGGAACAAAACATAAAATAGATACGTGTAATTCCATCCTGGTGAAATGTGCTGGCAACACATCGACATGTCAGACGAGTGTTAAATACCTAGGTGTAGATTTACATGAGGCACTAACTGGAGAAGGAGTGGCTGAGAAGATAATTTGTAAATCAAATGCCAAGTTAAAGTTCTTGTATAGGAAAACAAGAAATGTCAACATGAAAACAAAAACACTGTTGACCTTTGCCTTGATACAATGTCATTTTTACTAAGCCTGTTTAACTCAGAAACATAAATCTAGTCTACAGTGCACCCGGAACCAGGTAATCCGGTTCCTTCTTAATGCACCAGCCATAACCCATATTGGATCAACGGAGTTTAGACAGGTCAATATGTTACCTGTGGATCTACGGGTTAAACAACTAAAACTGAACCTTGTCTATGATATTGTCAATAACAAAGCACCAAATTATTTGTCCGATTCGTTCAACGTAACATGCGAACAGCACGGTATAAATACAAGATTTTATATTTTTTCTCTTCGTGTGCCATATGTCAAATCATTTGGTCAAACTTATTTTTATTACACAGGTCTACAGGCATGGAATGAATTGCCATATAACATACAAGGTGCTCCTAACAAGACTCAATTTAATTAACTAGTGAAAAAATGTTTGTTCAATTACCTCAATAATCAGAAAGCCAGCTTATTTGTGTACTATTAATTCCATCATATTTTTAGGTACCTGTATCTACTAAAACATTGGGTATTGAGATATTTTACAAATCAGGTGGGAAGCTCTTTTTACTAATAACACCATTTAATTAAATTATCTTAATAACCTGGGCTCTACTGGACGATAGCTCTTTTATTTTTTATTTTTAGTGTTGTTGCATCTTAAATTTCAAAAGTGTTTATTTTTAGATCTGGTATTATGTATATCTAGTCTATGAGCCGGTTTTTCAAATGACTTAATAATGAGGAGGTAATCTCAGTTACAATATCATCGGTATTAATGTAGGTTGACATCTAGGTATTAGCTAATATTTAAGTTATTAATTATTGTTGTTTTAGTCTTTGTTATTTTATCATATTCTATTAATGTATCTGTCATGTATTTGTTTATGTCTGTCCAAGGACCACAATGGAAACAAGTGCGTGCACTTTCTTGTGTAATCCTTATATATGGTGTACTCTAGTTGTATTTATCTTATGTATTTGCACGGTTACATTCTTATATTGAATAAAATCATCATCATCACATTTAAAATCGCATAGACAAGTATGACGTTGCCATGCCTAAAGCAGTCTATATCACTCCCCCCAACGTTCCTGCCATCGTTCCTTGTGAATCGACAATCCAATTGCGTCACTTGGCTAGTTAACACTACTGCCACTACGCGCTACAGTGGAGTTGCGTTACTACACTGTGTCTTAATGTATTGTGTTTAACAAGATTTAACAAGATTGCCATCCAGAAAATTACTCTGGATGGCAGTTGGACAAGGAAGCCTTTTGGCTTATCGAGAGTCCAATACTTTTTATCTACATGTATCCCGCCTTTTTAAGGTGTGTGTCGATTTTATTTTTAAACATATTCACGCTATTAGCACCAACACAATCAGGAGATAATCTGTTCCATTCATTTACAGTCCTTTGTGAGAATGAGAACTTTCTTATATCTAATCTACACTGCTCCTTTACTAATGTAGCTTCATGTCCTCTGGTCCTTCTATCTTTCTTAACTGAGAAAAAAATGTTTCTATCAATATTTTCATAACCATTCAATATTTTAAACACTTCTATGTGATCTTCTCTCAATCTCCTGGTCTCTAGTGTTGTTAAACCACATTCTTTTAGGCGTATTTCGTAACTAAGATCCCTCAGATTTGGTATTATTTTAGTCGCTCTCCTCTGTACTCTTTCTAGCATATCTATGTCCTTCTTGCGATAAGGCCTCCATGCTTGTATACAATATTCTAAATGAGGCCTCACTATTGTTTTGTACAGCGGTACTATGAATTCTTTTTTCTTATACGCTATATTTCGCCTAATTAATCCAAGGATTTGATTTCCCTTTGACGCTGCAATTCCGCACTGCTCTGAAACCTTCATATCAGCACTAATGGTTAACCCTAAGTCCTTTTCTTTTACAGTAGTACTTAGAACAGTACCCCCCATTTTATATTTTACCTCTTCATTCCCATGACCTGTGTGGAGGCATTTACATTTCCCAAAATTGTTACAGCATTGGCCACTTTTCAGACCATTTGATCAACCTATCAAGATCATCTTGTAAATGCTGTCTGTCTCCATCACTTTTAATCCTTCTAAACACTTTTGTATCATCCGCAAATTTTAACACCTTGCTTGTTATATCATCGTCCAAATCGTTGATATATATTAAGAATAATATAGGTCCTAGTACTGATCCCTGTGGTACCCCACTCAATACCGATTTCCAGTTTGAAGCCTCCCCATCAACTACTACACGTTGTCTTCTGTCATTCAGCCATTTTTCTATCCAGTTTATTATACCATTTCCTATGCCATGGGCCTTTAGCTTAAGGAGTAATCTTTGATGTGGTACTTTGTCGAAAGCTTTTTGAAAATCTAAATAGATGATATCTACTGGTGATCCCTCATCTACCCACCTAGTGATGTCTTCCAAAAAACATAACATATTTGTTAAGCATGACCTCGCTTTTAAAAACCCATGTTGAGATGGGTTTATCAAGTTATGTTTAACAAGAAAATCCACCATGTGATCTTTAATTAGTCTTTCTAATAATTTGCAAATCACTGATGTTAAACTCACTGGTCTATAGTTCTCTGACTTGTTTCTCGAACCTTTTTTAAATAACGGTATAATGTTTGCCTCTTTCCATTCTAAAGGAACCACTCCCTCTTCTAATGACACATTGAAAACTGTTGCAAACGGTGCGCTAATTTGTTCTACAATTTCCAATAGTAGTTGGGAGGAATCCCGTCCACTCCAGGTGATTTATTATCCTTCATAGCCCTTATTTTCTTAGCTACCATTTCCGAGGTTACAACTAACTGTCCTAAATAGTCTGAATCTGCCCCCTTGAACTTAGCCTCTGGTACTGGCAGTGAACTAATATCTTCCCTGGTAAACACTGAACTAAAATACTCATTCAGGTCTTCTGCCATTAAGAATCCCTCTGATATTGTATTTCCAGCACTATCTTCTAGAGGACCGACCTTATCCTGAACTTTCTGTTTGCTTTGAATATACGCATAAAAACTCTTACTGTCATGTTTTATATTACTAGCTAATTTTTTTTCATAGCTTCTCTTTGAATTTCTAATTTCAGCTGTAGCTTGATTAAGTGCTTCTTTATAAATGTTGTAGCCTTCATCATTTCCAGTACATCTATATGACTTCCACATCATTTGTTTATACTTAATTTTTCTAATGGCTTCTTTCGATAAGTGTTTCTTTTTAGACCGTTTCCCTTGTTTTTTGAAAGGTACAAATTTATCGACTATGCACTTAATTTCACTATTTAAGATATTCCAGCATTCGGTTGCTGTCTTATTCTTCAGGGTGTTATTCCAGTCTATCTTTGCTAAATATTTCCTCATGTCCTTATACCTTTGTGGAAATTTCTCCTATACTGCTTTTTACTATTCCTTTCTGATTTTACTTTGATGGTAAAATGTATCTGGTTGTGATCACTACTCCCCAGTGGCTCACATTTCTTGACATTGTCAACTAATTCTTTCTGTGAGGACAAAACTAAGTCTAACACATTCTCTCCCCTGGTTGGTTCTAGCACATGTTGAGAAAGGAAACTATCTTGTACTAAAACTAAAAACTTGTGGTCCTCACTCCCCATACTCTGTAGAGATTTCCATTGTATATGCCCATGGTTAAAGTCCCCCATAATAATACAGTTCCGTTTGCTTACTTCCCTTATAGCGTTTTGTATTTTTTCATTCTCTTCTATGCTTATGTTTGGACTTCGATAAACTAACCCAACTGTTAACGTTGAGTTTCCTGTAACTATGTTACACCAAACAGCTTCTTCGCAATCTGCTTCTCTTTCTAATTTTATTTCATAAGCCTGGATAGATTATTTAATATATAAAATAACTCCACCTCCCTTTCTTCCTATTCTATCTTTCCTAAACATTACATATCCTGTTAGTCCCAATTCGGCATCTGATATATCAGTGGTGGCCCACGATTCGGTTATACCTATTATGTGAGGGTCAATATCTTCTACCATAATGTTTAGTTCACTTCTTTTGTTTACTATGCTCCTTGCATTTAAACAAATGCATTTATATCCTGATTCAGAACAGTTTTCCAGGTTGTTCTTTGCCGATTTATTTCTGCTGTCTTTATCTATGCCTCCAGTTTCAGGCTTCTCTGTGAATCCCCCCTGCGAATCTAGTTTAAATAGATGCAGCCTGTCCCACTGTCAACAGATTGCAGCAAGTTCTCTGAGAAAACTGCTGCCCCCTTTCCACTTAGATGTAGGCCATCTCTCATGTACATATCTTCCCTCCCAACAAAGTATCCCCATAAAAAAGTGTTGATGCGTTATGTACGTAAATTGTCGATACGTGTGATGAAAGTACCAAACACTATCGCACGAACAGTCTACATACCCATACAACCTCCCCCATGGCCAGAGATGACGCGTGCTCCTCATGTCCGATCTCATGCGATATCGAAGATTGGATTTGTTGGCCGCGTGATCGTCGCTGAGGCTGATGTGTCTTGGACTTGTAGAAGCCCCAATGACCTGTCCACTGTACACCGCCAGGTCCGGCTCCTGTCCATCGCTCAAGTCTACTTCGTGCACTTCTGCGAGACCACCTGGTCTGATGTCTCGTGTCAGGTGGCGGCAAGAAGGCTGCTCTGGAGCACCGAGAAAGAACCGCATTAACACCAGAATCAACTCTGCAAGTGTACATGTCACACTGCGGAATTAGGAAACACATATTCAACACTACAACAAGTGCAGGTCAGCGGAAAATGATTTAATTCATGGCAAATTAAAATCCCTTTGCATATATCACCTGTCGACCGAGTATGGAATTTTTAGATTAGCAATCGAGATGAAGAAGAAGAAAAAACACGAACACGAATGTTATTTTTGAGGATAACAAGCTATGCAGTATCCACCAGGGACATACACAGGGTGTTGTTATCATGGGATCTCCTGAATACTTTTTGGCTGAAAGGCGCCATTTGTGTACAAGTGGTGCACATCCGTCCCAATTGTCGTTCAGTTTAAGACAGGTAGCGAACATTGCACCTGGCCGTCGTGTCTACATCAACGAAGTCTTGCGCTGCATCACATTATTTCCACAAACGGCTTCCGGTGTTGGCGGTCCACAAACGGCTTCCGGTGTTGGCGGTATGCGCAGTGAACCGGGTGAAAACCGATAAGTGCCAATGAGGCAGCTCGCTCGTCTTACATCTTCTCCGTTTCCAAACATAACAATGACAAAACATGTCAGCTCTCCGGACACAAGCCATCCAGTGTCACTGTGAACCGTTCTCAGATGTGTGGTTTCACGTGTCTTGTTATCGCAACCTGTTAGTTTGTCGCACGATAACCTATGAGCCAGGAGCAAACATTCTCTATATAGCGTGCGTGCCTTTGCGTAATGAATCATATAATGTCACACAAAAACCAGATAATAATCGCCGAAACTAGAGAGCATCTGTTTTGTGCCCCGTAACAATGGCGTCATTATTCTAGACCCACTTGAAAGTAATCTGGCTGATCACGTGATCCCAGTTAATTACTATGGCGAAGTAAACCGCTTGTTGACGTGACTATTGTTTCCAATACGCAATGGTGTACGTTTAAACTCCTTGGTTTCGACACACCTTTCGCTGATAAGTCACTAACCTAATAATGCTCTCAATACAGAAAGTGTGCTTATCAGTCATCCGATACAAGCGAATGAATAATCGACAGCGACATTATGAGCTAGTTAATACACTGCTGAAAATAAATTCCAAGACGTGCGTTCGCTGTTGGGGCAAGTTGGATGTAAAGTTCAACATCACCGTTGCTCGCATGGATTCAGACTTTGAGGCGTGAAAGTCAAATGAGTACTATATATATAATTGGGTTTTACATGTTTTCTCAGTGATAGTCGTTACGTGTCTCGGGGTGCGGTCCTGTTATGAAATTTACCTATTTTGTAATAATCGACCCATTTTGTAACAACGACCCTTTTTGTAATAGAAACAGGCCCAATTTGTAATAAACCGATGTAGTAATGTAATAACATTTTGTAATAACACTGAGGCCCATTTTATAATAATTTCAGGTGTGCACTTTTTGTAAGAACATGCAGGCCAACTTTGTAATAACAATGATTGCCCATCAACTAATGTAAAAAAAGACTGCAAAACGTACATCTTACATATGCACGCACACAGAGGCACGCACGCTGTCTGTCTATGGTGAAGAGGATTGTTATAGTGAAATGAAGATGTTGATTAAGATGAAAATAAAGAAGATCACGAAAAAGACATGATGATGACAAAAATGACGGCGATGCATACAAATATGAAGATTGTGAAGATGACGAAGACGAAGGTGGTGATGACGATGATGACGATGATGACGATGAATGTGCAGATTTTGATGTAAGTGATGCTAAATAATGTTGATGAATATGAAGGTTACCATGATGATTATGGTGAAGATGAAGATGGTGGTGAAGATTATAACCACCATAAGTATATAGACAAAATTATGAGGAAGGAGGTGATGATGATGCACATTATGATGAAGACGAAGACGATGATGGTGATAATGAAGATTATGATTGTGTTTAGAATGACAACGAAGATATAGACGCCGATGACGATTATGATAACGAAGATGACGATGATGAACACCAACATTTTGAGAATGTAGGTGATGTTGAAGAAGAAAATGATGAATATGATGATGATAAGGAAATGATAATAATAATGAAGACAATAACAATAATAATAATACAAAATAACATTAACTTTAATAACAATAATAATAACAGCTTTGTGTTATTCTTCCTCTCTGTCAAAATCCTCATACCCTATGTTTGTGTGTGTGTGTGTGTGTGGTGTGGTGTGTGTGTGTGTGTGTGTGTGTGCTGTGTGTGTGTGTGTGTGTGTGTGTGTGTGTGTGTGTGTGTGTGTGTGTGTGTGTGTGTGTGTGTGGTGTGTGGTGTTTGTGTGTTGATGTGTGTGTGTGTGTGTGGTGTGGTGTGTGTGTGTGTGTTTGTGTGTGTGTGTGTGTGTTTGTGTGTGTGTGTGTGTGTATGTGCGTTTCGTTTTTAATAATGAACGCGTGGGGAAACACGCCCAAGAACTGGTGGGACAAAAAAGAACAGGGTGGGAAATACTGTATTTGTCATATGTGTAAATACGAAAGCACAATAACTACATTAAATCAAACACTATTGTGGAATAACATATAAAGGACTGATTAATTATTAATTCCAGTCACCATTTCAAAGACGATTTCAAATAAAAACTTCTACAACTGTGAAATTGACTCGTGGGAAAATCGTTTAGATACATTTCTGATGCGTTAGATGTATTGTTAACTAGTTCATTATCTGTGTTGCAGTCATTTTAGCTGAGGTCCTCAATTATGGTGTTTTGCCCTTTGGGTGGGACAAAACGCAAATCACTGAACCTTACATATTAATTAGCTTCATTAATTTATTAGTTCAGTTATCTATCACACATTAAAATAGGTGACGGCAATTACAAGATTGGTTGTAACAGGCCCTAAACACACAGATGGCTTGCGCTGTTGACGATGTACTCAAGATGACTCCCACTGATACGATCAACTCTCCGAACCACACAACTGCGGACCCTCTCCAGGGACTTAAAACAACCCGTTTTGGGACTAACGCATTTTGGGACTAACGCATGTGCCGTGGGGCAATACGTAAGCAATTATATATAACCTTCACTTAGTTCGGTCATACTTCTTTTTTATAATTATTTTGTTTTGCATACATAAATCCATCACGGTATGTGTAGAATTGCAGGAAGCCTGTACAAGCGTCCTTCACTCATGAAAGGTAGGTAGTTTTTCTTTGTGTGTTGGACTTTTTACCGATGGTTCGAGTTAAATGCGACTGGTGAACATAAGCATCTTGGACTTAAGTGTGGCTTTTTGTCGGTTATTTTTGGGACCATGCGAACAGCTTTGGAGTAAACTGAATAGCATGGTGCATACGGTTTCGAGATCAGGTTAGTACGCCCACATAGGGTCGATCTCAACAATGGGGTTTATTAATAGTTAGGTCAAGGTCATGTTGTTCTCCTCCTTGTTCCCTGCTGTACAGGGGTGACGATCAGGTAGAGTCTTGCCGAACCACTCACTGTGTTGTTTCTTTCTAAAGGGTTCTACCCATAGCCCCCTCTCAATATTTCATTCTCCGCCAATCTTCTCGTGTCCCCCTCACACAGTGCTCCAATCTCAGCTGTGGCCGTCCCATTTTTTGTATCATTGGTGTTTTTCCGCTTCTGCGCTCTTAGCTAGTTTTCCTGCATCCATCTCTACTAACTAGCCTGTCCATCTCATATGGCTTCTCACCAGCCCTCCTGTTGGGTTGCATTGTATACATCCTATCATATATCGACGTCTTGAAGTGATCATTTACTTAGCAGTGAACCAGACTTGTGCATGGATGAGACGAGAATCTAGTTAACGTGACATGATGTGTATACAATTTGCCCGTCGCGTTGAACAATTCGGCGAACTTGCAGATCTGATCCGTTATAGCAGATGTTTATCATTTGAATGTCGCGTATACACTGTGAACCGTTTGGGGACTAAACATTAAAACTGTATAATCTTGAGAACATCACGTTGATAAATACTTCAAAACGAGGACCAGAAAGGATGGGTTTAAACACCTTGTGAAAACAGGAGCCAGGCCACAGTCACAGTTGACAGTTGTCACGTGACCGCTGTCATAGTTACAATACTCGTTGTGTGACACTATCACCTAGTGATCGTGTCACAGGTGTTGAGTGTCCTGTTCTTGTTGACACTCGCAACAATGAAACGGCCGTGACTGAGTTCGCTCAGCTGTATGAATGAGTACCTGGCTATAGACAGTGGTTGATATTTGTGCACGAATAGTATTCGCGCATTAATTGCAGCGTGGATGCAAGTTTATCAGATAAATCGTGATGATTTTCGATTGAACAAGTCTGCCAAGGACTAAAGTGTAAACGCGCTATATAAAACCTCTCATCCACCTACCTTTCCATAGACCGCCACATCTTGTTGTCGAGATGGACCAGAGTAGCAGCAGCACGCCGTTGAGAAACACTGTGACAAGGACGGGCGTCAGCACACATGGCCAAACCCGCTGACGTCGCCAACTCCCCACCGCCAACCACGGCCTATACGCCAACATGTCTCTATTTACCATGTGGCTACTCCGAGAACTCTACAACAGACTCCCATGCATCCAGATACGGTTTCTGAGTTCAGAGACGTTTGCTCGCAAGTTCGTTCGTCAGTGGGTTGCACACTTGAAGATCGACTGGCGGGGAGGGGTGCTGAAGGAGGGTTCTTTATGCTCCCGTCTTACAGAGTGATGAAGTAGTCATCGCCATCTCTTTGATATGCATGCATAATGGTATATAATTATAGTCTACGTCGCTTTGCAACGCTTGCCTTCACCACGCAAACGTTTACGGCATTCTTCACCGCGCACGGTTCGATATGGTTGGAAGGTTTCGGGGCTGTCCTCTCTGAAAGATGCAACGCGAAGTCGTTACATACATACACACATACATACATACATACATACATACATACACAAACCCACAATAGACTTGATGATTGATAGACTTCAGGACATACTGTTGGTTGGATGAAAACGCTGCGTTGACAATGAAGGTCGTTGAATATTAATGGTAACATATTAAGGAGAAGTCGACAGTTAAACCGACCGAGTACTAGAATTTACATTCATTATCATAACGAAATAATGTCAAGTGAAAATGTCATGGCTTAACCAGAAGACAGAGGAAACATCTGAACATGTTTACGTAATTATACTTTTGAATTACAATTTCTCTATTAGCTACCAATTATTTGTGTAAAATCTAATTCAACATTTCTCAACTTTTTCAACAGCGTCTGGTAGACGGTTATACGGGCAGAGAGCCCCGTGATGTTAGGTCAAGTTGAATGTTTGCATGTTACAAATCACAATCCAATGTTGACTCAAACAAAATACGCTACGTCGCCCAGAATTGCAAAAAGGAAAAGGTTGACATGTTAAAGCTTATCAGTTGTAATTATTAATGTATTCGAGGATATCAGAAACACATATTTAAATAGATGATCAAAAACAAAACTAACATAAACGACTTTAACTTAAATAATATGTCCGTATAACACAATGGATTGCCGTATTATGTGGAACATTATAGACCCTACTATCAATATTTGCAATATTCGTTTATGTGATTACTCAGAATATTACACCCAACATTGTCAACGACTGACTTCGTCAGCTTAGTTACAAACAGCTTCAGACAAATGCTTTTAAATATGTCATCTTTTGACACAATAAACGCGTAATTCTTGGAAGGTTTCTGAAAGGACTGCCAACAGTTTCCGAGTTGCTAACTGGTGTAATTTAATAATCCAAGTCGGATATAAGGGCGTTCAACCTCATTTACAAGAACAGGGTCGGATTTCGGTTCTACTTCTTGCAACAAATGCATGACATGACATTTCATTGTGACGACATGGGTCTAGACAGCGTCCTGGGTTTAGTACAAAACAACACAAAACTTACTTTGCCATAAAAAACCCACGGTGCTTTCAATTGAAAAACAACGTCAGCAACTGTGTTATGGGGATAAGTACCAGGATCGTTCATGCCGCATTAAACCTTTAGAGCTTAAATGGTGAAAATAGGTCAAACGTTATGCCTGTGTCCGCCCTTGTCGATGATACTGTTACTGACACACGACTCATAGTAACCTGTTATTTACTGATGACACGCACACGCACACGCACACACACACACACACACACACACACACACACACACACACACACACACACACACACACACACACACACACACACACACACACACACACACACACACACACACACACACACACACACACACACAACACACACTGTTCAATAAGTAATGTATTGCATGTATTGTTTACTATTTATCTGCTGTTTTTATCGAATGGTTTTATGGTTTTATGTACATATTGAAGTCATGTCTGTTCTCACCCGAGACAAATGTCTCAAGTTGAGTTGAGACAATAAAGCATTATATTATCTTATCTTATCACACACACACGCACGCACGCACGCACGCACGCACGCACGCACGCACGCACGCACGCACGCACGCACGCACGCACGCACGCACACACACACACACACACACGCACACATACACACACTTTAGGTATTACAAACCCGATTTTACGAGCTAAACGCAACGATTCAATTGTTTATAAGTTGTCATTTAGGACAGATGTCGAAAATGCAGATTAAAATAGTCAAGGGTACGATTATGCATATCGACAATATCTAAGAAACCAAATGGTTGTTACATGTAATAATGTAATAGCAAATACATTGCCGAATCTATGGTTAACTGTGACTAGTGTTATATATACACAAATCAAACGCATTAACATCAAATATCCATCAATCATAATAATTTTACCATTGATCCTCGCTAAAAATCTAAATATAGGACGACATTGATGTTCATTCCGTTTAGGTTTCGTGTAGAAATTGAATTGTTACCTCATTTTATCGCTACGAAACTATAAGTTAATACATGGCACGTTATGTTTCGTATCGATACTGCTTCTATTCAACCATAAGTCCATGATATGGTTCACAAGTCAAGTACGCCCACAAAACAAGAAGATGCTTAAGCACCAATGAAGACCTCCTTATCAAAACGACGAATGACTAATGATTGTTAAAGGCCGAACGATAATTGCAGCTGCTATCGAATATGACATGTATGACACGATCGCGTCACAAATAATGCCCTAAACGCACACATAAAAGGACACGTTTAATAATAGGTTACTATACACTAGTTGTGGTATTGATGTGCAGTCAACAATGCTGCGATGATGTCGATGGTTGCCAAACAATGCACTGAGATCTACTTGTCTCAATACATACTAAGAATAGTTCGTTTCGACCGGTGCAAGAACGTCATCGAATAAGATCCAGGGACCGTAGCTATAGCATTACGATAGGAGGTTATAAACTGCTATATTCATATAGGTTTTATATGACTTATTAAGAAATTGAACTTGTCCGCGGTGTGTTAAAAAGTGTCCGACGTATTGAACGATACATAAATTAGACATTGGATGTTACACAATAAATACACTAGGTACACACCAAGGGCACATGACGTATACTGAAAAACATAACTTCCGTCAAGAGTTATGTTCCTTATGACGAGACACTTGAGCGATTGAAACTTCTCACACTAACTTATAGAAGAACACGGGTCGATGTATACAAGCAGCTTCGAGGGACATGTCACAAGTGATGCATCTTCTGACATGGTCCAGCTGTGTAAAGACTGGGGTGCAACGGAAGGAACAAGAATCATAGTTTGAAACTTCTCGAATAATGTGCTCATATTGACACTAGCAAGAACAACGTTAGAGTTACAACAGTGTTAAATAGTCTACAATCGCAGGCGGATCCAGGGGGGTCTGGGGGTTCGTGCTCCTAGACCTTTGGAATTTGGTCGCGCTATGCCTGCACTACAGTGGCGTGCTTCATAGACCAATTTTCAAAACCACCCCCTTCCGATGTCATCAGTCGAGCCAAAATAGCGAGACAGCGGAGAAGTTTAAGTTACGGCGGCGCTGCAGCAAAACAATATTCAACAGCACCCCCCATCTTCCGATGTTATGACCCGCGACAGCACGACGACAGCGGAGTCGCGAAGAAGCTCCGGCTCAGACCACCTAATATGAATTGGGATCGGCCGCTATTGGAGGACCTCAAAGGGTGCAATTAGAGGTTTTTACCACCCAGACTACCCTCTCTGGAACCGCCCCTGACAATAACATGTAACTTTCCTTAACATTTGGCCATAACTAATTTAAAAACGGTCTATATAAACATTGCAGTATTGAATGATGTCTCTACGATCATATAGGAAGTCGAGAGTATTGCGAAGGACGTGGGTAGATCTTACCACCACTGCCTACAGTTAGAATGAAGTGCCAAGGAACTTGCGTCCACCCACACCGTCGCCTCCTCACCAACGACATCCCATCGACCTTTTGCTGGATCATCCTGTTTCACTCTTCGAACCGTGTCTTCCAGCATTGCGCGCAGCGACTCATCACAGACCTCCTCATCCCACGTGCTGGTCGACGAATTGGCCCTCCGTTTGATGAACGCCGTTGCAACCCGGAGCCAGCCGCACACCGGCAAGTGGCCGACGAGCTTTTCACAAAATGCTGTGAAAGAGTTGGCCGCGTTCAGCTCCGTGTTAGTAACGGCGACTCAGTGGTGGTTGAAGTTTATGTTGTTGACTTCAAACCACTGGGTTTTGAGTTCATCCTGGGAATCAACGGCATCTCAGCTCTAGGCGGCGTGACGATCTTCCCTTCGCTTGCGACATGTTTTTGGTCGCCTAAGACAGACGAGAAACCGGTCTGCGCGGCTGCGATCAAGATTGACGAGCCGGAATAGCTTGTAGCGTCAAAGTAACATAAAACAACTCACTGGTGAAGAGAGAGAACATTTTAATTGCAGCACTCACACACACGTCGCTTTTCGTCTAACTGCCCCCAACAAGCCAGTGTTCCACATACCGGTCAACCTCGCATAATGTCATTGCATAACAACGCGGCATTGTGCCAACGTCGCCGCCGACGACGACCGCCGAGCAATAAAGGACACGCCCAAAATACACTGCACTTCTAAGCCACACTGCACTTCTATACAACACCTATGTACTGTTATGGTAGTGTCGTTTTTAAGTAGGAAATACCTGCTCGTGTTTCAATACTAAGCCACCCACTTAGCATACTATCCACGGAAAAAGAATATTGTGCTATGAATAGCTAAGTGTGCTAAGCCAATATGAGTGGTAAGAGATAAACGCAAATTAAGAGCATTCATATAACAATAAACGTACCGGAATGAGCCAAGCGAATCTGCAGCGACCAAGAGAGGTGTAATGCCGGTTAAGCTTGATCAGTGCTTCGGTCAGCGCCGGGCATTGCAGCCGTGCTAGCAACCACGAATCTCTCGTATGTGGTTATTCCCCGGTCACTCCACAGATTCAGTCAGACTGGAACAATCTCCGTCAAGTATGTCCGTATGAAAGTGTGTGCCCCCGGTGTTTCTAAGCGAAGGTAAACTGGACACGACGTGATGAATGAATGCATGAGACGTTTGCACAACAAAGCCCAATACTAACAACGAGACCCACGCTACTAGCCCGCGGCGGAATCTCGTTTGTCTTGCACCTCGTCGTCATAGTTCGATGGTTACTAGGTTTCTAGCATGCAGGTGAATGTAACATGAAACAGCTAGGACGTTCATTTGTTGTTCTGCAAAGGTTGCCAGATAAATAAGTGATACGAGAAACCATGTTTTAGTTGATACGCGTGATGTTTAAAACCATTAAAAGTAGTTGACGCGATGTTAAATGTCTGTTGCATGTGTATTTTAAAATATGACAAATTATATTTTCTAGTTGTACACCGTTCTTTCGCTCTCTCTCTCTCTCTCTCTCTCTCTCTCTCTCTCTCTCTCTCTCTCTCTCTCTCTCTCTCTCTCTCTCTCTCTCTCTCTCTCTCTCTCTCTCTCTCTCTCTCTCTCTCTCTCTCTCTCTCTCTCTCTCTCTCTCTCTCTCTCTCTCTCTCTCTCTCTCTCTCTCTCTCTCTCTCTCTCTCTCTCTCTCTCTCTCTCTCTCTCTCGCTCTCGTTCTCTGTGTGTGTGTGCTCGTGTGCGCGTGTGTGCGTGTGTGCGTGTGCGCGTGTGCGTAATTATGTTAATTTTCTCGGCAGATAATCACAGCTGAACTAAATTAATCACACAAGCAGAACGTCTTATATCTGGGTGGGCGCGTGAACAAACTGTCTCGTCGTGTTTTGACGGCATCGCGCTAAGATATTTATTTGAATCTACAGGAGGACGTATTCATAGAACAGTTGTGGAATTGAGGCCACTGTTGAACGAATGTCGCTAATGTGGCAGACTGATCTCAAGTCAAACTTGGCCATACCGTGACCACTTGAGGCAACCTCACTTGACACAATCTCAATATTTTAGTTCCGTTGTAGCGGACACACAGTCTGACGAATATAATTGAAGATGATGAAGCGTACGTAAAGAAAATTATAAATTTAAATGTATAATTAGGCAATAATGTTATTTGTGGTACGACGGGTCGTAGCGTAGTGTATCAAATCAACTAGTATTATATTGTTGTAGCGAGTCGGATTGAATCGTGTCGTAGCGTGCTTGCCGGGCTTTATACGTAAAATAATACACAATAATACAAACTAAACATTGGTGTAGTATTTGATAAGTAATATACACGAGAACAGCAGATCAAACAAAATCGGTTGTGACATCCAAATAACATTTCATCGATTGGATGGTGAAATACGCTGTTGATTAAAAACGCTTTACATAAATATCAGTTATAATAATTATAGATGACTAGTGTTACAGATGTATGACATTTCAAATTCTATTGAAAAACGTAATTACAGATAATGCACGGACGGACGAATGAACGAAAGAAAGTGTCTGTTTGTGCGTGTGTGCGTGTGTGCGTGTGTGCGTGTGTGCGTGTGTGCGTGTGTGCGTGTGTGTGTGTGCGTGCATGCGTATTGTGTGTGTTGTGTGCGTGTTGTGTGTATGTGCGTGTGTTGTGGAAGGGTGAACCAATGCTAAGCGTACATTTCATAGTTTCGGTGCTTACATTCTGGATGACGTGGGCGGGCCACTTGGTAAGAATGGCTGTGTACAGAATACCGAAGAGAGGTGGAGTAACACGACGGCGACAGGAAAAAGAGCACAACTCAGACAGGAGGATTATATACTGGTGATGAGGGATTTTAAAAACACGGAGTTAGATGAACGGTGGAGAGAGAGTCTGCTGGTGGGATACAGTAAAGAGTAGTGCAACAGGATAACATTTCTGAAATGGAATCGTTTCTGTGGAGTCAGCTACATCGCGGCCAATCTTGCGTCGTATGGAACCAATTCACTGGTGATCACACGCCCGCTGTGACGCAGTCGTTGGGGATTGTAATTAATCGCGGCGTGCAAACATCGTCTTTTGTCGTCAAATTGTACCTGCTGGCCGCTTTCACGTGCGACTTGCGGTTGAACAATGACCGAGGCCGTCTAGCGTCGATGTTTACCTACTATTTCTACTTAGCGAAAACTATAGCTGTACAGGGAACATTCTTAGAACATGAATTCTTATGTCACTACAGTAATAATGTCCGAATCCGAGTGTTTATAATACAGTAACTCGACTCATATAGTTATATCTTTTTGGTGTTGTCAGTGCAAGTAACTGTTTTTTACCAAGTTAGCAATATGCTAGGTACGCTAAAATTCCACTGATCAGGCCGTGTTCTAACTGCCATTATAACAATACTACAATACGTAATAATATTAAACTATAGCAGCATTTCACTGCGTCAATAGTGGCCACGATAGCGGATTGCGGCCTGTTAGCTTCACGTAAGAACGACGAATATTCCCCACCAAAGCTATCGTGCTGAATTTCTGCAGTTATATAGTATTTAATACATGTAAAGTCGCCATTATTTGCAGAAAAGACTGAAACCCCACTTACTATGATCGTTGCCTGCTGCAGTCTACTTCGGAATGGCTCCTACCGCCGCCACATGTTGTGGCGGCGACTGCCGTTAATTTACACCGTTAGTGTTTGTTTTCCATTGGTGTCCAGTATTGACAATTGACGCGACGTGGTCAATTCTTCCGCGTGGTCAAACCTTTAGCTGACACAACTCCGTCCTCCAGTGTAAGCTAGAGCTCATATAGTCTGTTTGTGATTAACTGTAGCCGCTGGAACGCTAATGGATCTCTTGTTTCGTTCGTTAATTACACCGACATTGTGTCTGTTCCTGATTTCTTAATGTGATGGTCTTACTGCTATAATAATACTGCACGTTAAATTTGGATTAATGCACCCGAAACGTTATCCGCTAGTTGAATGTTGAATGCGCACACGAAACGTTCACATTGTATACAACGCATTCAAATAGTAAACACTCGCTATTGGCTGTATTGTGGAGGCAGGCGGCACTAACCGCACGTTCTTTGAATTGCTCTTAATATTTGATTGATTCACCTGATCGAGGCCCTAAGTGGAATTAAGCACAACTGAGTACTGTCTTACTATGCGTGTGCTTGTGTGTATGTATGCAAGTGTGTTTAAATGTGTGTGTGTGTGTGTGTGCGCGCGCGCGCGTGTGTGCTTGAATGTTTGAATGCGTGTGTCCGTATGTTGCGCCCTTGCATACACTAGCCTCACAGTGATAAACCTCTGGATGGGTATGACAAAGGATATCTTGGAAACCTCATGCAGCGCCTTAGTGGGTTGAACAGTGTCTAGTATAAATGAAAACCACGCGTCAGGTGTGTCGCAGTTTGACAGTTCCCGCAAAATATAATTATAAATGTTATTATCAACACTTGTAGACTTGATATTTCATAGAGGGATAGCCAAAAGTATTGTTAGATTGTGGAAACTATAGTTATCATCTATTTGTAGACTGCAATTAAGCATATTGGTCTACAACATTATTTTTTTAATTGGACGTCAAATGTTGCCGTGTTGTTGGTTTATAGGTAATACTTGTTCACGCGTATTTCAGCGCTAGTCTTTGAACATAGGGTTGTAATCGTGCAGTGAAATAAAGTATGTCCATAGATAATGTGGATAAAGTAGGTCTATAGATAATGTGGCAAATTAAATATACATACCCGTGCTAATGACAATCATGTATGAACATGCATGCGCTACTCCATAGCTACCAGGTGACGACCCTTGTATTTAAATCCTGATTTAGTGATATCATAGTTTATGCCAGGATTATGCTGTGATCACAGCAGCGGCTAACTAATAACGTCACGTGTCCTCTATAAGTTATCCTGTGGGATGTATCATTTAAGTAATAAATAATTATTTAATTTGCAACTGTGGGGATCTATGAGTTTTCTTTCCGTTCAGTTTGGTTCCTTGGCGGCAACAACTTTATACAAACAAGAGTCAAGAGGCCCTATAGTTTAGGTAAAACAATATATTTGAAAAGTATTGAAGGGTCAGTATAATGGTACCTTAATTCACACACACGTGTACATATATGCGCACGCGCATGCACAGTCGCACACGTACATACACGCACAAGCACACGCAATTGACAAAACACAAAGTCTATGTTGTTAATTAGTATTGGCCGTGCATGTGTTGATAATCAGCTTAGCCTGCATGGCGTCTTTAGAAAGAAATAATAAAAATTTAAAGCCCAATGGGGAAAGGACCCTTGTGCTGGAATAGTAAGTGGCCCCGTCTGGCGCACAACTATGACATTAATATTTTACCGGAAGTTATAATACAGCACTTCCTGTGCGTGCAAGAACAGGTTGGTAACGCGTAAACAAATTCGTTTTAACCTGCACGCATTATTTTGTTGAATATTCCAGTGCACAGTACTTGTATATTGCTTTAAACGTATACACGCTCAGTGGATTAATACAGCAGGTACTAATATAGAATTGAAAATGGTCTATTGCGAGATAAAATGAATGTGCTAAAACTCGATGGCGACGCCGATGGTGCATGCGAGGCCAAGGGCGAGGATCTACTCACTGTTGACAAGTGTTGTCATTGCTCTAACAACGACAACAACAGCATCGACGTGCCAAGACGTGAAGAACTCCACATGACAACTGTTGCAATACAACAGCTGTGATGCTAGTTAAACTAAACTGCATATGTGTGCTGATATTTCGCCACAATGTCAGAAACTGTTTTTCACAACTTGACACAAGTGTCATGATCGAAATGATCAATATTATTTATTTATTAGTAAATACTATTAATAATTTAAATAATATATTATTATATTAAATTAATAATGAATACAAGTCATTGTATTAGGGAATAGTATATGGTGGTATCAGTAATGTTTTACTTAAATGGCCTAAATTAGTTGTCCTCATATTAACCATATCCCGCACACAGCCACAGGCAGGGGAATATTAATAACATTGTACCAGTAGTAGATAGAGACTACTAATCATTTTGGTCAGTTAAGTACACGATTTTCCCCTGATACAATTAAATGAACATAACATTATACTTTAACATATCCCTCTAGTAAACGTGAGATAACCGAACTGTGTAACATATTTCTGCTTGTACAGACTTACAGAAATGGAAGGATTAAACTTTGACATCAGGTCCCTATCACAGCTGCTCGCTCCTACCAACCAGCAGGACTCGGACAGCGATGAGGACTACAAGGTGTGAACTGCAACTGCCAGTGGGGTAGTTTGGATCTCATAGGCATAGGCACTGGTAGTGCAACAGTTTATGTAGGAAACAAATTAAACAGATTCCACTAAATGACACAATGAACCTGTCCTAAATATGTCACTGGACACTGCTTTTTATGAAAAACCAGTAGATTGAATTACTGCAATTATGAAGCAGTTATTTTTTAAATAAATATATTATGTTTGTTCTTCTTCCTTGTCCTATGTAGAGGGGTGAGGGTCAGGTATAATATTGTCGAACCACTCACACTGTTATTTTTCTACATAACTTCTGGTCAGCAGCCCCCTCTGTCCATCTTTCATCTTCACCTGATCTCGTTTCTGGCCTTCCCCATCTCATGCGTCCTTGTATGTTGTACTAAACATGTGACTTTTGTAGTAATTGTTATGATCTTTTTCTCTTACCGAGTCGTACTAATTAATATTACATAAAACATAAACAAATTCTGCAACATTTTGTATAGGTTAACTCCAAGTATGTGGTAGAGTGTGCAATGTCATTTTGTGTTTTTTGCTATTAATTAATGCTGCAGTACAGTATATGTTTCCTTCAGCCCAGTACGGCCATTTCTAAGATGACCCCATCTGATATTGCGCCCAAGACGAAAAATGAATCAGATGGTAAGTCATTCTTAAAGTCATATTCACTAAGAATGTGTGGATCCACATGTCTATGTTGTAGCTGACATCCTTATGCACTGAATTCCCTTTCAAATACTTGTATCAGCTCTTGCTGTTGTAGAGAACAATGACATTGTAATATGTGAGCATACTATCCACCAGACGCAGAAACGTTAACCTTTTATATATCAAATGTTATGACATTAATATAATATTATAATAACACCTGTCAATGGTCCTGCTAATATCTCCATCCTGAAAATCTATAATTTATCACATGTAACTGGTACATAATATAAGGTATCTATGGCCCTATGATATCACCAATTTAATCTAGAGTCCTGTAGTATCTCAACTCTATAATTTAATTTGATGAACTAATTTCTGTTTGTGACAAGGTAAGACAAAGTCACATAAGACGGAGAACGAGAAAGACATCTGGGAGGCTGAGGAGGTGAACCCGGGGGCGGAATACGATGACGTGTATGACCCTAGACCACAGCCAGAGTAAGTGTAACACATACATGCATGCGCGCACGCACGTAAGCTTTAAACCCTTTAGACCCGACTGCGTTTTACTGAAATGCATTCTAATTCCCCACTACACATGACCACAATAACAAATATGGTTTTAAATTGTGTTTCCTTCAAATTGTCAGCTATAAAGCCACAGCAAATACCCTTAATGTATAGAAAACTAAGCTTTAAAATGATATATAGAATGCGATTATTCTGTAGATGGAACCAGGTGTGTGATCATCACAGGTTGGGCGGCTGGATCTGCAGGGTTAAAGCGACCTGTTCTATTACCCTAATTATCGTCCGAAACCAAGGGTGATAATAGTAACAGCAGGAAGTTCACTGAATACAGTTGTGCATCATCCCAGTTGCTGTCACTTGATTGAGGGAACCAGACACAGGCACCCAACAACAAAGAGCAATTCAAGGAATTTGCAGTTAGTCCCACCTGCCTCTACGATAGCTGATGTTACGACACAAATGCAAGTATTTGATGCCTCCTTAATTATTGCAGGTATGAGATTCTGTACAAGCAATCAGTGACAACCGAAGATATGTTCCTGCAAATGGGGAACAAAACTCCTTCAACAGCAAGCTGTGAGGACATGGTGGTAAGTATAGGAATCAGTAGCACAATAGTAGAGTATAGGGCTCAGTATCACAGTGGTAGAGTAGAGGGCTCAGTGGCACAGTGAGAGAGTATAGGGCTCAGTAGCATATTGGTAAAGTATGTGGCTCGGTAGCACAATTGTAGAGTATAGGACTCGGTAGCACAGTAGTAAAGTACATGGTGCAGTAGCACAGCGTAAGAGCATATGGCTCAGTATAGAATATAGGGCTTAGTAGCACAGTAGTAGAGTATATGTCTCAGTAGCACAGTGGTAGAGTTTAGGGCTAGTAGCACAATTGTAGAGTATATGACTCAATAACACAGTAGTAAAATACATGACACAGTAGCACAGTGTAAGAGCATATGGCTATATAGTAGAATATAGGGCTCAGTAGCACAGTGGTAGAGTACAGGGCTCAGCAACACAGTAGTAGAGCACAGGGCTCAGTAGCACAGTGTAAGAGTATAGGGCTCAATAATAGAGTATAGGGCTCAGTAGCACAGTGTTAGAGTATAGGATTCACTTGTGTTGAGTGCATTGTTCTGAAGAATCATTTGATTAAATTTGACTTAAACTAGTCTTCCCTCTTCAAAATTTTTCATGGGCTGTTTCAGTATAATGCATTTGTGGAGACACATGCATAGCCGTATCTATATCACCGTAGCACTGTTGCTGTTCTTGATTGAATGCAACCAATGCATTTTATTGGTACAACAAAACTATGTAGTACAGAGCACTGTACTGTGCCTATAGTTGTACACAGAATGTTTTAATGTTGTCTGCTTCAGGTAAAGATACAGTTACCCGATACTGTCGGCTCAGATGTGAAACTGGATGTCAAGGACACCTTCCTAGATTGCCGAACTCCGAAATAGTAAGACCCTTATTACAAGCATATAGACACCACAGGTACTCTGGTGTCATTTTGACATGACTGTCATGAAATTATTATTGTTACTGTTGTAGTAAGAATTTTAGATTCACATCTTTATTTTTAATTGGTCACACACTGTGTGAAATGTCATATTTTATTTTCATATCGCCAGTTTGCATGGTGGTAACCACATGGTTTTGTAGAACTTAGTATTTCCACACTTAAATTTATTCGAATAAATAATCTGATGTTGTGCAATGAAGTAGTTTGGCTGAAAAAAGATAAATACTTTTGATATAAATTACTTTTAATACTTGTTTATAAATAAATGCCAGATTCAACTGACTTCACACAGTTGCCAACTCACCAGGCTGTCCACTTCTGATATCAGCAGTAGAGTCAGTTTGCATTATTAATATCTGTTCTACATAATAGGTGGCATCACTGAAGCAATTTATTTGCCTGCAATTCACAGTAACAACCAATGGCACCACTTACTCTTGTTTTTAAAATTTTGCATACCCTGTACATCTGTCATTTCAGTGAGTTGAGAACTCTCACCTAACAGTTGTATACCGTGTCTGCTTGCAGTAAACTTGGCCTACATCTTCCCCACACCGTTGACCCAAAGACAAGCCGCGCCCAGTGGGTTGTTGACAAACATGTTCTCATCGTCACACTAAGAATGTCGCGCGAATACGATTTTGTAAACTTCTGACATCGTTTTAACAAATTGTTGTATTTAAGGTTCATGATGTATTCTGTTATTTACAATATTATATATTAAATTGTGTTTATTTGCTTGGTTTGTAAGATTATTTTCCTTCAGATGCCAAGTAACAGTTCTTTCAGTAGTGCTGATGTACATTTCCCAAACTTGTATGTGATTTCATCAGATTTCCATATACAGTCTATTGCCAACTTTTTTTTTAATCCGGGAGATTCAGCAGCAGTTCAGCATGCTTCCCGGTCTTGGATCTTGACATCGGAAGACACGGGAGGGGTGCTGTTGGAGATTTCTTACTGGAAATTCAGCAGTTCAGCACGTTTCCCGTGGTGTTGCGCTGTCTCAAACACGGGGGAAGGTTGTTGTTGAGGATTTTCAACGAAAATCTGGGAGATTTGCCTGTATTCTGGGAGACCGGGAAATACACCCAAAATACAGGAGAGTCGGCAGGTACATCTCCATCATGTTATCATTTGTGGTCCCCATTATTATACAAATTTTTATATTAAACTAGCAAAAATGTCCATCCTCAGGAAGCTGTCACGTACATACAGGTGCAGAAGTATTCAACACTGGATATAGTTCACATTAACGAGGAAGAACAGTAAGAAACTTGGTCACTTGGTGTGGATGGACGCACATCAACAACTGAAGATAGCAGCAAAGTAACAAAGATGTAGGAAAGGGGACAGACCACAATTAAGTTGGGAAGATGGCATTAATGGGTGTGAGTAAGGCAGAGGAGGATGAAAAGTGGACGAGAAGGCTGTTGATAGGGAGAAGGCTGTCGATAGAGAGAAGGCTGTCGATAGAGAGAAGGCTGGCAACAGAGAGAAGGTTGGCGATAGAGAGAGAAGGCTGTTGATAGGGTCAAAGCTGTCGATAGGGAGAAGGCTGGTGATAGAGAGAAGGCTGTTGATAGGGTCAAAGCTGTTGATAGGGAGAAGGCTGGCGATGGAGGGAAGGCTGTCGGTGGGAGAAGGCTGGCGATAGGATCGAGGCTGTTGATAGGAAGAAGGCTGTCGATACGGAGAAGTTGAAAGAGATCAGTCAGGGCGGTGCCGCAGCACGTGACAGATTGCGGCAGCTCAGTCATTAGGTACATCTTGACGGCATGGTGATATGAGCATCTGTTTTTAATAAGGGCAACATTTCAAGTTTACAAAATCATCAGTGTCATCCGTGTATGACATTTTGTTGCAAAGTTACGGCATATTGAACTGACTCGCTGAAGATTTAAGTTTTGAGATGGACAACAATAAAGTTAAGTATTCTCTGCAAACTGTGTCATTAAAACTGGTGCTAAATTTTTTGTTTCTAAAAATGCAAAACAAATTTAAATCAATATTTTCACCTCAGTAAATGTATTTTGTTTTTTTTCCTAAGAATTGTGATATTTATTTTGTGATCTGAATCATTGTGGCCTGTCAGAACATGTACAGAATTCTACTAGATGTAGAATTAAAATAACATACAAGCAGATTCATCTAAAAATATAGTTTATCACTATTGGTTCAAGTATAATTAATGTACAATAAAACACCATCATTAGGATCACAAACCTTATACAAATGTCATCTTGTACAGTGTATCATACTTATTAATACTGTATGTGTAGCAATTTATATAAGATCTATATAAAATATTTGCAACCTCTCAAAACAAAAAATTACAGACGAGTTTTGTCAGAAAAGATACAATGCTAACAGGAATGTACCAATAAGTTATATATAACTGCATGGCTGAACTATGCATACCTGCGATAACAGTTTCACAGTGTTGAATATATTAAGTACAAGTTTAATAAACCATTCAATCCATATAAACATATGTCAAACAAGTTATAAAATATTACATTTCCAGATGATGTATTTGCTAACATCTGTTTCCTTCTAAGCTATGTCTGATTACACAATATATACAATATACACAATAGTGCATACGCTGGCGATTTATCTGGTGCAGAAGCAAAATAAATCACAATCACTACTGTTGTCAACAGAATTATGCAGTGACTAGAAAGATAAAGAAGACAATGTCTTAACAGTTATATTAGAGTAACCAAATTATAAAAAGCAGTTCTAACAAAAGGCATGTAATGTATTCAGTAAATTCATTAAAGCAAAACAAACAACAGCAGTAGATTCTGATATTTAGATTTCCAAAGAAATCTAATGATGCCAATCATGATATATTGATGCAATATTTAAATACAGTGGTTCATTGTTTTCTAAAGTCCTTTAGATTTAAAAAAATACTCAAACAATCTTGCTCTGTCTGTATATGTCGTATATCTGTACAGAATTTTCAAAACTTAAACAAATTTGTCCAGGACACTGACTGATCTTTGGGCTACGTGAATTTTGTGTTCACCTGTAAAAATGGAGAGAATTTTGACAATATCTATCGGTACTAAGGTAGTAGGAAAAGTGGTTTTGTCCATTACGCTCGATATACATTGTGCAGTGCCCATGGTAGCTTCACCACATCAGTGTTAAAGTAACTTAAACATTTATATAGTTCAACATACAGACGCAAGCTAGAGTGGCGGACAATGCAGGTACTTGTATTTCTTCACGCAGTGGTTGTCTCTATCAGCCACTAGAACATGTCCATCCAAGGTGACAGCGATGCCACGTGGCGCGCTCATCTCATTGCCAAGGCTCTCAATGCACGATATGAACTCGCCATATGCTTTGAAGATCTGTATCCGTCTGTTACTCCCATCAACCACGAGGATGTTTCCGTGTCGATCCACAGTCACACCAAAGGGCATGTTAAACTCCCCTTTCCCATTTCCCTTGACACCAAACTTATACATGAACTTCCCACAGCTGTCAAACACTTGAATTCGATGGTTGTCGCCATCCGAGACGATGATGCAGTCATTTTCACCAATACACACAAACATTGGGTGGTTGAACTGGCCTGGTCCAACGCCGGGAGCGCCACTCTGCCAAAGGAACTGACAGTTCTGATCAAACGCAAGGATGGTGTTCAGTTCGAAGTCAGCCATGACGATGTGCCCGCGACTGTCCACGGCAACTGAGAGCGCCCGTTTCATGACGTTTTGACACACAGTCCGACTGAGGAGTTCGCCGTCTGTTGTATACTGAAGGATTGCATTGGCACTGGCCAAATCTGCTTCGTCAACGCACACTTCCGGACAAATGATCACACTTTGATCCCTATTGAGGGCGATGCCACAGCTAGAGTATGGGTCATTCTCCGGTGAAATCTCAAAGCTGTACTGGAATGTGCCAGACGCGTCAAATTTCTGTATGCGATTATTACCTGTGTCAACGACGAATACATTATCATCCCTATCGACGGCCACAGCACGAGGGTAGCCCATTTTCCCCTCTTCACTCCCCTTTCCTCCAATTTTGCTAACCGGATCATTGCTCTGTATACTCAGTGTGAAGTTCCCACCAGTGACGCAACGGTCAAGGAACTTGACCTGAACTTGGTGGAGTCCGCTGACCGCAGGTCTCCATCGCACCTCGTACTGACCGTCTTCTTGGTACTGGACAAGGTTCGGCAGACAATCGTCGAATGGATCGCGTATCTCGATGCTGATTGGGTAGTCTTTGATTGGATCACCATCGAAACTGTGCAGGATGAGGATGAGTTTTGCAAAGATGCTGGCGGTGAATGTGGTCTGCTCAACCAACTTGACGGATGCAGGGAGCTTCTGTTCCATGTGCACCGAACCCAAATCTTGAACAAGGTGCAAGAATTGAGAGTCGCTCTCTTGTGGGGAGAAGTGCAGGTAGTTACTCCCAACAATGCACTTACTCCTGTCTGTCCGTACCTCCGTAGTCTTCAGTGACAACTTTGACTTGTATGCAAGAATGTCAGAGATGTTACCGCTGTGAATTGCTTCTTCGCAGTGCTCGATAAGCCCAGCCAGAGACGTCGATTGAGCCTTGATGTTATCCATCAAACGTTGCAGGCAGTCGGAGTTGTAAGTGTACAGATCCTTCAGGTTGTCTTGCAGTTGTCTGCGCCGAACATTCACCACCTCGATGTACCTGTCAAACGCTTTATTGATATCATCCATGGCCTTGTCTTTGGCTGTACTCAGACACCCAACTTCCGCGGTGAGTTTACCGACATACAGCCGGTTGGATATCAACGCTTGTTGTCCTTCAGCCATCTCTAATCGCAGCAGACATTTCTGTTCCTCCGCAGCCAACGACACCTCCTGTGTCACATGACCGGCGCCCGTTCTGTGATCAACAGCGCAGCAATCCTTACAGATCAACACCTCACACGTCTTACAGAAGTACTCAAGCGGTGCACTTGAGTGTTTCCGACAACCTTTCACCTTTAACCTCACCACGTCGCCAATCAGCTCCCGCATCTGCTGGATGTAGAAGTTCGTCTGCAGTGCAAACAGGCCACCTGGGGGAGGGTCGGTCAGCACGGTGTTGTGGCGGCATGTTGGACAGTTCAGGAACTGATTCTGTTTAGTGAGGTGAATCAGGCACTGGACACAGAATGTATGATGACAGAGAAGTAGCTTCGGCAGGTGGTCTGTGTCGTCGAAGACCTCCATACACACGGAGCAACTAAGCAGGTCAGAAACATTTTCTGTTGACAGACTTCTTCCCCTCAGTGGAGCCGCCATTACTCCAAGTGGTTGATTCTCTGCAAGAGGATGCAATCAAATCATTGCTAAACCTGAGAGAGCTAGAAATCTGCACCGCTGTAATGATGCCTTACGTGTAAAACTTGAAACAATGTAACACAGCAATAGACATCCACATTGTAACCATAAACTTTTAATATTGATCCCAAAGAAGATCTGATCACTGGGGAACCGAGAGGATCCTGCGATCAGAATAGTCCTAAGGTAAGGTAATCACAATAGTGTGACAATGCTCCAGAGTGGGAATGTGGGATTATGCATTTATATGGATGAACTAAATCTTCCTGTGCATATAATTACATTATATATGATTACATTGTTAAGCTAGAGGTGTAGACGCCATAGACGTAGTCACGGTAGTGCCTAGACCTAGACTAGGCTCGAGCAGAGGTATATGTTGTCAATAATGTCAGTGTTGTCTGTTGAGAGCAAGACCTTGTCAACAACAACGAATATATATTCAAGTTTCAACAGCTATTGGATTACCCTAGCTTTTATAGTATATATTCATTACACGTATGTTTGAATGGTCTGTGTGATGCTTGAAGGCTATGGATATGTGGCACTAACGCTCTCGTGGTAAATTGGATAATGATCAAACAAGACTCAAGCCTAATACTTAAAAGTAGGTCTTAAGTTTACTTGTAGTTGTACGTATGGGTAATGGTCGGAATGCACCTCTGCCTGAATGCACCAGTCGCAATGCACCAACTGCCTAGTCGCAATGCTCCAACCGCGTGGTCGCAATGCCCCAACCGCCTGGTCGCAATGCCCCAACCGCCTGGTCGCAATGCTCCAATGGTTTGGCGCAATGCACCTCTTATGGTATCTATATATTATAAAACATTATGGTTTCTCTGTTTGTTTGTTTATTTGTTGGTTTGTTAGTTTTTCCCCGGGCAATGCCGGGCAAGTCGGCTAGTATGATAACTTCTTTAAGTATCGCCCATGTGACTTTGCGTATATTACTATATATGTATGTATGTATATATATAGTAATATACGTAAAGTAAATGTATTATATATATATATATAATACATTTACGATATCAACCATATTACTATATATGTATATAATATATATATACCTTTATTATGTTATGGTTGATATCGTAAATGTATTATATATATATATACATATATATATATATATGTATATATATATATACACACATTTACGATATCAACCATAACATAATAAAGATATATATATGTAGTCCCTCCCCGTATTCAACCCGCTGTCCAAACCAACATAAATTAGATTTCTTTGATGTCAAAAGCTTTATTTCAATGTACGTTGTACAATGCCGTTATTCAAACAAACCGACATGCTCAATAAAACAATGCCAGAGTAGCTAGCCAATTAGTGTGGGCACACATCCAAAACAACCAACGTAAAAGATCTGCTCAACGCATGAGCCGGATGCCTATTAGGTTATTACTACATGACTTCTACACATTAAAGGACAATATGTAATCGATATTTAATGATAGGTTATGTAATACAATCATACACGTGTATACGAAGACAAAACATAGTTTACTTTTAAGGATGTACAGAAAGTCAACGAAACATGTTATTTCTATATTAATTATGCATTTAATATTTAAAGTTTTAATATATACAATTGTATTATCTATATATATATATGCAAAGGTTTTACAATTTTACAATCAGTGGGGCATTCCGACCAAAAGTGGTGCATTGCGACCAGACCATTGTGACTACGCCGTTGGAGCATTCCGACTACGCGGTTGGAGCATTGCGACTAGGTTTTGTGCATTCAGGTAGTGGTGCATTCAGGCAGTGGGGCATTCCGACTATAATTCGTACGTATCTGTATCTGTATCGCCCACGTATTTATACGTGGGCGATAATATACATCTACGATTAACTACTTCAAACTCACCGTGTCGTTTACTGTGTGCAATGTCTGGCGGTGCATTACAACGTAAATGATGCACCCAATCTCATCTATATATTGATGACGATTGATAATTAGGATCTTATTGGAATAATGTTGATATTGCTCAACAATTAAGCTGGACATGACCCAGTTTGAGCATGTAACCTACACAGACATAGCCTTTCGCTAATGTGAAACGTGTACATGCAAATTAGTTTTGTTCGCAATTTGGGGTGCCACAACTCAAACTGATCATGTGATAAACATTTGTCATTTAACCAGGCTGATATAGGTTATGGATGGGCTCATAAGTTCGAAAAAAATACCCATAAACATTATGCGTTTATGCAAACCAGCAGTTAAATTTCTATGTACATTCCCCAGCGTACAGATCATATACAATTATATGGAATTAATTGCGACTGCAACTGTGCATATACGTACGGTACAGAGAACACAGTGAGTGTAACATCAATTTCAGGAGATATTAGCTGATAAGAAAAAGTGCCAGTCTAAAACGTAGTGGTGCCAGGATCCATACCCGGATGGCCCAATTTAATATATGATTTTATTTTATTGACATATTTTAACATTTCATAGTTTTAATACATTTATTTCTAATGAATTTACATTATTTTTTATTATTATTTGTCAGAAATTATTATAATTAAACAACTTTGCTGAAGTAATTAGTTTATGCTTTGGGCAAGCGAAACCTTTTTCTTTCAATTATCAAATAGCCCACATTTGCATGGCCAAGTATTCGACATACATTTGTGATATATTATTTAGGCAAATTCTACATAAAATATGGATAGTCATGTTATTTTAAGCATGACCATATATGACCTATCATTGCACACGATCACGCGAATGTAGAAACTATTTTAGGTTCTTTCTTTCATCTTTACCGACCACAGGCTGGCTATTAATATAATATTCTCAATATATTCACACAAAACGGGAAGAAATACAACATTGACAAAGCTGAAATAAAAGTAGATGGAAGTAAAATAAAACAGGTTACATTTCAACATTTCTAGGAATAACAATTGATGAACACCTAAACTGGAAGATTCATACTGACAATTTATGAAAAAAAAATAGTACGGAATCTAGGAATGCTAAACAAGCTAAATATGTTCTTCCTATCTACATTATGAAAACACTTTAATTTACTTCTCACTAATCACATCACATTTGCTGTATTGTACTCTATTATGGGTAAATTCATATAACGCAAACGTAAGCAAATAAAAAATACAACAAAAGAAAGCTATACGGATAATCACACTATCACACCATATTGCACACTCATTCCACTATTCTCGAAGTTAAAACTATTAAAATTGGATGATCTGTACAAACATCAGTTAGGCATCTTTATGCATAAAGCAACACATGAACAACTCTCATATAGCATGACATCAATGTTTTTATAAACAGATAACATTCATGACCATAACCTAAGAAACCAAAATGCATATATTACATCCAAGAACATACACTAGGAAATTTATAATAAATTATTCAGAACCAATGTTTTTCTGGAATGCCTTAAATTACCCGTTTTGTGCCAAAGTTGTGCTGGAACTTATTTTTTTGGTATCTGTAAATCAGTTTAAAAAGAAACTCCAAGAGCTATTACTGTCTAAGTATCTTTGAACTTTTGAAATGTCTTATCCTATTAATTACTCATAATCTACCATAATTTTTCGTGGTATTATAAGTGATTAAGCTTTTTTGTTTTATTTAATGTATTACTGATGTTTAACCATTAATCTATAGTTGTAGTCAAAATATTATACCATGTTTTAACGTGTAACTTTGTTTATTTATTTAGTAAACAACCTATTTCAGTTTAAAAAATATTTTATTCATGTATATATATATACTATTCATTTTGTTCCAGATGAATGTACTGCTGTAATTTTATGGAATAAGGAAACTGATTGTTAAAATTATTGTTATCTGGTGGACCTCCACATAAGCCCTTTGGGGTTTCCAGAAGATCTCGGTTGCAGTATGTGTTTATTGTAATCCATTGTAAATATATTTAGAAATCTGTATTGTGACCGAAGTAAAGTTCTATACGTTCTATTCTATTCTATTCCACTTTATTTACTGGAAATAGAATCATGTAGTTTGTGAGCCAATCAAGACATCTGTTTATTATCATGCCTATAATTTATAAAACGCATATAATCCCACCATGATGTACATTAATTACAGTACTGCTGTTTTGACATTTGAATTTCCCTGCGCCGTGCGAGTACCAACTAAAAGGCAAAGCATTAAATTTAACGAGTTATTAGTGAAACATCTGTATGGTAGGCATAATGCGCGGCAGTTACACAAATGTCGTCGTTTTGCGCAACCATGTGGATTAGGGGCCATTTTGTTCGCGATGTACTTTAGTTGGTGTAAACATCTGAAAAGTCTAAATTATTAGCTGTTTGGCGAATCTCCAAAAGGTAATCACGTCAAAAATAAAATGTCTTAACATTGGTCTTTATGATATGGAAAAATAAGTTGTGTAGAGTATGTACTACGGGAGAATAAATAAAAAACCTGTTCTGTAATTTTTTGAACCGGCATGCGCCTCGGCACTCGGTCACGACCATGGCATGTGGATTTAGGAAACGTTGCACCATATTTATACACCGATCCTGTGTTTCTCGGACAATAACTCTCTAGTTGGCAAAAGCAAGTACCAAAACTGTACGTAAAATAGCAATGTTCGCCATTAGCAATTATATTGTCTATCTAACAGTGACAAAACATAACGAAGTCGTGTTTACTTTTCCATACGGCGCGCAATTAATATTTATGAAAAATGTCATATTTTTAGTGGTTAATATATAATATCTTTGCTCTGAGTAACTAACGATCAGTAATAGTGAAACCATGTTGGTAGAATACCGACTGATAGCATGCAAGTACTGAAGTAGGTGGATTTGGACTGGTCAGTTATTGAGTTATAATTAACGAAACTTAAATAAATTCTAAAAGATTGCCAAAATGTGTAATATAATTGCACTGGTAATACAGTAAAAGCAAGCTAAATTAAGATTGGAGTAGTTATATCTCTTATTTGCATAGATTCTCACAATGGTGTCATAAAATAATGCGTGAATGTCAAAAATCATGCATGTAAAGGAAATAAAAACAAGGCATTAGCTAAAATCCGTTTTCCATGTGTACACAAAGTTTAACATTCGAGAACATTAAAAAAATACAGAAAAATACATTTGTAGCATAAATTCGATTTTAAACCCGTCTGTGTAGCGATTCCCGCGGAAAATAAAAATTTAATGAGCTAGGCGATCACGTGGTATCTTAACGTCACATATGACTCACACTCGCAGCAGGCCGACCATTTCTATGCATTCAGAGCTTGTTTACATGGATAGTTTTGGGGTCAAAACGAGCGTCAGAATGAGTTATTCTGCAGTATTCCGATGTAATACAAACACTAGTGATCATAGATGAACAAGCAGTTATCTTACGGTTCCACATGAATTCAATTTTATTCAAAACAATGAATGCGAATGAGCCTACAAGTCGACTAGGTATCGCCGAGCTTGGGCTCGTTTTCAGAATAATTACATCCAATGGGAGATAATGTACACCAATATACATACATAGCAAACATATTGTATCTAGCTACAGAAAGTAATGTGTATAATCTTATAATATCACTAGAATATCGATGTATGAAGGAGGAGTTGTAGAATTTATCATAACTTAAATCAGTCAGCAAATTTCTGTCGGTCCTGCTAGCTCATTTGGTAATGGCGTTGGTTCCTTGGCATTTATTTTGTAATCGGGCGACGCCGGTTCGATCCCAACATCAAACCATTGATTTTTTAAAACTTTTTGGTTTATGTTTTCGCGAAGTAATATAAACCAAATCATTTTTATACTATGATGCACTGTGTGTAAATATTTTTGTAGTAATTATTTATTCGCCACAAAAATGAAAATATGGTAATTATACATAACGATGTTTCTAAATTGTATTTATCCAGACAGATCATTTGTTTTCACATATATAATTACAATATATTACCATACAATATATATATGTACAGTTAATACATTATATATCCATTACATTATATTTGTTTGGATAAATACAATTTAGAAACATCGTTATATAATTCCCATATGTAATATAATATGAATTCAAGCCATAGATGTTTTTATGTATGTTAACCAGGCAGAGCCCTGTCGTATATATAATACACCAGTCGATGCTAGTAGACATTGCAAAGACGCAATCAGTTTGGCATTTCTTGGTAAAATCAGTGATCCATGGGAAACAATTGATGATGTGAGAAGATGCATGGCAAAGGGTGTTGTTTTTAGTTTTTTTAAATTAAAAAGACTGGTCAAATTCTGTGTCAAATCAGGCAATTTTTTTAGGACAGTTGGTTATTAGTTAATGTTGATAACTCGTGTTATGTCATTAAACAGCTTTATTCGAGCAGATACATACTCATGCCAAATCGTTGTGCTGTTTAGTTCTAGTGTCGCGGGGAGAATGTCAGTCCAAAGTGCCACTAGCTCTTCGGCTAGATGGCCGCATATCATGTTTCAAGTCTACACTAACGGTATCTCTTAACATCCCCCTTTCTTTAGAAAGTTCGACAGTCATTAGGGGTTGTCACTACCAACTACATTCTATAGTTCTTCATCCAGATGGGTGGTTGTCGTGTCCTCATCGGCCTGTCCTGAATTCCAGATGTCACCGTGGGAGTGTCCGGTTCCCTTGGGTCAGTAGCTTTGGGTCGTGTGCCTGATTGCATTCTGACGTCGGTCGCTGACACGCGTTCCCTGTCGCTGATTGTTCCCGGCTGTTCTAGCGCATCCTTTGATGTCACGCCGTTGTCGTCGTTCCTAGCCAGACGAGTGTCGCCAGGGTTCTTTGCCAGAGAAATTTCGTCTGGGTTCATTCTCGAATGAATGTGTATTCAGTTTCGTCGGTATTTATTGCCCTATTGGTCGCTCCGGTTTCTGTGTCACTATGCCGCATTTCCACTTGGCATTGGGAAGCTTCTTGAATAGGATTGCTTGTCCTTTCTCTAATGCATCCAAATCACGGGCTGATTTGTCATGATGCTTTGTAACTGCCTGTCTTCTTTTCTCCTTGCGTTGTCTAACTACCGCCGAGTCCACCTTCCTTTTCTTTATTGACGGAAGCAGAGAACGTCTGGGTCTCTCGAACATTAGTTGAGCATGGGAGAAATTACAGTCTTGTTTAGGTGTGTTTCGTAGCTCCAACAGGGCTAGTTGTAAGTCGCTGCCATCTTCAAGTGTTTTGCGGATGACAGTCTTTGCTGCCTTCACGCCAGACTCCGCTTTCTCGTTTGATTGGGGATATATGGGAGATGACGCTTTGTGTTAGATTTTCCATTCCCTGGTAAATCGTGCAAATTCGACTGCTGAAAACTGTCTTTCGTTATTGCTGATCAGCTGACGAGGTGAACCAACTCAAGTGAAATGAGTTTTCAGCTTGGTGATGACTTGTCGAGACTTTGTTGTTAAACGGTCGACCTCAAAATACCCGGAGTAGTAATCGATTGTTAACAGGTAGTCAAGTCCATACAACTCAAACAGGTCGACACCGACTTTTCACCATGGTCCGTCACCATCATCGTGGTTTCTCAACGTTTCTTTTTGTTGGGCTGGTTTCCAGTGTTGACATATCTCATTGCTGCTTCGGCAGGGGTAGAAATAACTACAAAAATTCTAAGCAGGACTACCTGATTGGAAAATCTGGCAGTCCACAGAAATGTCTGGTAGTCCACAAATAGCCACATTTTTTTGCAGAGTAATGCGCCGAACAAAAAATTTGAAAATCGAACATATTTAATGCACCAAACAACAAATGTACACCAATAACATATATACACCAACACCTAATGACGTATTTTGTGTGTGTCAAATGACACATTTTCTGTTTAAAAATGGCATACTGGCTAAAGAAGTCCATTTCTGTTCAGAAAAGAAATATTTTATTTCAAAGTTAACTTTGAAAAATAATACATTCTGTGAAATATCTAAAATATCACAATGTTATGATCTCTGCATCTAAATAATACTGTTTTACGGTGTGGTTAACTTTTCTAACAACATCAAGTTGTGCAATATTTGCACCACAGTAACAACCATACATAAACAATTCAGGTAATAAAATAATTCCTGTCATACAATTAAATATAAATGACTGGTTGTTTCTACTGCAGCAGTGCTTAATATATAAGTTAGCAAATGTAAATTATACAAGCAATCATATTAACAATTATGAATGTTCAAATCACTGATGTTTCACTAATAATTTTGTTCAACCATTACATTTGATCTAGCGCTATATATGATGCCATCCAACGGAATTTGTTAAAACTACGAAACGCAGACTATCTCACTTTGCGGTGCTTCTGCCCTTTTTTGTGATCACGGAATATCCTTTTCAAAACTTAAATACCGCGATTTCATATGTTTTTTGCGATTGCGGAATTTCCGTTTGAAAAGGCTAGCCGAATTCTTCCCGTTTTCTGCGGTCGTGGAAAATCAGTGTCCCTAGATGTGTATAGATCTCCAGCATGTGACCGATTAGTAAAACATATTCCAGGATTTTGCGGTAGTCCGTCGGACTATCGCTGACGCCAACTTCGACTGCCGCTATTTCGAACCCTGTTCGGCCATCTGCTTTACATCGCTTGACATTCTTGGCCAAAATAGTGTGTCTCGGGCCCGTGTCATCATGCTGTCATAACCAGTGTGTGCGGCATGTAGTTTTCGTAGCATCTCACGTCGCAAAGCTCTTGGGATGTCTACTCTCTGGCCTTTAAGAATCACTCGTCTTGGTGGCTAAGGTGTCACGGATATCGAAGTACGGTGTTGCTTCTGGTGGGACCAGCTGCTTGCTTTCGGCTCATCCATTCTATATGCGATATAGCACTTTCTGCTAATCTGCATCGTTTGCAGTCGCTTGTTCCACGGCTAGTGTGATCGTATCAGGTACATCTTGAAGCACATTGATTCTCACGGATCTCACTTGGCTTTCTGGCTTATCTAGATACGCTCGGCTTAGTGTGTGCAATGAGGAGTCTTTTCCCCTCCACATACTGGAGCTCCACGTCGTATCGATGCAGTCTTAGCATCAGTAACGTTTCGGTGCTTGGCTCAGTGGTTTTCTCAGGATTGTTGCTAGGGGCTTATGATCATTCTGGATAATCACCTTGTGCCCACACGTGTATTGGTCAACTCGTTCAAGACCAAACACGACCGACAGAAGTTCCTTTTCAATCTGAGCCCACCGGCGTTCGGTAGTCGGCAAGGACCGAGAAGCATACTTGATTGGCTTCCCGTCCTGCATCAGAGCAGCGCCTAAGCCATCTTTGCTGCTATCGACTTGCAGTTCGAGTTCTTTGTCGGCGGCGAAGTATGCCAGGACTGGTATTGCCGAGATCTTCTTCTTCAAAAAAAGGGGGATGTTAAGAGATACCATTAGTGTAGACTTGAAACATGATATGCGGCTATCTAGCCGACGAGCTAGTGGCACTTTGGAATGACTCACTCTCCCCGCGACACTAGAACTAAAAAGCACAACGATTTGGCATGAGTATGTATCTGCTCGAATATAGCTGTTTAATGACGAGTTATCAACAGTTAAGATATAAATAAATTCTGAAACAAAAATTTTTACTATTTGGTTGAGTTCACACAAAAAACATTATCGCTTGTATGAATTGATCAAATCAGTTGTTTGCAATATTCAAAACAGTACAACAGTGAAGTTGTTTGTCATTTCAGCAGTGCCACCATGTCTCAAGACAAGCTCACGCGTATTGCCATTGTCAGCGCAGACAAATGCAAGCCGAAACGATGCAGACAAGAATGTCGGAAGTCCTGTCCTGTCGTCCGAATGGGTAATGACACTTGTGATATGACCTTGTGTATAAATGAAAAGAAGAATAGAACTGAATCAGAACAAGTCAACAATATATGATTTAAATAGTAACCATTGTTGTGTGAGTGGCTGTTGTACATGTTCCTGGGCATTAGAATGAGCTGTGAAATTGATTTCAGTTCGCTCATCACCTGAGCACTATACAAGGAATATATTTTGTTACCATGGCAATTGGTGTGAAAGTTTAAGTCTGGGAAACAGGGATGAGAAATTTCCGGTTTTTGCCGGAATTCCGGTTTTTATACTGCTCCAAAGATCACTTTTGTGAATCATGTAAATCCGGGGAGAAAAAAAATTAATGTTGGGGGGGGTAGGGCATATAAAAACCTGGACAATTCACTGACGATCTATCTACGGATTGAGTTAACCATCTATCCACCGGGTGTCGCCACGTGTTAATGACGCTGCCTGGCGATTAGAGACAGAACCAACCCAACCGAACCTGTGAATCTGCAAAGTAAAACCCTTAGTTCTGTCAGCTGTTCGCTTCAGCGCTTTCGAAGCGCGAGCACAAAAGCAGTGGACCAATAGGAAACGGCGATGTACTTTGAGGAGATGTCGATCATTTTCTAACACAATGGCTAATCGACGATTTGTTTGTACGGCAAGACAAATGTTGCGTGAAGGACATTGACAAAAGTGTCAAGAATAAGTGGAATTGGGCGTGGCTGGAGAGATCGGCTGGAGACACTATGTTGGATATATTCATCAGTAAATTATCAGCACCGGGAAAAGCCTACTGTTTGTGGTGCGAGACCGATGTCAACTATGCGGATTGGATCCTACAGGCTACAGTCAGAGGGAAACTGAAGACATTGAAGTACACACGCTGGCACTGCCCGCGCTGGTCACCAATGTTCTATTAGAACCTGAACAGAGGGCGTATCACATGGAAGTTCGTCGATTCCATGTAGACAACACACTTCCACAAGCACCCACAAGTTCCAGATTGGACTCGTGGTGGGCTACCATATTCTCTACTGGCAAGTTCCCAGCCTTGTCAAAGCTGGTGGCTGCAATGATGAGCTGCTTTCATGGTCCTCAAATGGAAGGGTGTTTTAGTCACATGTCTAGCATCATGAATACTGCCACTGCCAGAAAGAATGTTAGTACATTCAACACTATCCAGACAGTGAAGTACTCACTCATGGCAAGCAACAAGACTGTTATACAGGACTTCCACAAACAGGACTGGTCGCCTCGTTCACAACACGAGGGGTGCACACAAAATGTACTCCATCCATCTTGCCGAGGAAGGAAAGATGAAGGAGGAGAAGAAAACTGAGCTGAACATGTCAAAGACGAAGGCAGCCACCAAGTACAAAGCTAAGGAAGCAGTTGAGCTAGCAACGAAGAAAGCTGGAATGGCCCATCAACGGGCTGTTTTGACAAAGCTGGCTAAGGAGAAAGCTGCCCGTCAGCCAACTCGGGTTCAGCCCAGAAAATATCATTAACAAGTGAGTTAGTACTACGACAATGTGTGCGTGAGTCCGTGTGCTTTTTTTTGCTATTGGAAATGTTAAGATTTTCTATTTAATATTGCTCAAAATACACCATATGTCGTCTACAATTAAAAATATCTCTGAGGAGTCCCCCCTCCCCCTGATTAGATGAGACAGTCCTCTTGGGCTGAAATGTGGGCCACAGCAAAATTTCCGTTTTTTTCTCTGAATGTCACTCTCATCCCTGGGGAAAACAGGAGATGAGTAACATTTGTATCGTTTTTAATCTTTGAATATAATGCTTACCCAGATCTTGTCCCACCCCGTACATATGATATACTTTATGTATCAGGCCTAGAAGTTGCAACTACCTATAACTATACTACAACTGTATGTGGAATTTGTTAAAAACAAAATGTTATATGTAGTAGCAAAGATGATAATTCAGAATGCTGTACATAGTGTTGATTATCTGGTATAAAATTGTGTTCAATAAAATGCCATGATATATATAGTTTTACATTTTAATTAGTTAACGCATGTGTACTCCTAAAAATATATATTTTGCTCCTAAATATTTCCATTTAGGAGCGCAACGCTCCTAGCACAAAATGTGAACTTTGAGGCCTGTCAGTAGCATTACCACAGCAGCTGACGCAGCTGTTGGATCTGGCCAGTTTTGACGGTAAACTACGACAGGTCACCGGTCATGCAGCCCTTACATCATTAAGTCCACGTTAAATAATACAAATTTAATATCACTGGAACGGCAAGATAATGTTCTTTACAATGGCATAAAGTTTATAAAAGTATTCCTTTATTTGACGAACTTATTGTTCGTGATTGAGCCATGATGCGCGCCAAAAGTGTCATGCCGATGGCGCTCCGCGACGGTACAGTTTTTGCAAAAATAGGTCGCGGCAAATTGAAAACCCGCACTTGTAAACCTATTTGGATCATCATGAGATCTGCTCGACCAATTAGAAGACGTGTTCGTCTTCACTGCAGTCGTTGCACGAAGTTTCTGCGTTAAACCAAACGAAAGTTATGTCGAATTATCGTTTAAATATGAATTTTTGGTAATGTTATCGCCTAAAATTCAAGTTCGTGTATATACACATCTACTTATCAGTTTCAGACTGTTCAGATGATATATGTTATGTGATATTTTAAAAAGGTTTACAAGTGCGGAAATCGCATTTTGTGCGACCTAGTTGCACGGATTTCGAGAATGCCACCGCAGACGGTGACGCTGTGCTAAAAATAGTAACATCTGCCTGGTAACGTCAGCATGCCGCTGGATATCCGCCAGGCGGACAACCACGTTGCGCTGGTTGTCCACTAGGCGGATTTGGCGCCTAGCTGTCATACAGGCAATCCCTATTCACAGTACGCTGGCTACATTTAATAATTGATTTTAAACTTGAAATTCAAGAACTAGTATTCCAACTTTACTCTGTTAAATATAAAATCAGAACTTATTACATTTGTTGTTTGCTTACTAGTAGTAATAACTAGCCAGTTTAAGATTGGTGTTTCCATCATTATAATATTCATTTATTACCACAATTATATTATTGGTGTTTATAACTATATTATTTAATTAATAATTATATATTCCTACGTTTATATAGCTATTGTAACAACAGAGACTAACAATAAAATTTGAGTTGTTGGTGCAATTATTCATTACTCTGTATTTAAATGCAGGTAACTCTCAGGTCCAGGACACTTTCTGCAATTCACATAGCTAAGTATAACTAGTATAGACATTAATTATGCAAAGCGGGAATTAAGTGACATCTAATTATAGTAATTAAACTCTTTTACGTAGTACTATGATAAGAAGCACTAAATGTTAAATGATAAATTGATAATGCTTTTGAAAATTGTTATAACATGAATGAGGATTCTACATTTATTATATCCGCCATTTTGTTTTATGATAATTACATAATCAATTATGCAAATGGCAACTAAGTGAGTTCTAATGAAAATGTTTGTGTTGTACTATTTTACAACATGCCTCAAATATTAATGGTGTGCTTTTGGAAAAATGTGTATTCCAAAATTGGGATTCTACATTTAATATGTCCGCCATTTTATGCAAATTACTCCACAAATTATTCAAATTGTGGTAATTAATTGATAGCAATGAAACAGTTTATGCTGTACTATTGTAAACGCCATTACCGAGTTAATTACATGCTCAGAATAACAATTTCTTCACAAAAACATTGGGAATCCTTATTCGATATGGCCGCCATTTTGTAATAATTATGAAAATGATGCACCAATTTTGCCAAAAATTGGGATTTAAATTAACTATAATGAAACAAGATATGTTACACTTTCTAATACCCTGTAAATATACTCTAAACAATTAATGACATGACATGAATTGCATCTTGTTACAGTCTGATTCAATATGTCGGCCATATTATGCTAATTAAGTCATGAGATATGCAAATTAGGAAACGAAAATGCAACAAATAAATTCCTCGTGTGAAAATACCTATATATGCACAATTTTAAGTAATTACCTCAATTAATTACTTATTTGTTGTGAAAACAATGACAAAAATTGTAAAATAAGGGTACACCCTGGAAATAATGTGACCCTTTTCTTTCTGTGTTATTTTTTATGTTCACCATTCCAACGAAAACCCCTGGGGTAGTAACCTTTCCAACTTAATAACTTTGTCAGTAGTCCGATTTTCATGAAATCAAAACCGTTTACTTCAGAAGAAGAAGCTCCTTACATGCATAACAAAACATGTTTAGGTAATGCAGTTTATATTTTTCATGTGGTAATGCTACTGTCAGGATGCCCCCAGTTACTGCAGATATAATAACAATGATGGAGTGAATGAATGCCGATGTGTTTGTTGTTTAGGCAAGTTGTGTATAGAGGTAACGCCAGTGGACAAGATAGCATTCATCTCTGAGGAGCTCTGCATAGGATGTGGCATATGTGCAAAGGTAGGTACAATCCAGTTGAGTAAGGAGAAAGTATTTATTTATTTATGTTTTATTATGTTGGGAGACAAAGCCAACACAAATTGTTACAGCAACACAGTGGCGCTCTATTCCTGCAGATGTCCTATCATGATATTAATATTGATATGAAATGTTTAATAAAATAAAATTTTACACTGATCGATGTATTTAAAAAAAATTCTAGAAATAAATTGAATTGATATTAATTTACAGTGTAATATTTCAGTAATTTAACCCGATATTGTAACTTGAATATTTTAACAACATTTCCAGCAAGTCTGATTCCTGTCGTTAGTTGCCGCTTTGTAATGATGCTGTGATTTGTTGTGCAGAAATGTCCGTTTGAGGCGGTATCAATCATAAACCTGCCGAGTAACCTAGAGCGCGACACAACACATCGGTACAGTGCCAACTCGTTCAAACTGCATCGTTTGCCGATACCTCGGCCGGGAGAGGTTCTTGGGCTCGTCGGTACAAACGGTATCGGCAAATCGACCGCACTCAAGATACTGGCAGGCAAACAGAAGCCTAACCTTGGTCGTTTCTCGGTTAGTGGTTCACGGTTGTTGTACTTTGGGCAGTGAGGGAGTGATTTCCTTCAATTCCTTGTTCAGTTGACAAGGAATGAGTGATTATGTTTTGATATGTGCGCATGTCTTGTTTCTTGTGACTTATGATGTTGAACTCTTCAAACCACCCTACGTAGACTAACATAGGATTGGCTTTTGTTTTCACAGTTTTCCTTCTCTGAAGTTATTGAGTCCAATACAGGTTACACATTTACCCCCTGGGTAGGTTCTTTTACCTTCCCTGGCATAGACACCAGACAGAAGGGACCAATGACTTATATCTCTTCTGAAACACACAAGTAGTGGGGAATGACCAAGTTCGAAACAATAGTCGTTAGCATTGCTTGACCACCGTGCCACACTTCAAGTACAATGTAGTTAAACATGATTAATGTGACAACTTATGCTTTCTTTATTAAGTCGTATATTGCTCAAATAATTGCAGTCTACCTCCAAAAATTACTTGATATTGTCATTTGTTAAATAACAGGATAAGTACATTTAATATTGCAAGTTAAAATATGATTGTACTAAACTTGAAAGAATCAATGACGGTGGCCAGTGATTTGAACTCTCACTGCTGTTCACATACTGAAGCTACTGAGGATACAACACTACTTTGTATGAGGCTGCCGAGTAAACATAAAAACAAATTAGTGTACATTCTTTAATTCTAATAATAGCTTTATAAAAAGAACAATATCCTTAAAATCGAACTGGCCTGCTCTGTTAAAGAAGGTGTGTCACTAATTTGCATGAAGGTAATTTTCGACCACAGTTAGAACTGAAAGTTAGTTCAAATATAATTTTATTAGAAAGAATCTAGAAGATAACCCGTGTGGCCAGTGATTTGAACTCTCATTGCTGTTCACATACTGAAGCTACTGAGGATACAACACTACTTTGTATGAGGCTGTCGAGTAAACATAAAAACAAATTAGTGTAACATTCTTTAATTCTAATCATAGCTTTATAAAAAGAACAATATCCTTAAAATCGAACTGGCCTGCTCTGTTAAAGAAGGTGTGTCACTAATTTGCATGAAGGTAATTTTCGACCACAGTTAGAACTGAAAGTTAGTTCAAATATAATTTTATTAGAAAGAATCTAGAAGATAACCCGTGTGGCCAGTGATTTGAACTCTCACTGCTGTTCACATACTGAAGCTACTGAGGATACAACACTACTTTGTATGAGGCTGCCGAGTAAACATAAAAACAAATTAGTGTAACATTCTTTAATTCTAATCATAGCTTTATAAAAAGAACAATATCCTTAAAATCGAACTGGCCTGCTCTGTTAAAGAAGGTGTGTCACTAATTTGCATGAAGGTTATTTTCGACCACAGTTAGAACTGAAAGTTAGTTCAAATATAATTTTATTAGAAAGAATCTAGAAGATAACCCGTGTGGCCAGTGATTTGAACTCTCACTGCTGTTCACATACTGAAGCTACTGAGGATACAACACTACTTTGTATGAGGCTGCCGAGTAAACATAAAAACAAATTAGTGTAACATTCTTTAATTCTAATCATAGCTTTATAAAAAGAACAATATCCTTAAAATCGAACTGGCCTGCTCTGTTAAAGAAGGTGTGTCACTAATTTGCATGAAGGTAATTTTCGACCACAGTTAGAACTGAAAGTTAGTTCAAATATAATTTTATTAGAAAGAATCTAGAAGATAACCCGTGTGGCCAGTGATTTGAACTCTCACTGCTGTTCACATACTGAAGCTACTGAGGATTCAACACTACTTTGTATGAGGCTGCCGAGTAAACATAAAAACAAATTAGTGTAACATTCTTTAATTCTAATCATAGCTTTATAAAAAGAACAATATCCTTAAAATCGAACTGGCCTGCTCTGTTAAAGAAGGTGTGTCACTAATTTGCATGAAGGTAATTTTCGACCACAGTTAGAACTGAAAGTTAGTTCAAATATAATTTTATTAGAAAGAATCTAGAAGATAACCTGTGTGGCCAGTGATTTGAACTCTCACTGCTGTTCACATACTGAAGCTACTGAGGATACAACACTACTTTGTATGAGGCTGCCGAGTAAACATAAAAACAAATTAGTGTAACATTCTTTAATTCTAATCATAGCTTTATAAAAAGAACAATATCCTTAAAATCGAACTGGCCTGCTCTGTTAAAGAAGGTGTGTCACTAATTTGCATGAAGGTAATTTTCGACCACAGTTAGAACTGAAAGTTAGTTCAAATATAATTTTATTACAAAGAATCTAGAAGATAACCCGTGTGGCCAATGATTTGAACTCTCACTGCTGTTCACATACTGAAGCTACTGAGGATACAACACTACTTTGTATGAGGCTGCCGAGTAAACATAAAAACAAAGTAGTGTAACATTCTTTAATTCTAATCATAGCTTTATAAAAAGAACAATATCCTTAAAATCGAACTGGCCTGCTCTGTTAAAGAAGGTGTGTCACTAATTTGCATGAAAGTAATTTTCGACCACAGTTAGAACTGAAAGTTAGTTCAAATATAATTTTATTAGAAAGAATCTAGAAGATAACCCGTGTGGCCAGTGATTTGAACTCTCACTGCTGTTCACATACTGAAGCTACTGAGGATACAACACTACTTTGTATGAGGCTGCCGAGTAAACATAAAAACAAATTAGTGTAACATTCTTTAATTCTAATCATAGCTTTATAAAAAGAACAATATCATTAAAATCGAACTGGCCTGCTCTGTTAAAGAAGGTGTGTCACTAATTTGCATGAAGGTAATTTTCGACCACAGTTAGAACTGAAAGTTAGTTCAAATATAATTTTATTAGAAAGAATCTAGAAGATAACCCGTGTGGCCAGTGATTTGAACTCTCACTGCTGTTCACATACTGAAGCTACTGAGGATTCAACACTACTTTGTATGAGGCTGCCGAGTAAACATAAAAACAAATTAGTGTAACATTCTTTAATTCTAATCATAGCTTTATAAAAAGAACAATATCCTTAAAATCGAACTGGCCTGCTCTGTTAAAGAAGGTGTGTCACTAATTTGCATGAAGGTAATTTTCGACCACAGTTAGAACTGAAAGTTAGTTCAAATATAATTTTATTAGAAAGAATCTAGAAGATAACCCGTGTGGCCAGTGATTTGAACTCTCACTGCTGTTCACATACTGAAGCTACTGAGGATACAACACTACTTTGTATGAGGCTGCCGAGTAAACATAAAAACAAATTAGTGTAACATTCTTTAATTCTAATCATAGCTTTATAAAAAGAACAATATCCTTAAAATCGAACTGGCCTGCTCTGTTAAAGAAGGTGTGTCACTAATTTGCATGAAGGTAATTTTCGACCACAGTTAGAACTGAAAGTTAGTTCAAATATAATTTTATTACAAAGAATCTAGAAGATAACCCGTGTGGCCAATGATTTGAACTCTCACTGCTGTTCACATACTGAAGCTACTGAGGATACAACACTACTTTGTATGAGGCTGCCGAGTAAACATAAAAACAAAGTAGTGTAACATTCTTTAATTCTAATCATAGCTTTATAAAAAGAACAATATCCTTAAAATCGAACTGGCCTGCTCTGTTAAAGAAGGTGTGTCACTAATTTGCATGAAAGTAATTTTCGACCACAGTTAGAACTGAAAGTTAGTTCAAATGTAATTTTATTAGAAAGAATTTAGAAGATAACCCGTGTGGCCAGTGATTTGAACTCTCACTGCTGTTCACATACTGAAGCTACTGAGGATACAACACTACTTTGTATGAGGCTGCCGAGTAAACATAAAAACAAATTAGTGTAACATTCTTTAATTCTAATCATAGCTTTATAAAAAGAACAATATCATTAAAATCTAATTGGCCTGCTCTGTTAAAGAAGGTGTGTCACTAATTTATATGGTGGTAATCTTCGACCACAGTTAGAACTGAAAGTTACAGTAGTTCAAATATGATTTTATTAGAAAGAATCTAGAAGATAACCCGTGTGGCCAGTGATTTGAACTCTCACTGCTGTTCACATACTGAAGCTACTGTGGATACAAAACTACTTTGTATGAAGCTGCTTATTGATCATAAAGAATTCTAAAGATAATGGTGATCAAATTGAAAACAATTGGATTATAATCAGCGATAGAAATAAGCCAGAATATTTACTTGTCTGCCGGACAAGTAAGTTTTGAAATCTACTTGTTTGCCAAAATTTTAACTTGTCCGAGTGGTTGTCAAGAGGAACCGAAGCTTAGGAAAAAAACATAAAAAAGTCTGTCTTACTTTTTGTTTAATATGGTATATATATATATATATATTTTACAGCAGTGTTATATGTTATATATATATATATTACATATAACAATGCTGTAAAATTTTGGCATCAGTTTGTCATTGAAGATGCTACTCAACCAGGAACACGACCAATGCAACGCCAGGAAATGTCACAAAAATCATAATAAACTATATAATCTGATAATATTTGGTTCAATGTCTATGAACTTCAATATTAACAAAGTTCTGTATTTTATAAACAAAGATAATATTCAATTGATCATCAGCAAATAAACGCATATTTTTCCTAAATGTTACCATTTCAATGATGATAACACAGTTTTAAACGTGCCCGAATTACATTTACCAGGCGGAATATAATTTATAGATTTAGGTACGTCATGTCCCATACCTGGTCACGCGTCTTGCATAATTCGGTTTTGAAAACTTGCAATTTATGGTTAAAATAAATGTTATATAGATACAACAACACTTCTGAAATTTAATTAATATTCCATTTATTAACCAGCACCATAGATTTACCGGAGAGCCAGTTACAAGTTTTGAAAATTTTCACTGATCTGGATCGGCTAACGTTCGATGAATTGGAAGACTGCCGAGTTTGCATGGGTTAGGCATAATAATGGTTAAAACTATATAATTATTCAAATAACAGGTAGCAATACAAAGTGTACTATTTCCAAAGTTCATCAATTATGATACGTGAGTGGAAGAAAGTTGTACGTCGGCCAAACTGAACGATTTACGATTGTGTGAAATACGGCCTCGATCAACGATGCTGATGTGGAGTCTGTCCTACGTGTATGACACAGCTAGGTCGGTGCACTCAGCGGATGACCCTGTTAACACAGGCACTAAACTCGGTCGAACACTGACGTACAATACAAACAAAATTGGAACGCGCGATTGCTATCGAACTTAATTTACATTTGAATTTCTTCAAATAAAAAGTTTGCAATGTTTCACGCATCACTATTTACTGTACGTTTTCACTTGTCCACCGGATAACCATGTAGAGTCATTTTACTTGTCCTGGCCAAAAATCACTTGTCCCGGACAAACGGACAAGTGCTATTTCAAATGCTGATAATTGATTACAGTAGTAATTGATTACACCTGAAGGCTATTGTGTTATTGTAAGCAGGTTATAATACTTGATCCAAATTTCGTCATCAACTCAAAGAATTATCCAACTTCATATGTTGACCAAAAAGTTTATTCTCTGCGTACAGCACTAGTACGACACACCATTTTTTTGTAATTAAATCGTCACAAGAATTTACTAAGCACTTTTGACAATTGGGACAAGTTAGTCACATAACAGCTGGTGTTTGCATGGTTGTGTGTTCTTAAAGTAAGAAATAACCTCTTGATGTCCCGTACGACACGTATGGTAGTCAGCGATAGAAATAAGGCAGAATATTTACTTGTCCGCCAGACAAGTAAGTTTTGAAATCTACTTGTCCGCCAACATTTTCACTTGTCCGAGTGGTTGTCAAGGGGATTCGAAGCTTAGGAAAAAACATAAAAAAGTCTGTCTTACTTTTATGACAACAAGCACAATGTTCCTGCTGTTTCGCTGCATGTACATCTGGGTGACTTGTGATCAAAGACACAATTTGATTTAATCTGCAAATTTTGAAATTGCAAAATTATATTTGCAACAATTTTTTTCGCTCCATTATCATTACTATATATATATATATATTCATCATGAATATTAAAAGTAGACACGTTACATGATGTATACCAATATTTTAGTGATGCTGATATGAACGCTTTTATTAATAACAAATAATTATTACTATGATAGGAATGAGACAATTGTTATCCTTGCTATTTGTTATAATGTTGCAAAAACTGTTTTTGTTTAATATGGTATATACATATATAACATATAACACTGCTGTACAATGTTGGCATCAGTTTGTCATTGAAGATGGCACTCAACCATCAGGAACACGACCAATGCAAAGCCAGGAAATGTCACAAAAACCATAATAAACTATAATATAATCTGATGTTATTTTGTTCAAACTCTATGAACTTCAATATTAACAAAACTCTGTATTTTACAAATGAAGATAATATTCAATTGATCACGAGCAAACAAACGCATATTTTTACTAAATTTTATATTACCATTTCAATGATGTATAAACAGTTTTAACGGTGCCCGAATTACATCTACCAGGCGGAATATAATTTATAGATTTAGTTACGACGTAACGTCGCTGCCGCGCGCAGACCGCCGTAATTGGCAGAAGCCGACATGTCAACGGCGGTTGGCACCCCTGCTGCGCATCTTGCATACAATTTGGCTTCGAAAACTCGCAATTTATGGTTAGAATAAATGTTACATAGACACAACACTTATGAAATTTGATTAATATTCCGTTTATCAACCATCACCATAGATTTACCGGAGAGCCAGTTACAAGTTTTGAAAATTTTTATCGATTTGGGACTGGATCGGCTAACGTCGTTTGATGACTTGGAAGAGTGCCGAGTTCGCGTGGGTTAGGCGTAATAATGGTTAAAACTATATAATTATTCAAATAATAGGTAGCGATACAAAGTGTATTATTTCCAAAGTTCATCAAATGTGATCCGTGGGTGGAAGCAAGTTGTACGTCGGCCAAACTGAACGATTTACGATTTTATGAAATACAGCCTTGATCAACGCTGGCTGATGCGGAGTCTGTCCTACGCGTGTGACAGAGCTAGATCAGTGCGCTCAGCGGATGACCTTTTAACGCAGGCACTAAACTCGGTCGAACATTGACGTACAACACACTGGCGGCGGAACGACAAGGCGCCGACACACTAACAAGATTGCAACGTGTGCGATTGCTAGCGAACTTCATTTACGTTTGAATTTCCTCAAATAAAAAGTTTGCAATGTTGCATGCGTCACTATTTACTGTAAATTTTCACTTGTCCACCGGATAACCATGTAGAGTCATTTTACTTGTCCGGGCCAAAAATCACTTATCCCGGACAAACGGACAAGTGCTATTTCGAACGCTGGTAGTAGGAATCGCCCACTGGTGGGTGACTGGTTTTGGTCTTCACTTCACTAAATTTTGCCAAAAACTCACTTCACTGGTGCTGCCTTGTGAATTGAACTGGTATTAATGCACATTTGTGTTATTGTGGATATCAAAATGTGGCAGCGTGATGGGTACTGTCTTGGTAGTCGTGTCAGTTACATTGTATGTGTGGTGCGTGGTGGTATACTGTTAGTGGTGGGTACTGTCTTGGTAGTCGTGTCAGTTACATTGTATGTGTGGTAGTATACTGTTAGTGATGGGTACTGTCTTGGTAGTCGTGTCAGTTACATTGTATGTGTGGTAGTATACTGTTAGTGATGGGTACTGTCTTGGTAGTCGTGTCAGTTACATTGTATGTGTGGTAGTATACTGTTAGTGATGGGTACTGTCTTGGTAGTCATGTCAGTTACATTGTATATGTGGTGCGTGGTGGTATACTGTTAGTGATGGGTACTGTCTTGGTAGTCATGTCAGTTACATTGTATGCGTGGTAGTATACTGTTAGTGGTGGGTACTGTCTTGGTAGTCGTGTCAGTTACATTGTATGTGTGGTAGTATACTGTTAGTGATGGGTACTGTCTTGGTAGTCATGTCAGTTACATTGTATGTGTGGTGCGTGGTGGTATACTGTTAGTGATGGGTACTGTCTTGGTAGTCATGTCAGTTACATTGTATGCGTGGTAGTATACTGTTAGTGGTGGGTACTGTCTTGGTAGTCGTGTCAGTTACATTGTATGTGTGGTAGTATACTGTTAGTGGTGGGTACTGTCTTGGTAGTCGTGTCAGTTACATTGTATGCGTGGTAGTATACTGTTAGTGGTGGGTACTGTCTTGGTAGTCGTGTCAGTTACATTGTATGTGTGGTAGTATACTGTTAGTGGTGGGTACTGTCTTGGTAGTCGTGTCAGTTACATTGTATGTGTGGTGGTATACTGTTAGTGATGGGTACTGTCTTGGTAGTCATGTCAGTTACATTGTATGTGTGGTAGTATACTGTTAGTGGTGGGTACTGTCTTGGTAGTCATGTCAGTTACATTGTATGTGTGGGGCGTGGTAGTATACTGTTAGTGGTGGGTACTGTCTTGGTAGTCGTGTCAGTTACATTGTATGTGTGGTAGTATACTGTCAGTGGTGGGTACTGTCTTGGTAGTCGTGTCAGTTACATTGTATGTGTGGTGCGTGGTGGTATACTGTTAGTGATGGGTACTGTCTTGGTAGTCGTGTCAGTTACATTGGATGCGTGGTAGTATACTGTTAGTTGTTGGTACTGTCTTGGTAGTCGTGTCAGTTACATTTTATGCGTGGTGCGTGGTAGTATACTGTTAGTGGTGGGTACTGTCTTGGTAGTCGTGTCAGTTATATTGTATGTGTGATGCGTGGTAGTATACTGTTAGTTGTGGGTACTGTTTCGGTAGTCGTGTCAGTTACATTGTATGTGTGGTGCATGGTAATATACCTTTAGTGGTGGGTACTGTCTTGGTAGTCGTGTCAGTTACATTGTATGTGTGGTGCATGGTAGTGTACTGTTAGTGGTGGGTACTCTCTTGGTAGTCATGTCAGTTATATTGTGTGATTCGTGGTAGTATTCTGTTAGTGCATAAGAGATTCCAGATTAGAATCCATTTGCTGTCGTTTCGAATCTTGGGCAAGTTCATTGACTATGCTCCAGTTCACTCGGCTGAATGATTGAGTACCTGGCTATAGACAGTGGTAGATATTTGTATACGAATAGTCTTGATGTAGTAATTGCAGCATGGCTGAATACTTCCCAGAGAAGTCGAGATGGTGTTTGATTAAACAGGTCTGCCAGGGAGTCAAATGTAAGGCACTTTGAAAAATTCTAAGGATTGGATACGGCGCTGTATAAGAACTCTTAACTTTTATCGAGTTGTCAGTTTATGCATTATTGAGTAGTGGTTTGAACCAAAAGTAAACATTGTTTTGCAAGTTTTGTGCACTTATGAGAAGACCCCTGAGGTGACATCTCTGGCACGAGATGAAGTGATGTGGTTGTGTTGTTGCAGGACCCGCCAGACTGGACAGAGATCCTCACACACTTCCGCGGCTCAGAACTGCAGAACTACTTCACAAAGATCCTTGAAGACGACATGAAGGCCATCATCAAGCCTCAGTATGTCGACCAGATCCCAAGAGCCATCAAAGTAGGTGTCTTCTTGTCTCTCTTTGTATCACTACTCACCTGATGCTAGTAGTAGTAGGAGTCCTGCTGTCTCGTAAGACCATCGATCTGCGCTCTGGTATTGATGATGCTGTTCTCTGACAATTGACCCATCCATCATATGACCTGTTGCCTAGCAACGTGTCAGTGAGGCTATCAAAAATGGATCCCAAAGACGTGGAATGTTCAGACTTTCCATTGTATATTTTGTTGCCACTCAGTTGGAATTCTGTATGTAGGAATGTTTGATATAGCAGATGTCATACTGTCCTATTGATGTAATGCACATATTATGTTACTGTATCAAGATTGTTGGCAACGGAAAAGCCTGATGAAGGATTTCAAGTGTGACATAGGAAAACAGCGACATGCCGGATCCATCAGTTACACATGTTGCTTGATCATTCGCACATGGATTGGTCTCATCCTGCTCTTGAGACCAGTGAACAACATTAGAAGTGTGTCTTTGTGATATGATATTGATAGACAGAGAACCTGCAAGTTTATTAGACAATAATTTTGATTGTAGATGTATGTGAGGCTTAGTAGGAATTAGTTTTGAAAAGTGGCCGATGATTTAAACTTTCACTGCTGTTCACATACTGAATGTTCTGTGGATTACACATTTGAATATGAGGCTGCGACTACGTGGTCATTGACTGTATTCTCATGTAGTCACATGTAGCAGCTTGACAAGTTAGATTTCTGGGGAATGTCGGCGTGCACATATTAGTGGGGTTAGTAATTTTCAACTGCCATTGGACGTGATGGTGTCAGTGATTGTCGATTACCCGGGGAAGTAAAACACAGTTGGGCACGCTCTCATAGAGTACCACTTGACAAACATGCCAAGTCAGCGTAACAAAAAGTATGCGTAATTAGTATTTATATTCTGGCACATTATTATTGTTGCATGACACCCCAAATGAATTAACCAATCACGTCTGTTGTATACACACTGGTTGTTGGAGTATTCATGCATTGTGTAGAGCCGCCGAAAGGGTTCATTCACAAACTATGATCTTGAAAGTGATTCGCTGCCCTATACTCATACGTAAAAAGATCGTAGATTAGATTTGATTGGCAGGGTTCTGCGTGCAAAATGCTACATCAGCGAGCCGACAGCTTGCACTATGCCTGCAGATTGTATGAATACGGGAAGGGTTTGTTTCTATTCGATACAAAACACAATATATTCCAGTGCTGACACCCGTCCTACAACCCGTCATACTAAGACAAGTTAGACCCCGTCCTTGCAAATTATCCCCCGCCTATAGTTAACATGGGCTGTCCAAATGACGGGTGGACATGTCTCTAGATAAAGCCCTGGGTACTATCGACAGGTGCTACATCGTATGCCTACGGGAACGAAATGTGCCAACGATGCGGTCTACACACAGCTTATTAATAGTATTGCGTATTGCATGTATTGTATTAATTTTAAAAGGTGATCAGATATGCTATCGAGTGTTGAGCTGGGTAAAACACATGAATGCACCGTTGTGGATTACTAATTGACAATCGTCCGTATACGACTAACCACTAAGACTAATGCGATTCGAAAACGATAACCTAGAGATTGTTCGGTGCAGTGTTCTTGGACGCTGTGATAGCTCGATGGTCTAGAGCCAATTTCCCCCTGGCGGCAGAAATTTCTTGATCCACGGCTGACCGCGTTATATCCGAGTCTGCATTATAACAAGGTGCTACTGAACATAAATGACTTACCAAAGTCAAGTGAGATATTTACATATGTAATATATGCAGATGATATAGCTCTATTTAGTTTATTTACTACCGTCCAATCTTTAAAAATATGTCCTAACGATGTCAAACAACATTTAAAGAATTAAACAAGGTAAACGAATGGCTTAAAATAAATAAACAAACTGTTTTTAAATATAAAGAAATTAAAATATATAATACACAAACTGGCAAATAAACAAGTAAATCCTTTTCTACTCAAGATAGATGAAACCAGAATCGAAAGAGTTCAAAAGTAATCTTCTAGGTTTAACATTGCAAGAAAACCTAACTTGGACATTCATATTACAAATATTTCAATCAAATGTTCTAAATTGATTGGGATATTAAACATAATTAAAATGATTTTTGCCATTAAATATAAAAGTTATTTTGTATAACTCATTAATATATAAATTATGGCCTAATGACATGGGGTTTAAAATGTATCAGAATCATCAATCTACACAAAAAAGCAATTAGAATAATACGCTTAAGTAAATATAATTCACATACTGGGCCACTGTTTAAGAAACTAAAAATTCTTAAAGTAACAGACATGCTGCATGAATTAGATTTCTAGTATGTGGAAACCATTGGAGACACCAGGGGTCCCGCGGGAATATTCTGCGATTGGAAAACTGACAAGTGACGTCATTCACGTTGTCCAATGGAGTTAATTCCAAGAGGTGAATCCTATCCAGTCCTGAGCGACGTTAAGACGACTAAACAATGTTGCAGTCTCCCTGACCCCTTTGTAGCTTATCTACAGTAACATGACAGTCCAAAGTTAGGATATTGTCAATTCGTTATTCTGTACATTAAATCATTATTGTTCTATTTTTATGTTATATACTTTAGCTAATAATACATATATGTATTACCTGCTATTTTTTCAACACTGTTTCATAATTGAGCTGTAGATATTTCTGTGTTGAAAATTGTTCAGCCACCAGATGGCGCATGTAGTACTCGTAGGTTTTAGCAGCCGGTGATTTAAACTTTCACTGCTGTTCACATACCGAATGTTCTGTGGATTACATGTCTGAATATGAGGCTGCGACTACTGAATAACTAATATATACAGATAACCAGTAGTTACCATGTTTTCCTCTGGACACAAACTGTGATCATTTAGTGAAGAAATTGGCACTCCTAACTGAATATTGGAGAACTTTGGGACTGTGAGCTCGATGAAATCCGGATGTTCCACTATAGTTTAAGTACTTGCAATTTATTTATAAGAGATAGATTGTTTTGCTGATTCACTATAAAGCACGTAGCTGAATAAGTCTTGATGACAATAGTTGATGAAACTAACTGTGTAACAATTTGAACCAATGTTTGCCATCACTGTAGTAACATTTACCTGGTTAAGGCTTTGCACAACGTCATTTTTGTGTGTAAGGCGATGGCTGTCTTTTACTGGGTTTTGTTGAGAGAACATCTTTGTTCAAATACAATAATAGATGCAAAGTGGCCAGTGATTAGAACTCTCACTGCTGTTCACATACTGAAGCTACTGAGGATACAACACTACTTTGTATGAGGCCACTTTTACAAACAAAACCAAAGCTAGCAGTATGTTATACTTTACAGGGAGGTTTTCCATAAAATTATGTTAAACAGTATAAACTATTACCTATTCTAACATACTTTTACTGGCGAAATATCTTAACTGAGCAGAAAGAACTTGGAATTCAACAGTTTGGTGTTTACCGAAATCACAAAGCTGTTACTCAAATCTTTGAATAGCGAGCCAGCATATAGTGAGCCAGCATAATTCTGGGAAAGGTCGTGACCCAACGGAGCGTGATAATGTATTATGTGACACCCGTATCCATCTCATTGGTAATCAGATCTGAGGCCATGTCTTCAAAAGCGATCAGGTGCCTTGTAAACAGTTTCCTCCCTCAACACTTGAAATGTGTACATTTTAGTCACTTGTAGAAAGTGAAAGTGCATTATAATTTGATTTTATTAGATGACAACAAGAAAATATCAACAAATGTGGCCAATGATTTGAACTCTCACTGCTGTTCACATACTGAAGCTACTGAGGATACAACACTACTTTGTATGAGGCTGCTGGATGATCATAGAAACCAACTAATATGAAGTTGGTATTTTAATTCTAATCATAGTCATATGTAATTCATTCCAAGAATGGAACATCTGATTCTATCCCGTTGTACCGGTCTGGAAGGAGGTTCCGGTCTGAGAGTAAGTTCTGGTTCCGTTTTGCGTATTGCGCATGCTCGCGCAAACGCAGTACATCAAATGCGACCCGCAGTGAGCAACGTGACCTCAGCTGACCGATCAACTTTGACCCTGTGCCAGAAGTATGTGGGGACTGGGTTACATCGCGGTGAGCAACGTGACCGATCACCTTTGACCCTTGCTCAACGCTTGCGGTGACTGAGTTACATAATTAATCATTTTTCGTTTGCTGTAATGACCGTTACTCCACTGACCTATTTGTCCTCTACGGTGCTTCGTACATGCCAAATTGATAGAGATATGTGTCATTTATAAATTGTTACCCACAGGATCCCACCCCCATTAAATTTTTTTTTTTAATATAAATCTACGAACCACCCCCAATGGGCCTGCTAGATTACACACACAATTTCAGCTTCATACTTCATACATGCCAAACTGACAGAGATATGTGTCATTTGTGTTTACCACAATACCCGCTGAAAACTGTGTGACAAAGTCGTAAGATACACAACACTCTGACACATTTGTTGGCAAATAATTACAAGTTATGCTAATTATGAGGGTTTGTTTTGTATACTAACAATTACAAAAGTAACCATTATGTATCATTAACGTAAACTATAATATAATTGGGTCATGCATTGTTTCGGCAAACTCTGTTTAAGCTGCCCAAAAATAGGCGCTAACCTTTGACATGTACAGTGTGTATGCAAAACGGAACCGGAACTTATTCTTAGACAGGAACTTACTTCCAGACCGTACAGCTGTGGGCCGAAAGTAGGCGCTAGCCTTTGACATGTACAATCGCATGCGCAATATACAAAACGGAACCGGAACTTACTCTTAGACCGGAACCTCCTTCCAGACCGATACAACGGCAAACGTAAACATACTAGATCAAAGGAGTTTGTACAACACAACAAGTTGCAAAGAAAATTAAACCATTATAAGATATAAACATCCAAGAAGAAAAATATATATTGCACATGTATGCAGACCTGCCTACCATTCCGGATTGTCCGGAATCATTCCGGAAAGTCACCTCAAATTACGGTATTACGGCGAGGGATGAAAATATTACGGACTGTCACCATGTTTGCCAATCACAAAAATTTAGTTTCCACTATATTCAACAGGTGGCAGCATATGTATGCAGCATGTTGTGACATGGTTTTTCATTCGCTGAGTCTGGTCGTAATCTAACCAATAGGAAACAACGTTATGACAAATTGGCATTTCCGCGATCAAACAAAACGAAGTCACGCTGCAAGAAATGATGGATGACAGCGAAACAACGCCACCGCCAACCGAAAAGAAAGTTTTTGGGGTAGGCAGGTCTGTGTATGGATATAGAAAGCAGAGTAAACTGAATGTACACTAATAAATTGTAGGTTTATAAAAGAATAATATCCTACAAATCTAACTGGCCTGCTTCAATAGCTGAGGTATATCATGCATTTGCAAAGACTGTCATTTTCGACCATTGTCATGTCGAGGCTACCAGAATGTTTCCAGGGATTCTCCGACTGTCTTTTCTCTGGTGCAGTCCCGTTCCTCTTAGGCTGGATCTTGGCATAGGTCACCAATGACAGTTGACACCCATGCCCCAATGTGGTTGATCTCTGTATATGACGTCGTCGTCCTGTTTGACTGACATCCCTCTGTCCCCCATCCACGGAAGTGTTGAAGGCTCCAGTATGTTGTCCTATAGAGGGTCGTTCGGTGTTTCCTCTGCTTGTTTGGTTTGCTGTACAAGTGGTCCATCGAAGCATTCGATGCTGCCACAGCATTTGGCGGTGTCCCATTTGTGTCACCATATGGAGCCACTGATTGTCCGTTGCTGATCTCGAAGTCGGGCATATGTATGATACTTTGTTTGGTTCGGTGGATTATTTACATTTATTGGAGATGTTAATTGAAATATAGTTACATATTGTATTAAAGTTCACTAGTTTTCTATTTTCTTCGATGTGGTAAACATCACATTGGGACATGATTGAAGGGGGCCAATGATTTGAACTGTCAGAACTGTTTACAAACAACTAACACCACTGTAGATACAAAGTGTTTGTTTGAGACTGTGCACACCTGAAATGTATTGGGGTGGCCAAGTGCTAGGTATGTCGTTGAACATAACTTTGCATTTTGTGTTGCTGATGTTTAGTTTTGTTCTGTCTACAAGGGCTCCGTGCAATCGCTGCTCGACCGGAAAGACGACACGAAGAACCAGATCCGGGTGTGTGAGATGCTAGGTCAGTTTTCCAGATGGATTAAGGGTCATCTTAGAACATCTGTGTCCGATATTAGACAAAATTACTTTCATCAGACCTCCCCTCAGACGAAACTGTGTAAACATTGATGTGATGATTCCACGATATTATCGGTATCAGTCAGAAGCATAAAATATCGATGTCCAATGCCATAAGAAGCTGCCTCAGATCCCCCTCCCCAAACAAAAGTAATTTTGTCTGATATCGGACATCAACGTTCTGAGATAATCCGTAAGAGGATGCCTAAATAGGTAGTCTGACACATGCTAGTATGGACAAATTCTGAAGACAGATATTCACTACTCTTTATGAAATGTTTTACTGAGAGCAGTGTTTATGGCACTTTAACTTTAGATTTGTATTTAAGTACATGTTTAAAGTTATTTGTGTAAACAATGTACAAACTGTTTGCAGAAACAAAACAAACTCACTTTCTGACATTTTCCTAAGTGATTGCAATGGGAAATAATCCTAAAGATACCTTTGGTGTTAGAATGAAGGTGCACCAAATTCCATGTGTCATCTTCAGATAGTTTTAGAGATGCAGTTTATTGAAAATATGCATTTTCACAAGTTTTAATCACATTTTCTGTAATTTTTGCAACTTCATCTTATCACTATCAAGCTGAAACGTTGCATATTTAGTAATTGGGACTCAGGCATTCATAATTTTGTGTTGAATTTGATATTTCGAACACCTGGGAACCACCGAGTGCATCGGTGTGGAATGACCCTACAGGTTGCATTACGTGTACTTGCTTATATTCTGTGCAGATTTGATGGGCGTGCGTAATCGCAACATTGAGGACTTGTCTGGGGGAGAACTGCAGCGATTTGCTATCGCCATGGTGTGCATACAGAAGGCTGATATGTAAGTTCTATTAGTCGAACACACTGCCAGTGTCAAGCCAGATGGCTCTAGGCTAGTTTGGACAAAATAGGTTTATTGTATTTTAGTCAAATGAACCGTATTATAATTTGTGATGAAATCTATGATTTTTGTGGGAAATTATTTTCACCTACTGGATAGGAATACCGTGTTCATTCTAATAATGGCGCAGTGCGCGGAGACAAGAGCTATACAGTGCGCCATTAAAAGGGACCAGTGCGAATGTTTTCCACCAATCCGCCAGGTGGCACCACCACATAGTGAGAAGCGTAATGCCAGCAGGCGGCAGCACTCAAAGGGCTTAGGTGATCGAGGCTACATGTCATGGCGTTCGAATTGATTTCGGTCATTCGCGGATTTCACGTGTACAAACAGTGTTGGGACCCTAAAATCAGAGAAAAAGTTCAGTGTGTAATCGAGGAAAACAATAAGTACGATAAACATGCTGTTGCTCTGATGAAAGATGACATTGTAGGACATGTATTTGCAGAACATAGCAACAGTTTTTTATCCGTATTTTGAAATGTATAGGCATTTCACGCCGGGAAGGTATATGAGTTTTGTCATTTGAAATAGTGGGGTGCTCCTTTATTAGAGCGTGCGCCATTATTAGAATGAACACGGTATTAGGATGGGGATTGAATGACAGCTGAAGAAAGTAAATATTTCTAAATAGCTGTTTTTAAATACAGTACTAATTGGTAGATTAGAGGCGACTGTTTGAGGGAAGCAAATGAACATAGAACGAGGCAAGTAGGCCTCGGCACCTGGGAGGAGATACAGTTAACAATGTTCCAAAGTTAGGAATATATATACAGAAGAGTACTATTTTTGGCCTTACCCCTCTCAAGGCCAGATTAATGCAAATATGTGCCTGTTATTGAATCCTATTAAATCAAGAGAATGTGCTGTGAGTGAATCGTGATATACTCGGGTTGCATGAATGCAAATAAATAAATAATTTTTGATCCGGTTCAAATTAAATTTTCACTACATCTGAAGAACTAATTCCTGGTGTAACTAGCCAAGTATGTGACATATATGTGAATTTATTACCCAAATATGAAGTGCTAAAGTTTGACAAAAATAAAATACTTAAATAATTTTAAACAATTAATTTAAAAAAAATTTTTTCATTAACACTTAGCGGTTACATGCTGCGTATGAAATGTTCATAAATTACTATGCTACAGAATGAAAAACTAATTAAATGTCTATGGTAAATAAAACTGAAATAATTTCAGTTTTTCAGAGTGCATGTACTTTCAAGATTTTATACAAAATGGCGTTCTTTGTGATCATAGCCGTCATCCCGTCTGAACTATTAAGTTGGTGTTATATTTAAAATGTGTAATCATAGTGCAAAACATTCACCTTCGATGGCAGCGTTCGTTGTAAACTTGATTCGAAAATCCCATCAAAGTCCGAATTACTGGAGTTCGACATAATGACAATGTCGAGAATTACACCAAAGCTAAAAAACACCACCCACTTCGTTGCGTGGTGCATTAATACTTCTTTACAACAAAATAGACCGCTCAAAAGTTAGCATTTAATCGTAGAAATCGCTTGCGGACGCGTGTTTTGGAATAATTCCTGGGTGCTTCCATGTTTATGCCCGCAGCAAATGTTAAACTTTAATCTTATTGGTTGAAAATCACCATTCAAATATTCACTGCGTAGCGTAAAAGAGGGACCGGAAATTGTGTGTCGATGCGTTCGACTACAAAACCGCGTGGTGGTTGGCGCTATTTAGTCACGGAAATCGCTATCATTTCTCACTTTTGACGCTTCCCAGTGAAACTTCAATATTATTATATGCTAACTGGCTTAATAAATTGCCGTTATTGGATGACACTGTTTCGCGGTACCAGTTTAAATGTGCCCCTGTATTCGGGCGTATTCAGGCGTTCTGGCCGTGAGTGGGAGTCGGGTTGATTCGGGCGTTCTGACCACGAGAGGGTTAAGGTAGCTGGGTCGGGTATCATGTCAGTTGATTTCGTTATTTTTTTCTTCAGAACATTAGTAGGTGTCAGTGTGAACAAGTGTACTATTAACAAAACCAAGGCACTGGCGCCATATGTCACCAATCCGTCCTTTAAAAACTAGTATTTTTAGTGTGTGTGGAAAGTCCCTGTTTAGATTCTTGGAAACTGACGATGTTTCCATAGTGACGTCAGCCCAGTTCAAACATAAATTCATTCACCATGAATGCAGAGCATATAGTCTGGTTATTCTCATGCCACTATGCTGTTGTATTATAATTACCTAAATACATCACGCTGTCAAATCACCAAATACTGGCGGGTAGTTTTGTTTATTCTCCGATAATGCCCGACCTCAGCCGCCAGTTGCAATGACACGTGACTGACCCCAGCAGGTGTCAGTCAATCTTGTCTACCACAACAAGTTCAACACATGGCCCTTCGTAACACAATATCATGAGAAAACTTGGTGGGAAAACATTGGGGGGAAATCTCAGTAATAGAAGTGTCTGTCAAACTGTGTTGAAATAAGCCACATGCCAGTAAAAAAGTCACATTTCTAAGCAAAACACAAGCATCTGGTGACACTTGTATTATCGGTAACAACCAGGAAGTATTACTTATGTAATTTTTTATAAAAACTACAATACTTACAAAGCCATAACTTGGCATATGAACTCGACTTGTGTTTACCAAAAATTGCAAGGGATGGTTTTGTTTGGTGAAGGGGTTGTGCCGAAAATGCAGTGTGGATTTTTGCTGTCTGTCAACATTGTAGCAAAATGTTTATGAAGCCGTGTCAAACTTGATATGCATTTGTTTACAAAAAACCTGTGTGAATGTCAATAATATGTTTGTACATTTGGGGAGTTTCTCAAAATGAAATCAAATGTCATTTTAGGGTGATTTTTGACATTTTTAAAATTGTCTTTAAACACATTTAAATATCTCTAAACAACATAAAAATCAATTCTTTTTGGTCTTCCTAGGCAAACTCTGAGAAAAAATGGTTAGCTTATCTTCAAAACTTATATTAGAAATGATTAATTCAAAAGAAGCATATAATAGCTGATCCAGCCACCTTAATTGTTTCTGTGTCTTGTTAACTGCCTGTCATTCACTTATCACAATCATGTCAACTGTTGTTACAGCTTTATGTTTGACGAGCCATCGAGTTACCTGGACGTGAAGCAGAGACTGAAGGCTGCACTGGCCGTGCGCAGTCTCCTGGAGCAGAACAAGTACATCATCGTAGTGGAGCACGATCTCTCGGTCCTCGACTACCTGTCCGACTACATCTGTTGCCTGTACGGCGTCCCTGGCGCATATGGCGTCGTCACCATGCCCTTCAGCGTACGAGAAGGTCCGTGTCGCATGTTTTTGTGCCTGCTTTTTACCCCTTTAGAACACATGACATTTCAGGAAATGCTCTAAGATGCCCAACATTCGGTAAGATGTGTTTACAAAATACGCGGATGTAAAAATGTTAATGTGAAGCCATGAACAAATATTACTAGTGCACTGTAAATACACATAGTACACACGTGTATAGCAGGTGGTTACGGGCGATTGAGGATCATGACAGATCGGGCATTTACGGGCGGTTGGGGATCATGACAGACCGGGCAGTTGGGGAGCATTACAGATATGGCAGTTATGGGCGGTTGGGGAGCATTACAGATATGGCAGTTATGGGCGGTTGGGGAACATTACAGAACAGGCAGGTATGGACACTTACGGAGCATGACAGATCAGGCAGTTGAGGAGCATGACAGATCAGGCAGGTGTGGCTGGTTAGGATCTAGAGGGTTACATTTAGTCACTGAGTCTGATTTAAGGTAACATTTTATGAATTCATAATAATGGGGAGTAAGTTTTATGTGGCTAATGATTATTCCTATTCGACTGATGACTGTAAGGATGGATCACAGGTCCCGAATATGAAGACACATTGAGTTCTCTACTGCTTCAGCTCTAGCATGGGATAAACACCTATATTTTGGACCCTAGCCCATTTTATCCTGAAGCTAGTGCAGACGAATTGCAGCCAGTTCCTGACCATATCCAAGAAATAATTTTGTCAGCATCAGAAAACCACAGGCCTTCGTTTAAAATTGACATAACTTTATTATTTCTCAATGAATTTTGAAATGTGTTCTACTGTTAGAAAGCAGATAAAATAAACTATGAAGTTATATAGACAAATTATTTGTTTGATAACATTTACTATATGTGGCATATGGCAAAACATTTCCCAACAAATTCAAATTTGTGTTCCGTTTTGTCACTTTACTTTTCACAAGACATTTTCTCCATGAAGGAGGCAACATCTCAATGAACAAGTTGATTTTATTTTATACACAATTCTCCTCTGAAAACAATGGTATCAAACTTGTTCACGTATCTTGGATAATTATTTCGTTATGTACAATTCTGTAATAACACCCCTACATGAAAGAACAGAGTGGCAGCGTTACCGAGAGGATTTACGCACATTTTTTAAATATCTTCTGACAACGCTATCTATTTTTGTGTTTTGTTTCTTATAACAAATAAACCAAGAAACTCAAGTAACGAATTTGGTCAACATTTCAATGTAAATTTATATGTGAAGCAGTTACTGTCGTTGAAAGTAACATTAAGTTTGTTGCCGCCGAAAATACGTCGTGGCGCGAAGTGGGCGAAAATAGGTGCCGTTGTCAGTTCACTCCAATTTGAAGCCTTCAAAGTACATTTTCACGGACAAATATCGCATCAATTAGCATGCCCGTGCATATTATATCGTCTATCCGCTTGTCTGCCTCCTTGTTATCACCAATATGAAGTAAATTAGCAGAGTTATCCTTCAAAAACGGTCGAAATTTGATGATATTTGCGACTTGTCCGCCATCTTTGGTTTCGATTTACGTGGGGGTAGCCGACTTCTACGTCGAATAACCAATCAACAGCGCCGATTTGGTGATTCCTATGTGTTTCCCAATGATGGCAAGATACTGACGTCATTCAATGTTAATCAACCAATAGGGATCCATAACACTACGGTGCGGGGTTTCCATGCCAAGTGCAGACTACAACTAGAATCGTATCCCGGATACAAAGGGTAACTACGACTATAATCGTATCCCGGATAAAATGGGCTAGGATCACAATGTTACGCTGTCACATTGTAATACCTCTTCCTGGAGTATGTGTAATTGACGTTTATTATGATGTCAATTTGAAATTGTTTTTGCATTACATAAAATGTTACATAAAACGTTCCGAATTGATCAGTACTCTCTGGAACAGTCATAGAAGATATGCACAACGTTATGTACAATCTATTTACGTCCATCTAACTAACTCTAAAACTGGCAACTACCCTTTACCAACAGGGATTGTGAACAAAATAAACACGTTATTTTTCTTGCTGAGGGTCATAGATTAATCCCTGAAAACTTGGCCCAGTAGATGCAAACTGTCTGGGAGGTAACCGTTAAAATACACACACATGCTAGCTCGGTTATAGTTACATTGTGTTCGTTGGCTTGACATAAGACGTGCATCCCCTGGTGGTGGTTGCAGGCATCAACATCTTCCTCGACGGGTTCGTACCAACGGAGAACCTTCGATTCCGCGAGACGTCGCTCGTCTTCAAAGTGTCCGAGACAGCTGCAGAGGAGGAAATCAAACGCATGTGTCGCTACGACTACGGTCACATGGTCAAGAACCTCGGTGGGTGGGTGTGGCGATGATGTCACGTTTTTTAATGATGTTTGAATGATTTTGTTGTCTTGATGATGATTTAATTTTTAAGTGTTACCAGGTAGATGTAACACAGTTTTAAGTATAAGATACAAACACTTCCTGCCGCGTCTAAATGATTCTACTTTCTGTTTTACCATACTGGTTATTAATTTCATTGTTTGAAACTATTTTAACTCTCTAAATATTTTATATTTATCTTAAGGGTAGTCGCTGGTCCTAAATTTGTTTTGTTATGCCATTTTGGGATTTCATCATTTTCCAGTAGATTAACATGTTATGCATTTCCAATATATTGTCAAGATTCCAGTTAGAAATATCTATAATCAGATGATGTAAACCTGCCCGTACTGCTTAACATAATTATGACGTTCTTATTTTGTTTTGGCCGTTTTCTGAAAACAATATTTTTGGCCATTTGTGAAAACGGAAAAATTATTTTTGAAAAACTACAGGGTAGAGAATTTAAATTTTCACCAGTTTTTCTTTGGAATGGTCCAGGGGCAATGAGCTATTTTTGATGTCAGCTTCATTTTAAGGGTTTGTAAACAAGGGTCAACCAATTAGGGCATTTAAAAAAATCTTCACCAGAATGGGGCAATTCACTGTGGTCATAAAACGCATGAAATCACCACCTTATTGAGCAAAGTAATGGTATTTGCTATCACTTACTCTGAATAGTTTTTTTCCGTGGAGGCATATCTATAGGCATATAAATTGCTGTTGCTATGGCAACATAATGCAAATTAGCCGATTTTTCACGTTCAACAACCTTCATCCAACAAATATAATCCTAAAATGTTATGAAGATATGACAAGTTTTCACCAAGATATGTCCCGTAGTTACTTTAGGACCAGCGGCCACCCTTAATTTATCGAATCTTTGAGAATTTAGTTTTACTATTTGAAGCGCTTTGATTGGTAATAATTTACCTAAAAAATGCTATATGAAGAAATTAAATTACAGTTACAAGTAAAAAAAAACTACTCATATTTTATAGAATTTTCAGTGTTATTTCTAAATAAAATGAAGGTCGCAGTGTGTTTTAGTGGGAGTAACCACAGAAATGGATGATGGATGATTTGACTGGACATTGCATGGAAAAATTAAACTTTATCTTACTTTTTATTCTGACAACTAATATATGAAACTGCAACGAACCGGTCTAGCTAAATACATATTAATTCTTTTCACGAGAATGTGATTTATGACATGACTTAAATTAAAAACAATAAATACACCAAAACTTTGTAATTACCTGCCTGTGACAATGGGAATAAACAATTAGTCATATATTTTCGTCATAAAGAGGCCATAGTGATGATCAAAGGTGTTGTATGATATTGACCTGTCACAGGTGAGTTTGAGCTGACAATAGTGCCGGGAGAGTTCACGGACTCGGAGATCATTGTGATGCTGGGGGAAAACGGGACAGGAAAGACAACCTTCATCCGCATGTTGGCGGGAAGACTGCATCCGGATGCCGGGGGTAAGTGCTGGGGTTGTTTCGATTACCGTAGTGACTATGTATTCAGACACTATGTAAATTTACTTTCTGTTCCCAGAGTCAAGGCATAGGCTGGAACTCTTTGAGTTGTCATGCCAACTCTGGAATTCACTTCCTGTCAGTATTAAATCAGCAGGAAATATTGTTACATTTCACTGTCACCTGAAAACCTATCTTTTTAATATTGTCTATCCTCACTAGCTTCTTCGCACTTCCATTTCCAATCACTTGTTGATGACTTCCGCCTAGCACACGAGTTCGAGAATGCTTTATCCTTTGGTTTTGTTGAGCTCCTGAGCTCAGATTCTCTGAGGATATTTTCACTGAAAAAGTAATTTATTTATTATGTTTCCGGACACCGTAAAAATATTTTAACAAACAATTTTTCTGTACTGTATGTTTTCAGACATATTGGTCAACTGTCGGACAGCTTGGTCAACTGTCGGACAGCTTGGTCAACTGTGAGAGATTCAGTGATTGTGGTGTATTAAAATGTGGAGGAGCGTCTAGTGTGTGTTCCGAGTCAGTGATTGTCTGACTCGAGACACACTGGTTGTGTAAATAGTAAACACAACATTTTAACAGATAAGCCTACTCTGGGTGTTCAATAATGAATGGCAGTGTTTCCAAAATGTACCAATATTTGCTCAAAATAGGAAACGTTTTGTTTGTTACCATGGAAATGGAGGTCTCGGTAAGACCCATGCTGTAGTTGGGTAGAAAAATCTGACTATTTGCATAAGTAAAAAAGTAATCCTGTGTCAGACCTGAACTTGCGTTTGTCTTGTGTTTTCAGCGAAGCCTCCTATGTTGAACATCAGTTACAAGCCACAGAAGATCAGCCCCAAGTCTCGCGGCTCCGTGCGTCAGCTGCTCCATGAGAAGATCCGAGACGCCTACATCCATCCCCAGTTTGTGACGGACGTCGTCAAACCCCTCCAGGTCGACTCGCTCTTCGACCAGGAGGTATGTACTGTGTCCATCTGCTTCTGAGGGGTGGCTAAATGAGAAATTAAAATCTCCTTTGGGAATGTGAAAACGTTTCTTGCGGTTACAGTTGCTGTTGAGGATGTCTATTGATGCATCACGATAGTCAAGTACATTTATTTATTTGCTGAATGAGTTTTCTGGTTTGAGGTAAGATTTAATGATTTAAGCTTTATGATGACACCTCACTTGTTGCAATGTCTTCAGTGGTTTAAGATTTGTTTTAATTAAGCAAATATAGATACATTTTGAGATAAATATGTTTAAAATTGGGCTATGTGTAAAACCAATGCCCACAGCAACCAAACATTGAGTATTTTATTAGTTTTGGATTATTTGTCAAGGAAAATAAACCAGACATCGAAAGTTGAGATTATAAAGCAGGCATTTCTGCCAAAATCACAACATTGATGGGACATGACCGAGTCAGCGATATAACACCTGGTTTGCTGTGCTGTGTCACTTGTATTTCTAGTATTGTGAGAAAAGTTTAGCAAATTATTGTAATGTTATGAAACATAGTTTTGTAATTAGGTTTTAATTAGTTTGACCATAGCTGGAATGCAGAAGGTCAGCCTAGTGCACCTTACATAATGAGTTGTTATGCAGCATGGCAGGTGCGGCAACTAAGAATAGACTGGACGTGGCCATTTGACATTTGGAGCTGTGCATTGGAAGTAGGCAGCGGCAGTTGTGAGATGCTGGGAAAGTGGGGTCATATAGCCAGAATGTAGTTGAATAAACGTGTTGTGCCACACTCCGCAGTGGAGTGGCTGATGCATGTGTTGTGTTGCGGTTCTCTGTAAATAACGAACCCAAGATTTTGTTACAGTTGCATGAATTGTTACAGCCCTAGTGAGGTGGTTGTTCTGTGTTGTAGGTTCAGAACCTGTCGGGAGGAGAGTTACAACGTGTCGCCATCACACTGTGTCTAGGCAAGCCCGCCGATGTATACCTCATCGACGAGCCGTCGGCATACCTCGACTCCGAGCAGCGTCTCCACGCCGCAAAGGTCATCAAGAGGTCAGCAAAAAAACGTTTTGCATAATGCAAACGTGCCTCACTGTATGGACATCCTAAGGCCACATGTCCTTTTGATTCTCTAGGCACATTTCTAACACAACACGACAGATTTTGTGTGATGTACATGTATATATTTAGTAGCCAGGTCAGAATGTCAGTTAATCCTACAGGTGACCAATAGTAAACTTCCTTGGTGTACACAATTTGGAGCTATTTGTAGGGGTGCTTTTTAAAAATCACAACTTTGCTAATACGTATCGCAGAAATATGATTGCGCTATCATTTTGTTGGCAAAAAGACCCTTTATTATTATGCAGTGATGATATTTGCATAACATCAAATAATCATGAAGATTTAACTGTTTAAAGTTTATATAAAATAAATGCAAAACAATATATTTTTCACCCTACTACTAGCTAATTTCTGAGTGGTTGTATGTGTCAATGTCCAATTAGAGAAATGTAGCCCTGTAAGCTAATGAGTACAGAAAAAATAATCAAATATACACAAGTTTTTTTGATATGAATTTTTTTAGGTAGACCCATGTAAAATTTTGAGTATTCTTCATGAACGTCAGAACGACGGTAAAATAGAAACCCAAGTATGCCCAGTGACAAAATAATTATTGAGCGGTTGTATGTTCATGCATGCATATGTAGCTATACATTTCAGCTGCGTGACAATGAAAACTAGACTCAAATATATTCAGAACTTTTAATTTTATTGTATTTTTCGTAGAACGTTCAAATACAACCAATACGGCAATAGGCCTCGTAGGCCTACTGTTGCGCGCTGTGGCACACCTGTCCGATAACATGACGTATCTATTATCAATTTCCTTACATATCAATAAAGTAAGTAATACCTACAGTTCCTAATTACACACATATATGTCATCAGGTTATAGGACATGTTGTATTTGAACTCTGAATGCATTGTATCCTTCGCTGGCGGACCGAGTAGGCCGGCCGAATCGGCCCAAGTCCGGGTGCAAGACAGCGATGTCCGTCTCGCCAGCAACTTGCATAATATCCACTTCAAAACAGCCCCCAAAGTCTGTAACTGTCTGAACTAGTATAATAACTTGATCCACAAATACTGTCATGTGTTGTGCTGATATATTGCTGCGGACATTTGAAATAATTAAACTTATATCATCGAAGCGAGACAAAAACATGGCGGACTTCGTGATGGAATGAAACCATCGTCAACAAGAAGACGTTTTAGAGCCATGCGCTGATTGGTTGACCGTTGATGTAAATTTATTTGGATAGACCAATTGTTGGGCTTTCCGTCTCCATTTCCCTGTTTAGACCATATGAATGGGAATGTAAAATCCTGACACAGAGCGTAGTAAAATTGGCCGTATTTGGGCATCTACTACTACGACATTTTACAGCTTCGTTGTCATTTGCTATTACTGAATCATGACGCGATACAACTCATTGATAAAAATGCCACAGGAAGAAGAATAATTCAGCTTTCCAATGATACCTTGCATTCTCCTGTCAGTTGCTAGTGACGGAAACAAAATTTTTGTGAAAACTGATACTGAATCGGGCCGAAATTCGGCCGGGACCAGTTTTGCACTGACCGCACGGGCCGAATTTGGCCCAGTGGCCACCTGTAGGGTTAACTGACAAGACATGTAATACGGATCTATACGGAATTTGAAGTAATGATGTCAACAAAGAAAATGTGGCATGGCTACCAATTGTAGAGCATTATGTGTACATTTGGGGGGTGCGAGACAATATTTGAATGTCTGGGTGAGGCTGGCCTCGATACTGGTCCTTGATGTCTGTTGTTCTCCTCTTATTGAGGCTGGCCTCGATACTGATCCTTGATGTCTGTTGTTCTCCTCTTGTTTCCCTGTATGTCTGGGTTAGGCTGGCCTCGATACTCATCCTTGATGTCTGTCGTTCTCCTCTTGTTTCCCTGTATGTCCGGGTGATGCTGGCCTCGATACTGATCCTTGATGTCCGTTGTTCTTCTATTGTTTCCCTGTATGTCCGGGTGAGGCTGGCCTCGATACTGATCCTCGATGTCTGTTGTTCTCCTGTTTCCCTGTATGTTCGGGTGAGGCTGGCCTCGATACTCATCCTTGATGTCTGTTGTTCTCCTCTTGTTTCCCTGTATGTCAGCGTGAGGCTGGCCTCGATACTCATCCTTGATGTCTGTTGTTCTCCTCTTGTTTCCCTGTATGTCTGCGTGAGGCTGGCCTCGATACTCATCCTTGATGTCTGTTGTTCTCCTCTTGTTTCCCTGTATGTCTGCGTGAGGCTGGCCTCGATACTCATCCTCGTGTCTCTTTTTTTCGTCCTCACGGATCTTGCATTGTTCTGTCTACCAATCCTCTCCACTCCTCTCTATCTTTCGTGCTCATTCTTCACTCCTCTCCCAATCCCTTTAAATATCCCTTCACACAGTCCTCCCATCATAGTCTGGATCATATCCCTTCACACAGTCCTCCCATGACAGTCTGGATCATATCCCTTTACACAGTCCTCCCATGACAGTCTAGATCATATCCCTTCACACAGTCCTCCCATGACAGTCTGGATCATATCCCTTCACACAGTCCTCCCATCACAGTCTAGATCATATCCCTTTACACAGTCCTTCCATTACAGTCTAGATCATATCCCTTCACACAGTCCTCCCATCACAGTCTAGATCATATCCCGTTAGACAGTCCTCCCATCACAGTCTAGATCATATCCCGTTACACAGTCTTCCCAACACAGTCTAGATCATATCCCTTCACACAGTCCTCCCATCACAGTCTAGAACATATCCCTTCACACAGTCCTCCCATCACAGTCTAGATCATATCCCGTTACACAGTCCTCCCATCACAGTCTAGATCATATCCCTTCACACAGTCCTCCCATCACAGTCTAGATCATATCCCTTCACACAGTCCTCCCATCAGTCTAGATCATATCCCTTCACACAGTCCTCCCATCACAGTCTAGATCACTTCCCTTCACACAGTCCTCCCATCACAGTCTAGATCATATCCCTTCACACAGTCCTCCCATCACAGTCTAGATCACATCCCTTCACACAGTCCTCCTATCACAGTCTAGATCATATCCCTTCACACAGTCCTCTCATCACAGTCTAGATCATATCCCTTCACACAGTCGTCTCATCACAGTCTAGATCGTATCCCTTCACACAGTCCTCCCATCACAGTCTAGATCATATCCCTTCACACAGTCCTCCCATCACAGTCTAGGTCATATCCCGTTACACAGTCCTGCCATCACAGTCTAAATCATATCCCTTCACACAGTCCTCCCATCACAGTCTAGATCATATCTCTTCACACAGTCCTCCCATCACAGTCTAAATCATATCCCTTCACACAGTCCTCCCATCACAGTCTAGATCATATCCCTTCACACAGTCCTCCCATCACAGTCTAGATCATATCCCTTCACACAGTCCTCCCATCACAGTCTAAATCATATCCCTTCACACAGTCCTCCCATCACAGTCTAGATCATATCCCTTCACACAGTCCTCCCATCACAGTCTAGGTCATATCCCGTTACACAGTCTTCCCATCACAGTCTAGATCATATCCCTTCACACAGTCCTCCCATCACAGTCTAGATCATATCCCTTTACACAATCCTCCATTCACAGTCGAGATCATATCCCTTTACACAGTCCTACCATCACAGTCTAGATCATATCCCTTCACACAGTCCTCTCATCACAGTCTATATCGTATCCCTTTACACAGTCCTCCCATCACAGTCTAGATCATATCCCTTTACACAATCCTCCATTCACAGTCGAGATCATATCCCTTTACACAGTCCTACCATCACAGTCTAGATCATATCCCTTCACACAGTCCTCTCATCACAGTCTATATCATATCCCGTTACACAGTCTTCCCATCACAGTCTAGATCATATCCCTTCACACAGTCCTCCCATCACAGTCTAGATCATATCCCTTTACACTATCCTCCATTCACAGTCGAGATCATATCCCTTTACACAGTCCTACCATCACAGTCTAGATCATATCCCTTCACACAGTCCTCCCTTCACAGTCTATATCGTATCCCTTTACACAGTCCTGCCATCACAGTCTAGATCATATCCCTTTACACAATCCTCCATTCACAGTCGAGATCATATCCCTTTACACAGTCCTACCATCACAGTCTAGATCATATCCCTTTACACAGTCCTACCATCACAGTCTAGATCATATCCCTTTATACAGTCCTCCCATCACAGTCTATATCGTATCCCTTTACACAGTCCTCCCATCACAGTCTAAATCATATCCCTTCACACAGTCCTCCCAGCACAGTCTAGATCATATCCCTTCACACAGTCCTCCCATCACAGTCTAGATCATATCCCTTCACACAGTTCTCCCATCACAGTCTAGATCACATCCCTTCACACAGTCCTCCCATCACAGTCTAGATCATATTCCTTCACACAGTCCTCCCATCACAGTCTAGACCATATCCCTTCACACAGTCCTCCCATCACAGTCTAGATCATATCCCTTCACACAGTCCTCTCATCACAGTCTAGATCATATCCCATTACACAGTCCTCCCATCACAGTCTAGACCATATCCCTTCACACAGTCCTCCCATCACAGTCTAGATCATATCCCTTCACACAGTCCTCCCATCACAGTCTAGATCATATCCCTGCACACAGTCCTCCCATCCGTCTAGATCATATCCCTTCACACAGTCCTCTCATCACAGTCTAGATCATATCCCTTCACACAGTCGTCTCATCACAGTCTAGATCGTATCCCTTCACACTCCTCCCATCAGTCTAGATCATATCCCTTCACACAGTCCTCCCATCACAGTCTAAATCATATCCCTTCACACAGTCCTCCCATCACAGTCTAGATCATATCCCTTCACACAGTCCTCTCATCACAGTCTAGATCATATCCTTTCACACAGTCGTCTCATCACAGTCTAGATCATATCCCTTCACACAGTCCTCCCATCACAGTCTAAATCATATCCCTTCACACAGTCCTCCCATCACAGTCTAGATCATATCCCTTCACACAGTCCTCTCATCACAGTCTAGATCATATCCTTTCACACAGTCGTCTCATCACAGTCTAGATCATATCCCTTCACACAGTCCTCCCATCACAGTCTAGATCATATTCCTTCACACAGTCCTCCCATCACAGTCTAGACCATATCCCTTCACACAGTCCTCCCATCACAGTCTAGATCATATCCCTTCACACAGTCCTCTCATCACAGTCTAGATCATATCCCATTACACAGTCCTCCCATCACAGTCTAGACCATATCCCTTCACACAGTCCTCCCATCACAGTCTAGATCATATCCCTTCACACAGTCCTCCCATCACAGTCTAGATCATATCCCTGCACACAGTCCTCCCATCCGTCTAGATCATATCCCTTCACACAGTCCTCTCATCACAGTCTAGATCATATCCCTTCACACAGTCGTCTCATCACAGTCTAGATCGTATCCCTTCACACAGTCCTCCCATCAGTCTAGATCATATCCCTTCACACAGTCCTCCCATCACAGTCTAAATCATATCCCTTCACACAGTCCTCCCATCACAGTCTAGATCATATCCCTTCACACAGTCCTCTCATCACAGTCTAGATCATATCCTTTCACACAGTCGTCTCATCACAGTCTAGATCATATCCCTTCACACAGTCCTCCCATCACAGTCTAAATCATATCCCTTCACACAGTCCTCCCATCACAGTCTAGATCATATCCCTTCACACAGTCCTCTCATCACAGTCTAGATCATATCCCTTCACACAGTCCTCTCATCACAGTCTAGATCATATCCCTTCACACAGTCCTCCCATCACAGTCTAGATCATATCCCTTCACACAGTCCTCCCATCACAGTCTAGGTCATATCCCTTCACACAGTCCTCCCATTACAGTCTAGATCATATCCCTTCACACAGTCCTCCCATCACAGTCTAGATCATATCCCTTTACACAATCCTCCATTCACAGTCTAGATCATATCCCTTCACACAGTCCTCCCATCACAGTCTAGATCATATCCCTTTACACAATCCTCCATTCACAGTCGAGATCATATCCCATTACACAGTCCTCTCATCACAGTCTAGATCATATCCCTTCACACAGTCCTCTCATCACAGTCTAGATCATATCCCGTTACACAGTCTTCCCATCACAGTCTAGATCATATCCCTTCACACAGTCCTCTCATCACAGTCTATATCGTATCCCTTTACACAGTCCTCCCATCACAGTCTAGATCATATCCCTTTACACAATCCTCCATTCACAGTCGAGATCATATCCCTTTACACAGTCCTACCATCACAGTCTAGATCATATCCCTTCACAGTCTATATCGTATCCCTTTACACAGTCCTGCCATCACAGTCTAGATCATATCCCTTTACACAATCCTCCATTCACAGTCGAGATCATATCCCTTTACACAGTCCTACCATCACAGTCTAGATCATATCCCTTTATACAGTCCTCCCATCACAGTCTATATCGTATCCCTTTACACAGTCCTCCCATCACAGTCTAAATCATATCCCTTCACACAGTCCTCCCAGCACAGTCTAGATCATATCCCTTCACACAGTCCTCCCATCACAGTCTAGATCATATCCCTTCACACAGTTCTCCCATCACAGTCTAGATCACATCCCTTCACACAGTCCTCCCATCACAGTCTAGATCATATTCCTTCACACAGTCCTCCCATCACAGTCTAGACCATATCCCTTCACACAGTCCTCCCATCACAGTCTAGATCATATCCCTTCACACAGTCCTCCCATCACAGTCTAGATCATATCCCTTCACACAGTCCTCTCATCACAGTCTAGATCATATCCCATTACACAGTCCTCCCATCACAGTCTAGACCATATCCCTTCACACAGTCCTCCCATCACAGTCTAGATCACATCCCTTCACACAGTCCTCCCATCACAGTCTAGATCATATCCCTTCACACAGTCCTCTCATCACAGTCTAGATCATATCCCTTCACACAGTCGTCTCATCACAGTCTAGATCGTATCCCTTCACACAGTCCTCCCATCAGTCTAGATCATATCCCTTCACACAGTCCTCCCATCACAGTCTAAATCATATCCCTTCACACAGTCCTCCCATCACAGTCTAGATCATATCCCTTCACACAGTCGTCTCATCACAGTCTAGATCATATCCCTTCACACAGTCCTCTCATCACAGTCTAGGTCATATCCCTTCACACAGTTCTCCCATCACAGTCTAGATCACATCCCTTCACACAGTCCTCCCATCACAGTCTAGATCATATTCCTTCACACAGTCCTCCCATCACAGTCTAGACCATATCCCTTCACACAGTCCTCCCATCACAGTCTAGATCATATCCCTTCACACAGTCCTCCCATCACAGTCTAGATCATATCCCTTCACACAGTCCTCTCATCACAGTCTATATCGTATCCCTTTACACAGTCCTCCCATCACAGTCTAGATCATATCCCTTTACACAATCCTCCATTCACAGTCGAGATCATATCCCTTTACACAGTCCTACCATCACAGTCTAGATCATATCCCTTCACACAGTCCTCTCATCACAGTCTATATCGTATCCCTTTACACAGTCCTCCCATCACAGTCTAGATCATATCCCTTTACACAATCCTCCATTCACAGTCGAGATCATATCCCTTTACACAGTCCTACCATCACAGTCTAGATCATATCCCTTTATACAGTCCTCCCATCACAGTCTATATCGTATTCCTTTACACAGTCCTCCCATCACAGTCTAAATCATATCCCTTCACACAGTCCTCCCATCACAGTCTAGATCATATCCCTGCACACAGTCCTCCCATCAGTCTAGATCATATCCCTTCACACAGTCCTCCCATCACAGTCTAGATCATATCCCTTTACACAGTCCTCCCATCACAGTCTAAATCATATCCCTTCATACAGTCCTCCCATCACAGTCTAGATCATATCCCTTCACACAGTCCTCCCATCACAGTCTAGATCATATCCCTTCACACAGTCCTCCCATCACAGTCTAGATCATATCCAGTTACACAGTCTAGATCATATCCCTTCACACAGTCCTCCCATCAGTCTAGGTCATCCTCACTTCCTTTTCCTTCCACTCTCCGGGTATCTGCGTTCTTTGCGAACCGTTCTACTCCATTTCTCTACATATGTCCAGTTACTCTATATACTACAGCTGTTTCGAAACCTGGGCAGTTTTATGTATTCCATGATGCCAGTGTCTTGGAAGAGATTCGAAACACCACTGATTCCTGAGGTCTGTGCCAATTGAAGTAAGATATCCCACACAGGGAAATGGAAAGATATGTTGGAGTATTTTAATCTACAGATACCTATACGGACACTGCATGGTGCTTCCAAAGCTTTGATGATTGTGTAAGTCTTATCAGTGTCTTGTCTAGGCAGATACAAGGTTATATACGATGGGGGCTATATTATATGTAACAACATTATTTTCATGTCTTTAAGATTATATATTACAGCAAGTGGTTGATGTTTCGGCCGACTTTTGTTTCAGATTCATTTTGCATGCAAAGAAGACAGCGTTCATTGTGGAGCATGATTTCATCATGGCTACCTACCTTGCAGACCGAGTGATAGTCTTTGAAGGTATTCCTTCCCAGAAGACAACTGCCAATACGTGAGTCTCGCTGCACCATGTGACGTGTCATAATTTACATAAAGTTACATGATACAATGAAACCTTGCACTACATACAGTCACATCAGTGGTACAGTCACCTTGCAGTTATAGTAACCCTGTATCAATCCCAAATTATTTGCATAACAGTAGGTATAGGAACTGCTACAAACTACAAACGACCTTGTGATTTGGAGGGCCATGATCACCAGCACCTGTGACAGACACAGCACTTAGAAGAAGAAGTATGGGATATTAGTCCCAATGATAGTCACTTCACTATTCAGGTTACTTTGGCCCTGTTCCAAGGGTAGCCTTAATAGCGAGGTTCCTCACACATCAATCATATTCCAAGAAAAGAGTTCCAGTATCAGCAGTTATTTTTATTTGTGGATGCATGCATGTGTGAGTGGGTACATGTGTGAGTGGGTACATGTGTGAGTGGGTAAATGTGTGAGTGGGTACATGTGTGAGTGGGTACATGTGTGAGTGGGTACATGTGTGAGTGGGTACATGTGTGAGTGGGTACATGTGTGAGTGGGTAAATGTGTGAGTGGGTACATGTGTGAGTGGGTACATGTGTGAGTGGGTAAATGTGTGAGTGGGTACATGTGTGAGTGGGTACATGTGTGAGGCATGTTTGAAATTACAGTGAAACAAGAGGTATATCTGATATTTGATTTCACCTACACAATGTCTGCATCACTCGTCCATAGCAGACATGTTTCCTAGGTCTCATACATATGTAAATATTTTACAGTGGAAAAGCTTCCCCCTACAAAACAAGTATCATGTTATTCGGAATGTGCTACAGTTGTGCTGTTGTTGTCATTGCTTTTGTTAAATGTTACAGGCCACAGTCATTACTGAACGGAATGAACCGGTTCCTTGAATCGTTGGAGATCACGTTCCGACGAGACCCAAACAACCTACGGCCTAGAATCAACAAAATGTCCTCTGTCAAGGTTTGTGACACATTGATTGTTGTAAAGACATTACTTTGAATATAGAGTACATGTAGCAGGGACTGTCACTCCCAAATCGGACTGCACAGCCATTACAGACGCTGCCAAACTTCCAGAAACTTACAACAGGGCACGACAGCATCATCTCTAAAGACTCCAGTCTCTTGAGACTATGCTCTGCCCAGTCTCTCGAGACTACTCTGTCCAGTCTCTCGAGACTACTCTGTCCAGTCTCTCGAGACTATGCTTTGCCCAGTCTCTCGAGACTACTCTGTCCAGTCTCTCGAGACTATGCTCTGCCCAGTCTCTCGAGACTACTCTGTCTAGTCTCTCGAGACTACTCTGTCTAGTCTCTCGAGACTACTCTGTCTAGTCTCTCGAGACTATGCTCTGCTTACATTAATTGCACTACTTGAACACATCTAGCGATGAAGACAGGCATCCTCTCAATAGAGACCGACTGCCTATCATTTTGTGTCTTACACATCACAAAATCTGCTTACGTATTCAAGTTGACACTTAGTTTCTGTTTAGAATTGGATTTAATTTTTTGTATCCAAAAGTACTGACTATTGTCTGTGCACGCTATATACACCGTATTCATTCTGTTAAGCGTACAGTACGCTTAGCAATTATTTGAGACATGGAAATATGTCAAATTTTGTGTTCCAATACGTGGACAGGGGTGTGCACCCATTTTCTTTGGTTCCTGTGATTCCTGAGTACAGACATCTCAGCAGACATGACTGGCAAGCGATTTATGCATCTCGCATACGAGCAACAGGATACCAGAACATTGTAAAAATCTGATAATTTAGGTGGACCTTTCGATGTTGTTTCATCACCAAGCTTTGAATCTAGTGTGATATTGGTAAAAATTAAAACACAATGATGGATTCAACAGTCAATGTTGGCATTGACTAAAAGGGGGTGTACACTAATTAGGGCATGTACGCTTAATAGAACGAATACAGTATATGTGATAATAATGTACTTATAGTACAAAAAATTCATGGCATCATTAAACATGTTGGTTTACAGAGAGGGGGGAGGTAGGCAGGAGAGAGGAGGGAGATAGGAGAGAGAAAGGGGAGCAAAGGTTGGAGTGGTGAGAGAGGATGATGAAGATGGAGAGGGGGAGAGAGAGGACAGAGGGTGGGGAGAGAGGGAAGGAAGATGGAGTGGGGGAAAGAGAGGGACATTAAGAACATAATTGGTATTAAAATTGTTTTATGCAGTACTTAATAGCTGCAATCACTCATGTTGCAGGACACGGAGCAGAAGAGGAGTGGAAACTTCTTCTTCCTGGAGGACTGAGCGGGCTGCAAACTGATCCCGTCTCCTCCCAGACATCTGTGTAGCTTGCTCTGTTCCAGCAGTGCTGCCCCTAGCCGTCAATTGTCATCCACGTCGATCACAATCCACCATTGTTTTATGATGGTGACAAAGTCATGTGATCTGCGCTGTTGTGTCAAAGTCACCACATTTTTTATGGTACTTACCTGGTTGGGGGCCATCTACAAATTACATATGCATAAAATTGTAGGTAAACGACCAGTTATACACACGATGTATATACCAAGTCTAACCCACTGTACACACAAGTTTTGATCACCCTGTATGGGGTGACCCTACCTTGCACATGTATGCAGTAACCTAGACCCCTGTGCTGTATTTACTAACCCAAAAACGTTATGGTTGCAAAATGTAGATATTACTATTTGATAATTTCATTTCAGATGGCAGGTGCACCCCAACTTGTCTACATGATATGTTGGTTTTTGTTGAATTTTAAGCTTTCCACAGTTTTTTCAAATTTGTTATAACACAAAAGGTATTCGTTACATCAACGAAGGAAGGCCAGAAGATTTATACGATGTTGTGATAATAATGTTTTAAACCTCACATGACGGTATGAAAGGTGTCCCTGTCTGAAATGTGAAACAACAGTGCAAATGTTTACATTGTATGTTAATTTACAGTGGGCCACAAACTGACCACCAACGTTTGAGCTCAGGTTGAACCCACAAAATGTGGAGAACTTTTATTTCAGTTCATGTATTATCGCAAATCAGGGGTGGTAGTTGGCTGCCCCTAGCAGATATCCTACGCAATGTGCGGAAGTTCACTAAATCAGTTGTAGTTCTAGTATGTGTGGTTTTTCCAGTCACGATTCTAACTGTGGCAACCATGCAAACGCCCACAACCCACATCAAAGGGAAACTCCAGGAAATCCCAATAATTTCCAGTCAGCGCATTCCATGGTAGTGAACAATCTACTAATTGTATCTGCTTTCTGAACATGACCTGTAGTAACAGCCACTATTGGCCTGAACCCAAACTGCCTTATTTTGGGCAACGTAATAACCGTGCTCAACAATGTTTTGACAGGCGATATGCCAGGGGTACCGAGACTTGTGTGATCACCAGTGAAGGGACGCATGAAGATGAATTCATATACTTGAAAGTTAATCCACTATTTAGACAGGTATCAAGGAATGTCCTAGTACAGTGTCGTCCGCGGTTGCTATATAGCTCAATGTGATTTTAGTTACTGCGACCAGATGGCGTGGGTGTGTCACACTGCTGGGGGTCTAGGAACAGTTGCGCGATAACTTGATATGTTGTACATTCATTGGCTGTTGCTCGCAATAGACCATCGATTGTGTCGAGGGCACACGCCAGGCGTGTATGTAAAGTGTATATTACTATTATAATAATAAAGTCTTGGAAATGGTGTGTGTGGTTGATGTTTTATGTACCAGACAACATGGAACAAAAGGAAGTCAAAACAGTAAAATTACAGGCTTGTGGCATGGTAGATTAGGGGGTTTACGCTTAACAACATGCCACTCACCCCTGAAACTCGGAAAAACCTCCCAACTGCACCCCATGAAGTTTCCAAAACACTTCCAGCTGCATCCCATTGAGGATCCCACACATCCTCCAACAACACCCCCTTTAGGATAGAGGATACAAAAATAAAGCAAGTTGCCCCTTTAAGGGTCCCAGAAGCCTCCAACTGCAACCATTGAAGCACAAAAAATCTCTAACTGCCCCCTTACGGATCCAAAAACATCCAACTAGACCCATTACGTACCAAAAAAACTGCACCCCTGTTGAGACTCGCAAAATATATTAAATTTCACCCTTTAAGGGTAACAAAAGCTACTCCGCCAGCTGTCGCGTATACAGTGGAATGCAGATAACAAAAGAACAGTATTTAATACTCCGCACACATATTGGATTTAGCAAGTTCGATATTGTTGACCAACGTTCCGCAAACACTGGCCCGCGAGACCGGCACTAAGAATTGGAAATTGCCAAGAGCAACCAAAAAATGTGTTCTATAATAAAACATTGTTTGGTGAATTATGGAGCGGTTCTGGCGAGATATGGGCCTTTGTAATTTTTTTCATGGAATTGGCAGGCTTAGCTGGAAGACACCAAGTTTAGAGTTCAGCTTTGCGTTCTGACACTAATTTTCGGACATTTAAACACGACCAATAGATTGCTTCAGAGACTGCACGAAGCAGTGAATGTTTCAACATAAAGCTGTCGCCCTTCAAAAATTCATGCCGAAGTTTCTACATTTCAAGTTCTAAGTTCACCAGATTATTCTGCGGCGAAGGCAATGCCCGTACTAATGATGTCAACCCAGTGGTTGTCGGTGTTCTGGACAGCTTACAGACCGCCTTCATTGGTCGATTTGCCGTCTTCACTGCTTATTTGCAAGTTCGTTTACCGCTCTGTCTGAAGTTGTGGAAATAGCACTGATCTGTGACCAGCAGCGCGTCACTGAGAACTGCGTTGCACATTTTCGAGATAAACGATTTGGAATATATTACTTTTGCCCTTCTTCGACATTCACATCCGCTATTTTTAAAGATGGCGGTCACTAAACTCAATGTCCCATTATCTTCACAAATTAGGCATAAAATACCATAATTGTTGTATCACTCTATTAGTTATAGGTCAGTGATGACAAATGTGTTACGATTGGTCTTCTCCGACATTCTTATCCGCCATTTTAAAGATGGCGCCCTTAAAAGCGAACGTAACAAAGTTAAGCATAATGGCGGATTTGTGCGGCCATTTGTACACAGTGAATGTCCAAAACTGGTTTTTTGGCTTCAGGGCAATCGTTGATTTGCCCCATGATACATATACTGGCCATGTTGCAGTCATTTTCCAAAATATGTTGCACAATTTAGCAAAATGGCCGCATTTTCCAAAATGGCTGATGTTCAAGGAGATTTTGTTTATGGTATTTATTTTGTAGTGTGAATAGAATGGTATATATATTCCAGGAGTATCCGTAGTGATCTTCAGTGTCCACGTTTTTCATATTTACCGCATGTAAACAATTATTTTAAATGCAATTTCAACGTGCACACCCGTCAACCTTACACAATTAAACAAAATATGTCGTGTTCCAAACGTGTAATTCTTAAGTGCTAATGTGTTACTTCAATTCAGTTCCAATAATTATGACAGGTAGCAGTACATATATATATTATCCTGGAATATATATAATATATATATTATATATATATATAGTGTTAGCATGAATCGGTAGGGAGAGCAGCAGCTGGTCATATGGCTGCGAGGACATCACGTGACCATATATAGTGGAAACTGCACTTCGTTTAGAACAAGTGTTCTGTCAGCGATGTAAATACCGAGTGTAGTGATAATGAAACGAATAGGTGTAGGACAGCTAATCCATAGGATTATAACAACATCAGACATCTTATTTCCAACAGAACAGTGTAATTGTTAGACTATCTGAATGTCCGAAATATACAAGGTGGTACGCCAGTCTGGCCCTGGGAGATCAAGTGTACTGTAACAATGTCTGACGACAAATTGGAACAATTGTGTTGTGTCAGGTGCTTCGATGCTCAGCTTATTCAAAACATGACGTAGAGGGAGTAGGCAACAAGACTATCACTGACAATATCATGGGTTTCAACAGGGTTGATTGCTTGCCTAAAATAATCAAGCTGTCAAGGTCAGATGAAGGTAAGGGCATTGAGGCAACTTTCCGGCAGCACAAAGCCAACTGGCATCACTCATGTAGATTGCAGTTCAACAAGACAAAACTTCAGCGGCCAGAGAAGAGACAATCTCACATTGAAGACACTAAAGCTGTTTCCGTCAAAGTGTGGAAGAGACACCTCCTTCCATTGAAACATGTCTCTGCTGTGGCATGCATCCAGCTGGAGAGTCTTTACGCAAGGCGTCGACCTTTCAGGTTGATGTTCGCGTCAGGCAATGTGTTGTCAAATTGCAGGACACTGCCCTTCTTACAAAACTAAGATGTTCTCGTTTGCAACGACGCTGTTCATCTTTCTAAGGAGATGCATGTTCAAAATGAAAAGGGAATTCAGTGGATCATTTGAAATCAAATGCCAAGAGGAGTCTGTGCAAATTTCACTCTTGGTATTAGTAGATATTGTGTGTTGAACGGCACACACATCAAAACACAGTTAGGCTCTGCATCCGTGCCTAAACCAACACTCGCCCTCTTACAGCTACTGACGTTCAACAGTTCGATACGCCACAGACAGGACGTCATTGCTTGTTCTACTAAGTACTACCAAGAACGGGAAACACCACTGCCGATCTATGTAGGTGTGGTGGTCCATACACAGACTCGCAAGCTTGATCTCACGGAAGTCACTAGTCTAAATTTGGTTCGTTTAACTCGCTTGTCTAAGTTTGGTTCGTTCAACTGGTTGATCTAAATTTGGTTCATTGAACCCGCGGGTCTATGTCTAAGTTCCGACTAGTGAATTTTCACCCGCTAGATGGCGACTGTTATCTCGTCCGTAGTCTCATGTGATGTCTCGTCCGTAGTCTCGTGCGATATCTCGTCCGTAGTCTCATGCGATGTATCTGGTTCAGTCTATGTTTGGTTAAGTTTGGTTCATGGACGTCATTGGTCTAAGTTTGTTTCGTGTAACTCGTTGATCTAAGTTTGGTTCACTGAAAGTTGTTGGTCTTAGTTTGGTTAATATTGGTCCGTGGTAGGCCTACTGTTCCTCTGTCTTCCATATCGTATACGAACCTGTTTTACGCAAATAGATGACCCTAATATTGACAATACCGATAGTCTCTTTAGTCGTGAAGTGTAAAACTATTAGTAAGGTTCTCAACGCATGCTTTGCATTACACTATGAAAAAAGCACAAGATAAGGTTTTAGCATTTTATTCGTGTACAACACAAACGTATTTACATGTCACACTCTATAACTACAAGAACCAGAGACTGAACATTGTTTTGCCACTGCTCTGATAGATCATCTTGCAACCAACTCTTGATACTACACATGGGTAGAGTCGTCTTGAGAGTTCAGACTTGCACACCTTGCTCATGGAGCTAATTTTGACGCTAATCCTAATTCTAACCCTTAACGATGACCGAAATCCTAACCTTAACCATAACCCCAAACCTAATCCTAATGCTAACCCTAAAATTGTGACATTGGTCGCGTGAGTAGAAGTTGTGACATCGTCAGGAGCGGTCGTTGTTCGTATCGATAGAATTTGTCGGTGGAAGTTGTGACATCAGTAGGAGCGGAAGTTGTCACATCGGCCGTGTCGGCGGAAGTTATCACATCGGCCGTGTCGGAGGAAGTTGTCACATCGGCAGGGATGGTAGCAGAGAGAGGCTGAAACAGGGTGCGAAGCCTAGTGTACCACCTCTACGTGAGTAACGTTATAGTTTGTGTAAGTATCTCGTCGAGTTTTCTTTATGGTAAGAGACACACGAGTTCCCTCCAGTGAGTTCAGTTTGTAAGTCGACATCGTTTCGTCCATAACAGCAAACGTCTCGGCGTTTACGTTTAGGAGAAGAGCCATACACAGGTCGAATAAAGTCAGCTATATACATCGAGCCGTCGCTATCTCGACAAAGCACATGCGCACCACGAAATGTCTGTCAGAGGCAACGTAACCGTGTCGTTCGCATTGCAAATGTCCCCTATCGTCGATAATCATACGCTTCTTGCAGTATCTGCACCCGATGTTGAATGGAGTATGCTGGCGCACTTTGTCGATAAGGAGACCTCTGATCTTGATAACGGCATCGGCGCTTACCGTTGCTTCTAGAGTTGCCACGTGTACGACTTCTGGTTCCGACAGCACGGAAGGGCGGGTGGTCACCGGCATGAAGGGTCGGCTCGTCCTCGTCGCTCGAGTCTGCTCCATCGCGAATACGCTAGTAGGGTGTCTTCAACTTCATGTTAGTTGTGGTGTCGTCGTCTTACGAATGACAGTCCGACTGGGTGAGTGCCACGCTTATATAATTCATTAATGTGCCGAAAGGTCACGTGGGCGTGCCGAACGAGCACGGACCTCAGAGTAAAAAGTACACGAACGGATTGCAGAATAGAGCAGACTTGCACATTCAATACCAGTTCAAAACAGTGTGCAAACAGGCGACCATCTGAAGTAAGTTCAACTCTACTACGAAAAGACTGTCGTAGTGCCTCCTTGCGCTGCTTGGGTGTGTTCAGCAGAGGAGACAATCGCTTGATGGGTCCATATTTTCCGCGACAGGGGGAGAAGAAGCAGAAGTAGCGACGGCTCCAGCAATGCGCTCCTTTTCTTGCCGCTGATACAGTGACGAGATGAGGTTAATAATGTATGGTGAACTGGAATGTATAAGAGAAATATAATGTTATGTTCTTTGAATCAGGATTTTGAACATTTTCTAATAAAATGACATGAATAGCATTTGAACACTATGAGAAATTTAAGCTAACTATTAGCTCTTCAAGTTGTTCTTTACGTCGCCGCTGCTTATCTTGCTTCCTTTGGCAGTAGCCCTGCTTCACATGAACGTGCCAAATCTCTTTACAGCTGAAGGTACTGCCACACATGCAGCAGCCATGATGAGACGACATTCGTTTGGTCATCGAACTGGTCGTCGGACTGGTCGTTGGCCGTTGGTCGAGTGGGTCCGTGGTCGGATCAGCTGTCTCTTCGGTAGCAAACTCTAATGTCGGACGTTATCACTAGTCATGTTGTTCTTCCGGAATGTAAGATATAATGACCACAAAAGCAGACATAGGAGTAGTATACAAACTACACACAGCCTCGCCCCGCCCCTTTTTAGACCTAAGTACGTGCATAAAAAACGTCCTTATCAAAATCGGGAACCTAGTTATAAAAAAAAGATCAAAGGGTTTTGTGTAACCTGAGTGGAATCGGGAACCTAGTTATAAAAAACGTGATTGATGGCCTGTCACTTTTGAATGACAAGCGCCCTCTAGTGGTTAATGCAGTGATGGCGTCCCTAGTTACGTGATAACGCCCTCTAGTGGTTAATGCAGTGATAGCGTCCATAGTTACGTGATAACGCCATCTAGCGATTAATATAATAACAGCGTCCCTAGTTACGATATAGCAGAAACCAATGTGGTTATGTTATAGGTAAAACCACCGTGGTTACGAAGGCACTAAACCCAGTGTGTGCGAGATTAGCCGCTGTACCCTGGATATCGCGGTAGTGGTGAAAGTTGATACGCGGCCGGTCGGCCTAGATACGGGCGGCTGAAAATAGATCTACGGCTGGTACGTTGTTAGCCGGTTTTGTAACGACGCTGAAATAAGCTGGTTGGCGTTGTGGAAACTGCGCTTATGCATGCGTTTAAAAGCGATAATCAGCGGCCTGGTTTTTGAGGTAGCGGAGTGTTTACGCGGTGGACAAATGGATGCGGAATGACGGTATGTTTTTATGCTAGCAAAACGAAACGAGTGGGATATATAATTTAAAAGCTGTAAACGGTAAGAAAGGCTACTTATAGGCAATAGATAACGAGTGAATGTGAACGGTGTAAAGTGTGTGTTTATTCAGGGAAATCACGACGGTGGCGTGAACTTGGCGGGCTGCTGTCGGATTGTCCCAAGCGCGGTAGTCGCGCAGATCGCATACGGGCTGCATCACGATGACGTTGCAACGCGGTAGATCGATCTATTGGTGTTAATGGCGCATTAAATCCACGTCTTTCGAATAATTCATCGGCAGGTGGGGGCGTGTACCACGAACCGTCCGTCCCGAGTATGGCAAAGGAAGCCATGATTCCGTCGGGCTGGACGGGAGTCAGGTCGACTGTGGCCGGGTTGGATATGTTAGGGTTGATCCAGTCGGCATCAGTCAACCCCGGCCAGGTGTCTTCCAACGAACCCTCGAGATCGTCGGGCGTTGGCGGTCGTACCACACCGGTAATTCGACAGAGGGGCACGGTCATATCCATGTATGCGCGTGTTGGTAGAATGACGGGGCGTCGTAGGTGGTTTCTGTGAATGAAGCATTTGGTAAATAAGTGAAGTGAAATATGTATAGGAAAATGTAATAAATAAAGAACGAAAGCGTGTATTAAATATCAGTAAATAAAATATGAAATAGTAAGTCGCCGCCCAGAAAAGTAACTAGCACATCTGCCATGTAGTAGATAATGAATATTTGTTATGAAACAAGACAACTGTGAATAGAAATGAAATATGCCTCTGTCATATATGAAAAGGGAGTTTGAAAACAAAATGTATTTTTAAAAAACTGACAGCTCTAAGAAATAATTAAAGAAATTATAAATCGGGGTAATCGGGAAGAAGTAAACAATATGTAAATGAAGAAATAAGAGTTATATGAAAAAGTAAATAATAAGAAGTACAACGTACGTTTGTTCGTTTGCAGCGGCGGTTTTTGGCGTAGCGAGCTCTCGGGAGGCGGCCATGACAAGGAATGAGCGAAGAACGGTGCGTTGTTGTTTAAAGTTAGGTATGTGTTAAGAGCGCATGCGCAAAAGTTACGTAAAACAGTGAAAGCAAAGATATCAAAATATCAATAAATGAACGTTTAAATACAAAAAATGAACCGTTGTGTCTGCTTAGTTAGGGATCAAGCATGTTGTGGAGTGTTAATAATAGAGAAATTCGATGTGAAAGTAACATTTGACGCAGGACGCACTAAAGTGACCGTGTAATTTTTTTCTTGGCGCTGACTAGAAACCGGATGGTGACGCAAAGCAGCTGTGACGCTAATGAGGTGGCTTATCGTGAAAGGAATGTGAAGAGCGAACAATGCTTTTTCCAAAGCGTAAACGACGCGTTGAAAGTATGAATTTAAGCGTTGTGTGGGATCGGTGGCGTGTAGGGAATTAAGTGGTGTGGTTATTGTATAAAAATTGGCTGTAAATAAACGTTTGTCAACGAACGCACTACATGACCGTCTGATTTTTTTTCGGAAATAAAAGTCATCGGATACTAGGCAGTTATGCGTTGTAATAGAAACGTCGATTAGGGTGGTATGTGTTAAGTACGCATGCGCCGTATGCTGCTTATATAAAGCGGTGGAAAATTTTGTATGTGGTATAATGCAAGTGGTCTGACTGATTTCAGCAGCAACAGCCGTAGAAGTTCTTCCACCGCGAGAATGGCCGATCAGAGATGACGACACCGTTGAAAAAGCTGAAGGCAATACGTAAACAAGCGTGTAAGGGGAGCGGCAGTCAACAACAACCGCCTGCGGAAGCGACCACACCGTCTGCTAAGAGACCCGTGTTGGTTATAGCGTCCTCGATTGGGCGTAAACGCGGGGCTGAAGAAGCGGCGTTGGAGGCACCGCCGAATAGGCGTGCCTCGCTTGAGAGAGAATGCAACGCTGCAACGTCATCACAGGCTACATTGGTGAGTGTAAGGGAACTGGCCTGCGCTAAGAACGGTGTGTATAAGCTTAATACCTCAGCATTCATTGAGGCTGTGAGTTATCGGGATAAGTGCACGTACAGGGGCTGTTCCCAATGCCGACGCAAACTGTATCAAAACACAGACGGCGTGATGTTATGTCGAACCCACGGGGAACCGGATATGGTAAAAAATTACTTTGCTTTGCGTGTCATGATACGAGATGGAGAAGACGAAGAAGATGAGATGTGGCTGACGCTGTTTGACACGCAAATGGCAAAGCTGGTTGAGTACCGGGCTGATTACTTGGTGGAGTTAAACGAGGAGGAACTTCGCGATACTGTACTTGAATTGGCCGGTACTAAAGTGGATCTCAGTGTTCGTAGGACGACCTGGGAAGGTGAGCCGTCTTATACGGTGCGCACACTGAAGAGAGCCGTTGACGAGTAATGGGTATCTTGTGTTATAGGAGGCCCCGCTGGTGACGGCGTTGCTAACTGGTAAACCGACGAGTGACGAAGCTGCGCGCTTACTAGACGAGATAGTGGAAAATTACGTAATGGCCTGGTGTTCAGCTTACGAAGCGAAGAGAGCCTACTAGTCGAGCTACGAAATAGAACGGTGCTCAGCCTATATGAAACTGACATTTATTTTTTGTATGTTTTGTCTGCAGGAGGTGCGGCGAGTTCTGCTGGAAATGTTAGCCAATAATGAACGGATGCGTGCAAGGTACGCCGAGGTTGCCTTGTTCGTACAAACACTGCTCGATCGTTCAGTGACGGATAGTGAGAGGAAAGATGCCGCGCTGATGGCTCGTGTTAACGCAGAAAAAGAGGCGGATTAATGATAATAATGTGTTTTGTAGAGAGCGCGACGGCCTGAACGTGCGCACGATCGCCGTGGGAAGTGTAATGTGTGTTTGTAGGCGCCTGCTTTGTGCTGTAGGGATGCGCGGGCGACGTCGATAGCGCATTGGATGCTATCATTGAGGAAGCGCTTGGTGCACCACCGCCTTACGAAAGTTTACACCAGATCGTGCCGTCGTGTTGTTGGAATCCATCGCCGTCGGACGTGATGCAACGACGCGTCGTCGAGCCGGGGCGGGGTCAGGTGGCCTGTCGATATGAACGACATGCGATGTCCCTCCTTGCTGAACACCTCGGTGAGCTGATATTGGAGACGGCGCGCGATCGATGCGGTGCTTGCGAAGTTAACGAGGGATGTCCGTACGTGCATATGGTCGGCTATCGAGCGGGTCGGCCTACTCGTGAGTACGCACTGCGCTACGACAACGTGGCCGACCTCGTTACGCAACACTTCAACGTCGTGTTGGAAACTTGTCTGCAGCGATCGCTGATACCAACCTTCGTACGTCTGGTGCAGTTACTACACGTGAAGGCGCACGGGCAGCAACCGGGGCGAGCTGGGGAACTGTATTTGGTCCAGTTCGTGTCGGACTGGCTCCTTGGCACGGATTGGCGCGAATTCATCAACCGCGCTCGACTAGAATCGGCAGTGCACGTCTACATACAGTGCAGAAGCGGCCTTTAAATCGAATGAACATTACTGCCTATTCTGCTGATTTGCTTTTAATATCGCTTTTCGTTGTACGATACGCTTAATAAAACGTTGAAAATGTACGTTCCGTTTCCGAGTTAACACTAACACACACACACACACACACACACACACACACACACACACACACACACACACACACACACACACACACACACACACACACACACACACACACACACACACACACACACACACACACCACACACACACACACACACCACACACATACACACACCACACACATACACACACACACACACACACACACACACACCACCACACCACACCACACCACACCACACCACACCACACACACCACACCACACCACACCACACACATCACACACACACACACACACACACACACACACACACACACACACACACACACACACACACACACACACACACACACACACACACACAGTCGTTACTTAACACAACTCACCACCGCGCATCACCAGTTACTTAACAAAACCACCACCTCCACTCATAACAAACTACCACCCCCACATTACACCACTCACAGCGCATGTACCTCCGTTATAAATAGCGGTGTTCGGAAAAGCTTAACATCATTAATCGTTACTTAACAAAAAACCACCACCATCGTTACTTAACAAAACCGCCACCCCATACGCATCGTTACCTAACAAAACCGCCACCCCACTCACCGCGTGTGTCCGTACCTCAACATCATTAGTCGTTACTTAACAAAACCACCACCCCGTTACTTAACAAAACCACCACCCCACACGCGTCGTTACCTAACAAAACCGCCACCCCCACGTTACACCACTCACTGCGCATGTCCGTACCTCGTTATAAATAGGGGTGTTCGAAAAAGTAGCAGCACAAAAAAGTATGCCGCCTACTACTACTAGGTGGCAATGTCCGAAATGCGGTGCTTATTTCTTGACACAGTCAAATTTAGAGCGGCACGCCAAGAGTTCGAAACGATGCGGCGATGACGCGCTATGCGTAAAGCGACGAGCGTGTCCGAAATGCGGCGTAACGTACAGTACGCGCGCCGCGATGCTACGACACCTGAGGGAACGATGCGGTCATCCGGAGGTGTCGTCACCTCCCGATGATAATCCACCACCACCACCATCAGCCGACGCTCTTCAACGCGTCGTGGACGAGCATCGACGTAGCATAAAGACGTCGGTAGCGCTCGGTGCCGTACAGTCCCGTTACAACTATCGCATGACCGCCTGTACGAGTACGCGGGTGCTCGAACCGCGTCTGAGGGTTATGTTTAGCGAACGAAAGAATGCGTTTAAAATAAACGTAAGCTATGGTTTCGTGTTACGCCACAAGGTGTCGGGCCGTTACCGCTATTTTCATTCGTCCTGTAACTGCTGCGGTCGCCTTCTCGAAACACCCGCCCTCGTAACCGATAGCCGTTCTTTCGAACGATTCCTCGACGTCGTGCGCACGACCGACGTACTACAGTACGTCATCGCGCAGCGCCCCGACTCGGGATGGGTGGTCGAGCTCGTAACGAACGCCACCTACTTCGTGAACGCCATCCTAAACCATCCTATCGGGTGCGTCGGCGCCGCGCTCCCCACCTACGTGCGTAACAACAACCACGTCGTGACGTTGACGAACGATCGTCGAGGCAAGCCCTACGACGATCATCTATGCCTCTTCCGATGTATCGGCATCCACCTGCAAGGCGGTGGGAGCCGAAATACGACCCGTTTAACGCGAGTAGCTAAACAACTGAGCGCGCGCTACGCCCCGACGCCGAACGGCGTGCGCCTGAACGAACTGGAACGCGTGGAGACGCTTTTTGGTATCAACATCGCCGTCTATCGACTAACGGCGACTGGCGCCGCCGAACTAGTCCGTCGATCGCTCGAAGTGCACCCCACGACCCTGAATGTCAACCTGTACGAGAATCACTTCTCGTACATAATCGACCTGCGCGCGTACGCGAAAACGTACAAGTGCTCGAAATGCGGCAACTCCCTCTGGAAGTACCCGTCGGCATTACGACGTCACGAAGCGACGTGCGAGGGCGGTGTTCGTCACGTGTTTCCCGGCGACGTCTACCGACCGACGCCGTCCGTATTTCAACGACTCGACGACGAAGGTATCGACGTCGGCGACGACGATCTGCGCTACTATCCGTACCGCGCGACATTCGATTTTGAATGTTATTTCACCGCCAACGAACTACCGCCGGATACCGACAAATGTCGGTGGCTAGCGCGACACGAACTGCTCAGCGTGAGCGTTGCGTCGAACGTGCCCGGACACGAAGCGGCGCGCTGTTACGTCACGACCGGTGATTCGGCCGACCTAGCGCGTCGCCTCATCGATGACCTGGAAGCCGTGAGCGCGGCGGCGTGCGCGGTTCTACGCCCCCGCTATGACGCGGTCTTCGAGGCGATAGAAGCGCTCGACGAAGACTGGCGGCGACGAAGCGACGACGACGACAAGGATTCGTCACCGTACGCCGCACTCGCCGACCGCCTGTGGACGCACCTTCGTCAAATGCCCGTACTGGGTTTCAACAGCGGTAAGTACGATTTGAATGTCGTCAAAAAGTACTTGACCCCCCTGCTCATAACCGACGACGAGCAGCACACATCGTCGGCGTTCACCATTAAACGACAGAACGCTTACATGTGCCTGACGACGTCGACGTTGAAATTTCTCGACATAACTAATTACCTTGCGCCCGGTGTCAGCTACGAGCGCTATCTGAAAGCGTACGACTGCGCGGCGACGAAGTGGTACTTTCCGTACGAATATATCGACGCGTTGACGCGCCTGGACGAGACCGTCCTGCCTCCGCGCGAAACTTTCTACAGCCACCTGAAACGCGAGGGAATCTCCGCGGAGGCGTACGAAATTTGTACGACGGCGTGGCGCGACGAGCGCATGACGACGATGCGCGATTTTCTAATCTGGTATAATAACCGAGATGTGGCGCCGTTTCTCGAGGCCCTCGAGCGGCAGTTCGCCTTCTATCGCCGTCAACGCATCGACATGTTCAAGGACGCCATCAGCGTACCGGGGTTGACGTTGTTGTACCTATTCAACGACCTGCCGCCGTCAATCCATTTCTCGCTGTTCAACGAACCGAACAAAGACCTGCACCGCCTACTGCAGTCGCAGATCGTCGGCGGTCCATCGATCATCTTCTCGCGTCATCCCGAAGCCGGTGTGACGTCGATTCGAGGCGGTAACAACCCGTGTCGCTCGATAGTCGGCTATGACGCGAACGGTCTCTATCTATCGGCAATGATGCTGGAAATGCCGACGGGTTGGTACACGCGCCGACGCGCGGAGAACGGCTTTCGAACGGAACACGTTCACCGCTACGGTCGTATGGCCGTAGAGTGGTTGACGTACGAAGCGGAACGAATCGGCGCTCCTATACGGCACCAGTTGAACGGACGCGAGAAGCGCATCGGTAAGTACCGAGTCGACGGTTGGTGCGCCGCCACGCGAACGGCGTATCAATTTCACGGTTGTTTCTTTCACGGCTGCCCGTTATGCCAGACGCACGTGACGACGAACGCCGTCAACGGTCAACCGATGACGACGATGTACGCCGCGACGATCGCCGTGACGGCCTACCTGCGCCGCCACGTCGAGGCCGTCGTCGAAATGTGGGAGTGTCAGTGGCGAGCCGTGAGACCACCCGTGACGCCACCCGACGCGAGGCGCGTAACGCACTCGACGATACTGGAGGGTGTACGCGACGGCTCTCTATTCGGTCTCGTGCAGTGCGATATCGCCGTGCCGGAAGCGCTGCGCGCTAAGTTCGCCGAAATGCAGCCCGTATTCAAGAACGTCGATATCGCGCGCGACGATCTCAGCCCGTTCATGCGCCGCTACGCCGAGTCGCACGATCTACTCACCCGACATCAACGGACGCTCGTTGGTAGCTACTTCGGCACGGCGATCGTGCTCGCCACGCCCCTCCTACGCTGGTATCTGGAGCACGGGCTCGTCGTCGCGCGCATCTACCAGGTGATCGAGTACACGCCGATCGCCTGCTTTCGTCGTTTCGGCGACACGGTGTCGACGGCGCGACGCGAGGGCGACGTCGACCCCGACAAAGCGATCATCGCCGACACCTTCAAACTACTCGGCAACAGTTCGTACGGGAAGACGATTACGCGCGTCGATCGGCACCGGGATATCAAGTACGCTACGTCGGTAGGCGCCTCGCGACTCGTCAACAACCGTCGCTTCCGGCAACTCGACGTCGTCGTCGACGACGAGCTGTACGAGGTGGCGTTGAATAAGCGCACCGTCGTCTACGACCTGCCGATTCAAATCGGTTATTTCGTGTATCAATACGCGAAATTACGAATGCTCGAATTTTATTACGACTTCGTCGACGCCTACATTCCACGCCCGCTCTTCCAGTACTGCGCTATGGACACCGACTCGGCGTACATAGCCCTCGCGGGTCACGACATCGACGCGCTCGTACCGAAAGCGCTGCGCGAACACTACTTCCGGAATCGGTCGCTCTGGTTTCCGGCCGAATGTTGCGATGCGCACGTGGACGCGTACGTACGGCGCCGCGTCGCCGGACTGACGTGGGAGGGTGGGGACTGCTGCGCGCGCCGTCTTCTATTCGATCGTCGAACGCCGGGTCTCTTCAAAGAAGAGTGGCGCGGCGACGGAATCGTGGCGCTGTGCAGTAAGACGTACTACTGCTGCTTCGGCGGCGATAGCGGCGCGAAGTGCAGCACGAAGGGATTGAGTAAACGTCAGAACGATATCGACGAGCACGACTTCCTCGCCCTACTGCGCGACCGACGCAGCGGCGTCGGTTGGAACCGCGGTTTCCAAGTGAAAAACTCGTCCGTGTTGACGTACGTTCAAGAGCGCGCGGCGTTGAGCTTTTTCTACGCTAAACGCCGCGTGCTCGACGACGGCGTCACCACGGCGCCGATACTCGTCTAACTCGTATAACTAAACCTACCCTAGGGTGGGGGGCCGCCTAGGGGTAGGGTTCTGTATGTATGTATGTATGTAGGGTAGGGTAATAAAAAAACAACACAAGTGCGTACATTTCATCGTCGTTTGTTTTTTATTACTACTATACACGTAAAAGCGAAGCGTTAATGCAATGGTTTTAACCAATCGAATACGAGAGAGTCATTGGCCACCCGATTGGTGCCGAATAGGTTCTGGAACGTCGTCAACGGCATGCCGCGACATCGGAGGAGTAGGTAGGCGACGCAATATTGTTCGCACACGTTAGAGACGACGCTCTGCAGTCTCTTGTCGTTGTACGTCCACGCGTCGCCGCAGTGTCGGTGCAGGAAGGCGCGGAAGTCGGCGTGCAGCGGGGGTAGACCGTACGAATCGAAGTACTCGCCGACGCCTCGCCGATCGACGTAGACGGTAACCCAATGCTCCCCCGGTTCGCCGCCGTCGTCGGTATTGCACACGAAGGCCATCGGATAAGTGGCGGCGGTGGCGGTGGTAAGTAGCGCGTCTTTAGGTACGACGCCGACGACGATGCGTTTAGCGTACGCGTCGAGTTCGAGGCGACGCAGCAGTTGGAACGTATCCATGGTTACGAGGTACAGTCGTACAGGACGTTCCGGGTCCGATCGATCTCCATCACCGTCTCGAATTCCGCGTACACGACGACGTTCACCGGTCGGGGTAGCGGCGTCGAGAACTGCATGTCAGCGCCCACGCTCCCCTGATGTACGACGTTGAAATGATCCCCGTCGCAACAGTCGGGGGTCAGGTCGAAAGCGAAGACGGTGTAGCCGGCCTCGAAGTCCGAGCGCGATATGTCGTTCCCTTCGTCCTCGCCCGCCTTTCCGGTGGCCTCGAAGAGATTCATGTAGCTTCGTATGCACCGGTGGTGCGGGAAGTCCGGCTGCAGCGGCTTGCTCGGCACCTGACGTCCGTCGACGGTGAGCGCGAGGAAGTTTATGTCGTAGTGCTGCGCGTTGAATGGATTTCTAGTGTAGTCTCCGTTGTAGGCGGCGTTGTCGATCATCATCAGGATTATGCGTTTCGGAATCGCACCCATGTACAGGTTCTCGTGCGTGTGCGATAGCGTACCCGCGCCTATCGAGAACGACTTGCAGTCGACGTAGCGCATCGGAAACTTAGCCGTTCCCAAAGTCCACGCTTTGATGTGACCCAGCTGGACTTCCGGGTTCAACTTCACTTTTCGGACGAACAGGCAAATCGAGCGTATCAAGATACGCCACCCCGGCGCGGCAGCCGCGCCCATGAGCGCGAAGGCGTCCTTCGACTGGATCATGCGTATTTTCGTGTCGACGCCGCTCGGTAGGAGGAGGTTTAGCGTAAACGCGTCGACGTGCGGGTGTCCCATCATCTCCACCTCGGCGCTGCCCGCCGTCAGATCGCGCCGCGCTACGAACCCGGTGTTGTCGTCCCCGCGCGCGTTCATGTGTCCGGCGCTGTCTTTGTACCATAACGACCCCGTGAGATGTGATCGTTTCGCGTCGCTACCGTAACTCAGCAGGGTCTCGATGTAGGACCGATACGCGTACGTATTGGTCGATGGCGTCACGAGCGTACCGTTCAGCGACACGTCGATTTGACTGAACATCGAATGGAGGAAATTGTTGACCGGCGCCACGTTGGTGCCGGCCGCCAGATCGGTACCGTCCCCCTGAACCACTTTGAAGCGGACGTACGTTTGAAGGGTCGCCCGGTCCGTATAGTCGTTACCCGACCCCGGAATGAGGAACTCGATGGGACCGCCGGCGTCGAGAGCCGTCAGCGGTTGGTAGACGGTCCAATGACTGCTCTCGATGCTCTTCTGCGTCAGCGGTCCAGTGAACAGGTCCAGTTCGGCCTTCACGCCCTCGCACGCTGTCTTTACGAACGCCATCGTTACGCGTCGAATATATCGACCGGTCGACGCCCTCTCTTCCGTCTACTGACGCTCGTCGCCGTTCGACGCTGCTTCATTATAGGCGGATTTTTTTTCAACCGTCTCTTCTTCGGCGCCGGCCCTTTCAATAGGCCGTCGAGAAGATCGACGCCGGCCTCCTTCGCGCGTCGTTTTACCGACGCTTTCAGATTGCCGCCGCCGACGACGTCCCGCGCCACGTGCACGCCGGTTTTGAGCGCGCGTTTTCCCAACGCCATAGCGCCTCTCTTAAAAAGTGGCATGACGCTTCGAAAGAGGCTCCCGAAGATATTACCCAGACCGTGTCCTCGTTGACCCCGACCGCCGACGAAGACCGGTAGTTGACCGCCGACCTGTCGAACGTAGTAGTCCTCGTACGGGTTCGGCATGGTGGTTAAAACAATCTCGATTTACAGCGTCTGATGTGAAGCGTCGCCATTAGTTTCCCCCGCTCGAATGGTATCGGTTGACCGCAATCGTCTCTTATATCGACCTCGATCGTGTCGAACTGATGCCGCAGCAGCTTCACGTATTGGACGCGGTCGAACGTTTCCGAAATAACGCTACCGTTCGTACCGAAGACGGCGATGTTTCGAAGGAGCGGCGCGTACACGTCGCCGACGACGCGCGATTCCACGAGATCCGTGTACACGTACAGAGTGTCGACGCCCGCCTTCATATCCACCGTATTTCGACCTTCGTACGCGAATGTGTACGAGGCGGGGGTGGTCTCGATAACGACGACTTCCGGTTCGGGCCCCATCATCGGCGGACTTACGATAATGTTCTTATGGAAACCTAGCACGCTCTTCAGACGGCTCGTATCGGGTAGGGTAAAGGCGACACCCGCCGTCATACGCAGCGTCATTCGGTTAGAGACACCGCTGTACTCTAGATACACCCTCACCTTATCGGTCCACATTTTCCTTAGCGCCTCGTTGATCTCGCGCAGTAGCACGAAAACGTTGTTGTAGAAACCGTGAGCAATCGTACCCTGTCGGTATATTCCGATACCGTCGATGGTCGTGAAAAGACCCATCTCACCGCGTGGCGCCGACAGGTAGAAGGTAGCATCCGCCTCTCTCACGTTGTACCACGTGTGCGGGTACTGTAGCGTCACCAGTCCGCATTCCCATTCTCCGCCGGCCAGGTCGAAACGTCGCGGCAGCGTCGTGATGTAGTGCGTCATCGTATTTTCGGGGTGCCGCTTCATAGACGCGTTGCTCGGTAGCGTCAGGTAAAAGTCAGACGATACCGCCATCGTCTCGTCGTCGTCGACCGCCGCCGCCGCTCATAGACGGACTCGGGAGCAGGTAACCGAGACAGCTGCTCAACAGCGCCGTCCACAGATTGGAGTCGCCTTGCCCCCGCGTCAGATTGTACATACTAACGGCGATGACGAAGTACAGGACGATGACCTGACAGAGGAATACGATTTCGGCTTTTGGGCATTCGTTACCGCAGAGCCGCCATGGATCGGGTTCGTGGACGGTGGAGTCGTCGGCGTTCTCGACGGCGTCGACGGAGTCCTCGTTGGTAGTCGTCGTCGGCCGCTCTGAACCAGTCGCGGCGTCGACGGAGTCCTCTTTGGTAGTCTTCTTCTTCTTCGGCTGCTGCTCGTCCCTCGCCTCCATCGCGCCACTGCGGTCTGCGGGTACAGCAGGGCCCCTTATACGGGAGGAGCGACGTTCCCCCGCATAAGCACGACTCGTGCAGTCGCCAGCATTCCTCGTGACGCGTCCAACGCATGCTATAGGTCCACGAGCGCCGCGGCGTCGATCCAACTGTTGAAGGAGGCCGGGTAACCGCTCCATTTCACGAGCGCCTCCGACCCGCCGCCGCGACGACGACGCCGCCGCTGCAGAACCGCCTCCACTCGATACAGTTTGTCCTTCGGAACGACTACGCGTTGTACTTCCTGTTCGTAGAAGGTGCCCTCTACCGGTGTCCCCGCGTCGTCCTTCAGGCGATAAACGGGCGGTGCGGACGGATGCACCTCTACGACGGTGAAGAGCTCCTCGCTCCAATTAGGCATGTATCCTTTTTTGAATTGACCCCTCGTCTTACTGATACGCACGCGATCTCCTTCGCGGAGTTTCGGTTTTTTCCCCTACCGCCGCCGCCGCCTCCGCCGTACAGGCGTTGCCATACGGCCTCCTGATTCGTCGCGTCGACGCTCGCCGGCGTCCTACCGATGCTTCGATGATAGGCGTTGTTGTACGAATGCACGAAATCCGGTAACGCCTCTACGTAGCGCAGCGTCTCGTGTTTCGTAAAATAACGCCACATGCGCGTTTTCAAAGTCCTATTGAATCGTTCCACGACGCTCGCTTTTGTCTCCTCGTTATGCGTCACGAAATGATGAACGCCGCGACTCTTTAGGAACGTTTGCAGGGGTCGATTCAGAAACTCGGTCCCCTTATCGGTCTGCAGCGCGTTCGGCGGCGGCGCGTCGTTCAGCAGACGCTCGAAGGCCGCGACGAGCGATGCGCCGGACTTACTCTTCAACGGAACGCACCACGCCCGCTTCGAAAACACGTCGATAACCGTCAATAGAAATGTTATACCGTCGTTATGTTTTTTTAACCTAGTCAGATCGACCAGATCAGCTTGCCACTGCTGGTTTTGACCGCCCACGATGACGCAACGTCGTTTGAAACGTCTTTTAACCGGTTTGTGTAGAGTATAAGCGTCCTGCGCCGCTAGCCACCTCTCGACATCCGGTCGTCGTCGTCCCCCCTTCGACGCCCGGTGCAACGCGTCGACACCTCCGTAACTTCCCGCTCGTTTCGGATCGAAGTAGAGTTCATTCAGTTCAGCGTCGTCGTCGTCATCGTTTCGTTTTCGAAGGTTTCGTTTTGGACGACGACTCCACCCGGACACCATGACCACGACGACAACGACGACGACGACCAACGAACGACGACTATTATATAGAGAGCGATAACCGCGATGACGACGACACCGACGACGGCGACCGTTCGTTGTATCGACGGCATCGTCACATCGATTCCCACTCGTCCAACGCTCTCTTTCTAGAACGTCGTCTTCGCACCGCCTTCCGCGCTGAACTGAACGATCCCGTCTCCGCCTCCCCTTCTCTTGACCGCCGCCGCCGTCGTTCCATGTACTCCCGATAGCGCGGGTTGCCAACGAACTCCATAGGAATGTTCATACCCTTCATACTCAACCCGAAAGCGCGCCATCCTAAGGGCTGCGTCGTCTTCGTTCTCGTTCGCATGAGATCGTTCACTAGATCGACCATGTTACTCCCCGCGATCGTTTTACCGTCGTACACGAATTCTCCGCGTTCGTTCCATCGACACAAGGGATCGGCTTTCATTTTCGCAATAAGTAGACTCGCCTTCCCTTTCAGCGTTTTCGGCATGCTGGCTACGATTTCGCGCTCTACGACCTCCGACGATGGCGGCGCCGCCGTGGGCTGTGGTATCTCGCCGCCGTCGGCGTTGACCATCGACACGCGTACCGGTTGCGACGTTCGAGCCGCCTCTATAGTGTTGTAGCGACTCAGCAGCTGATTGTACGACACCACCTTATCGCGTTCGGATAAATCCGATCGCTCTAGAATATCTTTCATGTTGCTGTCCAGACTATTCAGTACACGTGATCGGGGCGTGCTGCTTGACGACGGCTGCTGCGGTTGAAGGAGACTTTCCACCAAGCGCGGGTCGACCAACGCCATCTTCTTCGCGTACTGCATCGATTAACCCCCGATGAACTGTTTGAGTAGTGGCAGGAGAACGGTGCTCGCTAACGGCGCTAGCAGGGCCGTCAGAAAACCACCCGCCCCCGTTTGCAAGATGGCTCGCTTCCGCTTCACCGGAATTCGTTTGTTGACCAAGTTACGCAGGTGATCTCTGTATTTCGTCAACACGCGTTTCTGCTTCGGCGACACCTTCACGTTCCCTCTCAGGATATTGTACGCGTAATCGCATAGACTACATATGAGACCGACCTCCGAGTGGGCGAGAACGGCTTTTCGCAGATCTATGTTCCGCTTATTTCTATCCATCAACTGCAGGGCGAGAATGTGTCTCTTCAGGCGTTGCTCCGAAAACGTCGTCGCCGCCTTCTGTCGTCGCTTCGCCGCTACCACCGCGCGTCTTCCCGTCATACCGACTAATGCGTACGCGGCGACGTCCCTCTCTACTTATAGTTGACCACCCTTCCGTACGTAGACGTACTGAAGGGGGTCGTCCGGAAATATACACGTACGCAAGCGCATGTACTCTTCCGTTTCCTGTTTCAGGTCGACGAAGAGATAGCCGTACGCCGTCGACGTCGCGTCTTTGAAAGACTCTATCATGTACTTGACCTCTCCCGGATACATCTGTTTCGCTAGGTGACCTACTTGACCAACGTCTCGAGGGTTCTTAAATAGCGCTAAGTATTGGGCGTTCAGGCTGATTGTGCGGTTTTCGCCCCCTTTCGGAAACATGTTCTGTCGGAGTTGTACGACCGACGTATTACAATGATGACTTTTTTTTAGTAAATAACGCCGTCACCCCGTTATCGGCTTCCTCCATGAGGTCGTCGAGTACTAAAAGCGTCCTCTTCTTACCGTCTAAATACGTCGTAGTCGGCAGGCCGTCTACGAACTCTATTTCCGGAGACATAGACGCGTAGGCGGGCTGCCACTGCCCGTAGCACCACAGGACTTTTTCGGGCGCCGGATCGATCATAGCGCTTCGTATCAGACGGTCGACGAACGTCGTCTTACCGCATCCCGTAGGCCCCGATACTATACACGTAAACGGATGCTTCAACAACGGTCCGCCCATTTTCACGACTGATACCGACTGATGCTTTTTACGCGTCTTTATAAAAGGCGCGCACCTCCATCAACAGTCTACCGAGCTTGTTCTCGCCCTCAACGTCCCCAATCCTGGTACCCCAGAAACCCTCCCTACTCGGCACCCACTCCACCAATTCGGCGTCCCCGGTGGCCAACAGCTCGGCCTTCAACTCCCCGCCGAACTTACTCATCAACAGCCCCTTCATACAAGCGACCCTAACGACGTTCCATTCGGTTCCCGTTCTCTTTTTTCGAATACCGTAACTGAGTCGTTTCGCTACGTAGGGCGATCGCACTCTTTTGATACACGCGGCGCATGCCAGGTCTTCGTTGAATAGGGCTTTCCTATACTGATAGGCGTGCTCGACGGATCGGAAGACCCGACCGTACGCCATCAATCGGCACCTGTACATATTCGACAAGAAGGAGCGCGAACCGCCAAACTTTATACGTTCCGACGACGACAACATGACTACTACCGATAAAACCGCTACCGACACCGCTTATATAGTCACAGATAACGCGTCTAAAACTAAAAAGGTGCCGACGTACGGATTCGGACCCGAAATCTTTCGATCCCTAGTCGTACGCTCTCCCAGGAGAGCTAATCCGGCGCCGGCGTCTACGAGTGGTTTTAGCTCGGTTATACACGCTTCGATCGCTAGTCGTTGATCGCTTTGGACTTTGGTCGCTAGGGGTAAACTGGGTTAATCGCTAGATGGCGTTATCACGTAACTAGGGACGCTGTTATTAATCGCTAGATGGCGCTTGTCATTCAAAAGTGACAGGCCATCAATCACGTTTTTTATAACTAGGTTCCCGATTCCACTCGGGTTACACAAAACCCTTTGATCTTTTTTTTATAACTAGGTTCCCGATTTTGATAAGGACGTTTTTTATGCACGTACTTAGGTCTAAAAAGGGGCGGGGCGAGGCTGTGTGTAGTTTGTATACTACTCATAGGCCTTTTATAACAGTTCGACAGAACATATATGTTACGTGGTCATGCCGAACAAGCACGAAATTTCTAAGTCTTACCAACTATCGACTGACACTCCGACTTACAGAGCACCGTACTTATATAGTTAGTGAATGTGCCATGAAGTCTCGTGGGCATGACGAGTAAGAACGAACGTCAGAGAAGAAAATACACGCGCGGACTGCATAGTAAAAAATAAACGTGCGCTGACTGCAAAGTACAAACTACACGTACGGACGGGAGAGAAGATGAGATTTGCACAGCGAATACAAGTTCAAACCAGGTTGCAAACACGCAATCAACTGAGGTAAGTGCAAATGTCCTATGTAAAACTGTAACATTGATTAAAAACTATAGCATTGATGAATGTTAAAAGATAGGGAAACCATGTCCCAAAGAATGTTACATATTCAGGATTCACTTCACGTGTGCTGTTAATAACAGACATAGGTAGGCAACAATTTACAAACTGTGTGATGGGAAGGTCGCAGATCTGTATGGTAACCAGAAATGACATAGTTTGACTTATTTTATTATTTCTCTACCTATTTGTCAGGATTGAACCTATGTTATGGTTGTAAATATATAGGCTAGGGGGGTGTTATGCCTGAACAAATGGTCCACGACCTATGTGACATAAGAAAACATACAATTGTGCATGCGCAATGACCTATTTAACGACGTCACTGACCTATTTAATGTCATAATTCGACGTATTTTATAGTTCTAAAGATATTGGATAGGGGTGATATACTCAAAAAATGATCCTCCACATACGTTACATCAGAAAAGACACTATATGTGGAATAGCTTAAAACAGTCAACCAGTCTTTAATAACTGCAGTTGAATGTGTGCCATCAATGGCCTCATCAAAGCACAAAACAAAGTTCATTTATCTTCTTTGTTATTCTCGTTGTCAACACTGCAACCTGACAATTCTTCAGATGTCTTCTTCACGCTCGTCGTCACTGTCGACTCGACACTAACACAATACTTCTGGTTCTACATGCAGCGAAACACAAGCCGTACCAATAATGCCCAACGATGTAAAAACATTATTTTACTGTTTTAAGTAAACTAATTGGCACATTAACAATAATACTAATAATAAGATAACTTCTATTGCGCCTAAATCCTTGGAATCCAAGCTCAGAGGCGCATCAAAACAAAATCCATAAGATGTATTCCAGTTGTCAACAGATGGGTCAAGGCGCTAGGGAGCTGTGGTGGATAAGCAAGGTTGTAAAGATACGTTGTTTTTGAATGACGACGGAATTTTGTAATATTTTCAACTGATCTAACGCTAAGAGGGAGCATATTCCAAAGAGTTGGTGCAGCAAAAAAAAAACCTAGTTCCAATGTTAGTGTTGACCCTAGGAACAAAAAGTAGGTCAGAACTAGATGATCGAAGCTGGATAGGTTTTCTTACAGAAGAAAGCAATGAATACAAATAAGATGGTTGCTTATTGGACAATGCCTGCTATGTAATGGTACATATCTGAAATATTATACGATATCGTACAGGAAGCCAATGCAAAGACTTCAAAAGTGGTACAGAGCGAGAAAAACGAGGAGATCTTGCTAGACAATTTTGGACACGCTGAAGTTTGGCAGAACTAAAGGAGGGATTTGCAATAGTCAAGTCTGCTGCTGACAAGCGCTGTTGCAATAGTCTTAGCAAAAGAAAATGACATATACGGCGAATACGGCGAAGATCACGAATATGATAAAGCAGCTGCGACATGTTTGAGATATGTATTGTCGGAAATTGAGGTTACTATCAAAGATCACTCCAAGATTCCGCACCGAGGCTGCTGGCGTGATATACTGATTCAAAATACGTGTATGGAAAAAACATCCAGTTTACTACGCTGCATTGGAGTATCAATAACGATCAATTCAGTTTTATTTGCATTTAATTTCAACTTGCTGTCAGTCATCCAGTGAAAGATATCTTGAAGGTAAAATAACTAAGTTGGTCAAGGAAGCGATTTGTATCCGGGGTAGCCAATGAAATGTAGATCTGATAAAGATGATGATCCAAGTTATGTCTTTGTATAACAAAGCTTAGTGGCGTGGTGTAAAGAGTAAAAAGCAAAGGCCCAAGAACAGAACCCTGGGGAACACCAAATAAAGCCGGCAGTGCAGCTGAAACGCAGTTCCCATCTTTATAGTTTGATATCTATCAGTTAAATATGAAGAAAACCAGCTTACTTGAAACGGGCAAATATAGCTAATCTAAAAGAACATGTTCTCACAATTAACGTCATAATATGATTACGTTTCGGCAGTGTCCATTAAGTCAGCAAAATAACACTAGATACAGAAACCCTGCTCTAATACAGTCATCTCTTCCACAAAGCTACTTTAGTCGTATAAGAAAGGTGGCCGCTCTACAGGGAACACCGAGTTCATCCTCCTACTTTCCACACAGTACGTCACAAATCCATATATATAATTTATGCGGACGTCTGATTTAATAGAAAAAGAATCGGTGCAAAGCCAATTTGATCCATGTTTGCTGGCGGCCGTTGAAGAGAGGGATCGCCCAACAAGGGGACTATTCAGTGGTATATATATTTACAGATGTTATTGAGCCACGTACCCAATTGACAATTGCCTTGTAGAGTTTTATTTTAAATTATACCCTGTAGCGTCATTACAGTTTAGCATGGAAACTAATAGCACATTACTTTTACCCCCGCCCCTTAGTCTCCTAGCCGAAATGCTAGTCTAGTCTGTAGATACGCTGCTGGGACTATTGTGTGTGTGTGTGTGTGTGTGTGTGTGTGTGTGTGTGTGTGTGTGGGTGTGGGTGTGTGTGTGTGTGTGTGTGTGTGTGTGTGTATGTGTGTGTGCAGCTGGCCAACGTCGCCTTCCGCAAGTTGTGGACACTGTGGTTTAGGCGATCACAGATCTCTCTACAGCTGCGGATACGGCTATACGCATCCTTCGTTGTGCCCGTGCTGACGTACAACATGGGTACATGGGGACTCACGAAATCAGAACTAGATCATCTGGATGCGTACCACCGTCGTCATTTATGCCAGATCATCGGCATATGTTGGCCACATCGCATTTCCAACGAGGCACTGTACCACCGTTGCGTATGCCGTCCCATCAGCGAAGCTGTCATAACTGCAAGATGGAGTGTATTTGGGCACGTGCTCCGTATGCCACCCGATAAAAGGTACATTTTAAAATAACTGGAGTATTACGTTACACTCATGGGGCCTAGATTAATCTCGGAAAGCTTGGCTAATATCATATAAAATATGGGGAAAGTAGGTACGTGTTTTGCATTCATCATGTTAAGACACACATTTTGTATGTGGGGCAACCTATGACTAACACATATTTGTTTATAATATGAACACATTAATGACATATTAGTAAAGTTCTACAATGGGTAATCTGAGCGATTTCTTTACGAGGGCCACGCTGCCCCAGGCTTCCCGTCAACATGATCACACACACACACACACACACACACAAAATCTAAGCATTTATTTAAAGAGAAAACAGTATTATATATAATTAAGTTGAACGCCTGTCTATACGATAATAATAACGTTGACCGGTTGTTTGCTTTGTGTTAGAGTTTCTGGTAGGCGATTGATAGCACTGCGATTTTGAGCTGCAATTCACATTGATGCTTAACAATGTTCTCTTTTGCCAACCTTGAGCGCTGAATACTGCCAATCTTGCTTGCCCTCACCTAGTCCGGGTATTGTTGCATAGGGGCATGTTGAGACACACTTTCGCCTTGACAACGTGACGAACACATATTGAGCAGTGGAGGGTGTCTGCTTTGCCATGACAGCCAATAATGATCACGTTGGCGCTCTGAAGCCTATTTCCCTGGTCAGTTGGCGACATATCTGCATCGGTAACCATGGCAACCCTGATTAGCTACTTCCCCTGAGTCAAATTGTTTAGTAGTTATATAGGTGGTCCAGCGCGCATGCTTGGATTCGGAATGGAGGAAGAGAAAGGTCAAGTACCCGGATGTAGGGCAAGGGCAAATGTCAAGTGGCGCCACCTGGCTGATAGACAGTGAACTGAATCAGCACCCCTAGCGGATAGGTCGCGAACTAACATAGCACAAACTGGTGGAATGTTTATGAACTAAACATATGGACCAAAGTTCAGTACTGCCAAAATTCGTGCTTCTTAGTTTGGCCAGTAGCGCCAACTGGCGGAATTTTTATCAACTAAATTTCCCCTGACGGATAAGTCGTGAACCAAAGTTTGAGAGCTATTTTGAGAGCTACTTACTTTGAGAGGTAGTTTGAGAGCTACTTTGAGAGGTAGTTTGAGAGGTACTTTGAGAGCTCTTTATTTTGAGAGCTACTTTGAGAGTTACTTTCTACTCTGCGGTCCGTGCTTTTGTAATTTCTACTCTGCTTTCTGTGTTTTTTGTACTTTCTACTCTGCAGTCCGTGCTTTTGAATTTTCTACTCTACAGTCCGTGATCTTTCGGCACGCCCACGTGACCTATACGTTCAAAGTGTTCCTATATTAGGCCGTGGAGACGATCAGCTAGTCATTCGTCATTTGACATGGCTAACTTCACTCGTTTTGGATTCTCCCATGCACAGGCGGCCAGAGGGCCCCATCCCGTTGTCGATAGGACAGCGGGTTTGGCCGAAATAATCTACGGGGATGCCTTCCCTCCGCTACCGGCGTCCGTCCCGGCGACAGCCCTGATACCATTGGCCCCAGCAGTCCCGACAGCGGCAGCATCACTACCGTCCCGTATGGTAGGTCTTTATTAATATTATATTTCCATTTCGCTATTTTTCGTGTGTATAATTATCTAGCATTAAGACACTGATGAAAACGTCTAATAACAATCCTTCGTACATTTAAAACGTCGACTGTGCCCCGGCGAGACAACTACCCCCACCTCCCGGGCAGGCTTTCAGTTCCCAGTATGTAGCTTGAGCTTTAGTCGCCGAGATAGTTGGAAGCGCCACATCGCATGCGGCAGTTGTGGGGGTCGCAAAAGGACAAGGGAGGAGGCCGAGTTGGACGTATTGGTGGTGAGTTAAACTTTATATTGCGTTACTATACACTTTCGCCTAAAATGGCGGCTCCTACCTTCTTCCCACCAAAAAGGTGGCTCGCTATGTATTTTTCACTAAAATGACGTCCCCGTCTATGTATACTTCTCTCTAAAACCATGCTTTCCCACACATTCCTGCTAAAAAGGCAGCTCCCTATGACTATGTATTTCCCATCAATCCAGTATCCGTGAGTGTATCTTGTATTATTTTTCACCGTTTCAGTAGCGTCATTCAACATACGGGTATTTTTCTATGTTGGCGTAACTAACATGTGGTTTATAATAAGACGTAGTATTTGGTCGTCAGTTTGCAACAACCCTAATACCAACATACCTTATACTCTTTTCTACTTTACTATATTAGTGGTCAACTGTACAAATTCGGCGTTTATTGTTCAAACTGATATTAGATTGTTTTTATCTTTTTTTGTACTGTAGTATTTAAATTCGTGCTTCTTCTGAAGAAAAAAACGGCGTCCCTGTATATTGTTTACTTCCACTAAAATGGCGTCCCTGTCTATGTTTACGTCCGTCAAAACGGCGTTCCTGTATATGTTTACTTCCGTTAAAATGGCGTCCCTATATATTGTTTACTTCCGTCAAAAGAGCGCCCCTGTATATGTTTACTTCCGTCAAAATGGCGTGCCTGTATACTGTTTACTTCCGTCAAAATGACGCCACTGTGTATGTTTACTTCCGTCAAAATAGCGTCCCTGTATATTGTTTATTTCCGTCAAAAGGGCGTCTCTGTTATATTGTTTACTTCCGTCAAAATGGCGTCCCTGTATATGTTTACTTCCATCAAAATGGCGTCCCTGTATATTGTTTACTTCCGTCAAAATGGCGTCCCTGTATATTGTTTACTTCCGTCAAATGGCGTCCCTTTGTATGTTTACTTCGAATAAAATGGCGGATTTTACATACTTCCTGTCAACATACCTGCTCCCAACCTATTCCTATCTAGACATTGCCTCCATATAGTTATCATCTTCCTATCGACTTCTGACCACCGTATTTGTGGTCACGTGACTTTTGGTCACATTTTTCCCTAACATAAAGTCTGTAATATTTAATTATTGTTGTAGAAATTCATCAAGGGGCCTATGCCCCCTAAGATATAATCAACCCCGAGAGCTACTGGGACAGCCTCGTCCCCGCCCCCAACAGCTGCCGGTACACTACCGACCCCGACAACCACCGGGACAGCCCCGGTCCGTACAGCCACCGGAACAGTGCTGGCCCCGACGACCTCACCATCCCCTAAACGACAAAAGATGCTACCACACTTCGCCTGCTGTATGTGCAGTAGCACCTTCACCAGGCGCTACGATTTAAAAATACACGTCAAGAAGGGCTGTTGCCAGAGGTAGATACAGAAGCAGCAGCGGCAGGAAGCGCACGTTGAAGAAATAATGGTAAATTGATCATGTTGTTTAAATGTTTTCAGATGCTGCTACAAATCCCGTCTCTTTATGTTTTGTATATCGTTATTAAAACTCAACTTGCATTTATTTCAGGTGTTTCTACAAATCCCGTCTCTTTATCCTTTGTATATCTTGATTAAAAGTCAACTTGTGTTTATTTCAGCGCCAAGAAAAGGAGCGCATCGCTGGTTTTGGTGCTGACAGTGTCCCAACAACCTCTGCGCCGCCTGCGTCGGTGACCAAAGGCACTACGGTAAGTAATCTTTGAAGATGTCGGGTATTATAACTGACCACGTCTGTATTTAATGTACATATCAACTGAAGAAATTGACTACCGTATCATAACATATAACTATTCTCCCGTCTAGTGATACGTACCTTTACTGCAGTGTTTTTCAATCTTGTGTGATTAATTAGTTGAATACTTTACTACATGTTTCACTATCCAAGTTATGAACGACTTTCCTACTTTTATTAACTTAATTAACGTAATTTAACAAAACATTTTCTACCCTCATTTCCTCAAAATTATCTATTGTACAATAAACTCCTATTGTATTGTAACAAACCTATGTTATTGTAGAAAACGCGAAAACGCCGACGGTCACCGTCTTTGGGTTTGACATCATCACCGACTGCTTCAGCATCACCGTCACCAAAAAGGCCGTCTCCACGTCATTCACCCCTACCCTCTCCGGCATCACCTGCAGCCTCTCCGTTACTCCTTCAACAAGATTCAATTGTACCACCGGAGGTGGCATATTTTGTTCCCGATAATTTGTTAAATTTGTATAGGAGTCAGTTTCGCACACATTATCGTAGGGGGTCCGTCCAGAGAACCTACAACTTTCGATTAACAGATACTGACATAAACTCATTACATCCAACATTGTGGAACATTTTTGATGAACATACTGCCGCCTTCAAAATCAATTTAAGTTTCGGATTTATTTTATATAACAAGAAAACGAAAGAACATCGTTATTTTCATTCTTCAAAAAAAATTTCCGGTAGGTTTCTGGACGCACCCTCTTTAATTACTAATGCAGATGAGTTTCCGTCATTTTAAAATTCGTTTGAAGAAAAATATATTTTAAGTTGGGCTATTTTGCAAAGGCCAGATTCTCAGTGGATATGTCGTTTGGTAACCAACATTACTTTCTTTATAAACATCATACCTGATCACCTTATAAGTATTGGCAATGTAGTCCTTCCCGAGTATATTCTCGCAAATAAAGGTTTAAATTCGTTGACCTGTGATTGGTCCCGACACGGCAAGCCTCTTTACCATGATCATCTTTGTTTTTTCCGGGCTCTCGCACTTAGTCGGGGAGCTGATATACATATTCTTGAGCTTCATGTTGCCGCTTTATAAAACATGTATCAGGAGGTAATAAACAATGCCCCGTCTATGAAGCATTTCCCTGGCTTTAAGTTAAATGATCTTTATGACATTGAGAAGCTTTTTGATATCAATATTGTTGTTTATGAATTACTAGATCATCACGACGACGAGAACTTGGTAGCGTGTCATTTACTAAGACGGTCAACTTGTAAATTCCCCGATACTTTAAATTTGAATCTTTTCGAAACACATTTTTCTTATATTCACGATATTAAAACATACACACGATCTTTCAAATGTGACAACTTTTGGCATACAGAATGGTCCTTAAAAAGACACCAACAAGGTTGCGAAGTCGAGGTCAAGAAAATGTTCCCTCGTGGTATATTTTATGTTCAGGAAACCGTTTTTCAGAAACTTGATGAATTGGGTATTGACGTCAAAGAAAAATACTGGTATTATCCGATACTACCAACTTACCGGTAAATACTCCCAAGGTCGAGTGGTTGGCTCGACACGAAATACTTAGCGTTAGTGTGTCATCCAATGTTCCCGGGTACAAGAAACCACGCTGTTTCATTAGCGAGGGTGAGCCGAGCCAACTAGTTGACCGTTTTCTAAATTATCTTTACGAAATTAGCGACAACGCTTCCGAAATTCTGAAAACACGTTATCAGTTTGTTTTTGATGAACTAAACGAACAATTAAAAGATATTCAATCACCAGAGGTTAGAATGAACGAACCTGACTTAGACGAAATTCTAGATGACGGGTCACCTTTACCTATTATCCCAGAAGAGCAAATTTCAAGATTAATTGGTATACTTCACGGCTTTTTTGAAGAACTACCCGTCATTGGCTTTAATTCCGGAAAATACGATTTGAACGTCATAAAAAAACATATTACGGGACACTTCCTGACAACCGACGTAGGTGACGAGACGGACGACACAACAGAGAAAAAAACAAAAAACTCCATGTTCGGCGTACACTGGTGGCTTCGTATTTTGGTAAACAAATTCTTTTAGGTACACCTTTGTTAAAATGGTATTTGAAATACGGACTGGTCGTATCTCACGTTTATCAAGTTTTAGAATACGAACCCAGTCCGTGTTTCAAGCATTTCGCCAATGCCGTCTCGAATGAACGCCGCGACGGTGACCTGCACCCCGACAAGGCTATTATTGGTGATACGATGAAACTTCTTGGGAATAGTGGCTATGGAAAATATATCACTAATAAGGATCTCCACAGAAATATAATATTTTGTAATAGTAAAACGGCGAGCCAAGGAATTAACAGTCATCTTTTTCGCCAGGTAGACCCAATTACGGAATCCGTGTACCGATTAACAATGAACAAGAAATCCATTAAATACGATCTCCCTCTTCAAATCGGTTTTATGGTTTACCAGTATGCAAAATTGAGAATACTGGAATTTTATTACGATTTCATAGATTATTACGTAGAGCGCCCTCTCTTCCAATATTACGAGATGGATACGGATTCCGCATTTTTAAGTCTAGCTTTTTCTTGTTTAGACGATTGTGTTACCACTAATAAACGACAAGAATACTTTACAAACTTGTCCAGGTGGTTTCCTGCTGTTTGTTGTGACGCGCACAAATCCTGCCAGTGATTTCAATTTTTTTTGAAAGGGTTCTGTTTGATCAAATCCACAATTACTTCCATTCTAAAGCCTTATACTACAATAGCCAATATGGGTTCAGAAAGAAACATTCTACTGAGCTTGCTACACTCGAAATCATAGACAGAATTATACAAGAACTTGATAAATCGGTTACTCCAATAAATATATACCTTGATTTATCAAAAGCATTTGACACAATTGATCATAATATATTGGTACAGAAGGTAAATTACTATGGATTAAATGACAAGGCTCTGGACCTTTGTAAAAGTTATTTACAAAATCGTAAGCAGTATGTAGAAATTGAAAATGCTAAGTCTAAGGAAATAGTCATCAACACTGATGTCCCTCAAGGTTCAATTTTAGGGCCGCTCTTATTGATTATATATATATAAATGATATAGCACTTTCTAGTGACCAAATTCATAACATAAGCTGACGACACCACCCTTACTAGTACACTAAAAACATTTAATGATTCAGAAGGCCAAATGCGAAGTGAAAATATTAACAAAGAACTAACCAAGATTAGTAATTGGTTAAAAGTTAATAAACTGTCATTAAATGCCAAAAAGACTAAATTCATGATTTTTCATATGCATCAAAAGAAAATAGAATACCCAGTGTTACATAGATGGGGCACACATTGAATGTGTAAATGATTTCAATTTTTTATGCTTCACAATAAATAACCATTTAAACTGGCAGAGTCATACAAACAAAATAGCAAATAAAATCTCGAAAACAATAGGCATACTAAATATATATATAAAAAAATTTACCACCTAACACATTATATATTATGTACAATGCTCTTATTCTCCCTCATATTAATTATGGCTTACTTTTATGGGGTCATCAGGCACATCGAATTTTCAAATTACAGAAAAAAGCAATACGAATAATATCCTTAAGTAAATATAATGCTCACACAAGTCCTATTTTTAAAAGACTTCATTTGCTGAAGTTGGATGACATTTATAAAATCCAACAATTAACATTTTACTACAAATTAATTAACAATCTTTTACCCTACTACTTCAATGTTTTTCCAAACACACAACAAACATCTATACTATTCATCAGCACTGCACACGTGAAAGAAATAATCTGTATATGTCCAGATTCAAACATGAATTTGCAAAAAAATGCATTAGACACAACATAGTTGAGACAGTTAACAATACACCAAGTATTATCATTAATAAAATTTACACCCACAGTCTGTATGGTTTTTCAACATACACAACAAACTTTCTTATTTTAAATTATGAATCCTGTTGTCGTATTCATAATTGCTTTATATGTAATTCGTAATACGTATTGAAATGTATACCTAAGTGTCCAGATGTACGTCAATTTGTACAAGAGTACATTTAATCTCCTTGTATTATGTATGAATGCTGATACACTGAGTAATTATCAACTGTAAAACAAGGCATATGCATTTTGTGACATGTACATTTTGATGTTTATTATATTTACGGGGTGGCTCCTGTGCTAGCGATATTGTATATCTTAATGGGAGTCTCCCGACCTTATCTAGTATTCATGTTATTCATTGTGTATATATCGTATATATAGGTCAAATAAACTGATTCTGAGTCTGAGTCTGAGTCCGATTATGTCACTTGTCGGATGGAAGGGAAAGAATGGGTGCCTTCGGAATCGTGTTGTATTGCGCGTGCGCGTCACAACAAAAGGACACCTGGCCTATTCAAGGTCGAATACGAAGGTAGAGGTTTTATCGGCTTGTGCAGCAAAACATATTATTGTTTTGGTGATACGGATAAATTCAGCACGAAAGGTCTAAATAAGAGACACAACGAAATTGACAAAGACACATTTTTGAAAGTACTGAAAACCAAGGAGAGTGGTGTTGGGAAAAATCGAGGGTTTCGTGTGAAGAATGCTTCAGTTTTTACTTATATTCAAGAACGTTCTGCACTAACTTACTTTTATTCCAAACGACCGGTACAAGCCGATGGAATCTCTACCTCTCCGCGTCTGGTATAATAGACACACCAGTAAATCTTCTCGTGAGCTACCCTCCCCGTGTATCATTCGGTATTGGTGTAACATTTAGTCTTGATGTAACATTCAGTCTTGGTGTAACCGTGATCAGGTATGATGTTTATCGACCACTGACTCCTACATGTCGATTATTAAAGAGTGTAATTTCACATTTCACATTTACTGTTCGGTACACTCGAGAGATAGCCGTGTAATATCCGGTGTTAATATAGCCGTGATGAACTATTGTGTTTATCGACTCCTATCTTGTCAATTGTTAAAGAATGTATCGATAAACACACACACGTCATTGTTGCATCATCATCATCATCATCATGATGTGCTTTCTATTTTTAAGTAGGACACTGGTGAAAATAAACGAAAATCGCTGCAAAAATCGTGTCATGAATAAATAAACACAGAGTGTAGCATACTGTCTAACAGTGACTGTGTATCATATAGAGCCGATTTGTATATAGTTGTTAAGGTTTACAAGATTTTATAATAGTGACAGTTTCTCTTGGGTGTCTCATAACAAGAATATATGTGATATCATTCACAAGGATACTTTCTCTTGGGTGTCTGAATACAATTTGTGTATCAGATGGAATCAATTTGTATTTAGTTAAGGTTTAAAAGATTTTTTATTTTAAGATTGACACTTTCTCTTGGGTGTCTGAATAAAACATTTCATGAACGCATATATGGTGTCGACTTTTTTTGCTTAATTAAGTTAATACAAGAACGAGCATGCCAACACTACATGCAAATATTACATACCACTCTTAATAAAGTCAAAATTAACTTAGGTATATTGAACACTACCCACATTGATACGTTCACAAAAGAATTGTTTTCACTGAAACGGGGAAAAGTGAGATGTATCTTGATGACTATGAAAACTAAAAACAAACACACTCATCCATAGCATCAACACGATTTTATTTGTCGTTTCATATATTTCTGATAAATAATGGACAGAATATTCCCGACATGATGTCTCTTTCACACTGTTCCTGTAGATTCCAAATCGATAATGCTAATAAGGTTCCCAACGTGTGATTTGCAAAGGTGTCGCCGAATGAGCTGCGCGCCGAGACGAAGAAGGTCGTCTACGATTCCGATGACGATCGCTGTCGAATGGAATGCTGGTTTCCTTTGACATGTCGTCGTCCACTGACGCTGTCTGCATATAAAGTCAACAATTTGAGTTCCCAACTAAATCAATTGGCGTGTTGACATCCTTGAGACCACGAGCGAAGGTTTCTCATCCCACTGGTACAAACGACTTCCGTTTTTTCAACACTTGATTCACAAGGTCCACAATATTACTTCCGGGAACAGCCTTGTTTCTGTACATCATCTCGCCATGATCGTTCCAACTTACGGCACCTTTCATTTTATCTAGGAGTCGCCGTGCTTTCTGCTTCATAGTTTTTGGAACGCTGTCGATGATTTCCTTTTCGATGTTCTTATTTTCGACGATTTCATTTTCGTTAGCAGGTTGTGCTTTTTCCCCTTCACTAGGACATTTTTCGATGACCACACGCAGGGGTTCTTGCATACGTTTGTCGGAAAGATCGTTGTACCGACTCAATACCTGGTTGTACAGCACAACCTTTTCCTCTCGTGTATATCGCTTCGTTCTAATATGTGTCCCATTTCATTGTCGAGTCGTCGCAAAACACTCCCTATAGGATTAATCAAAGGACGTTGCGGTTGAATGTTTTCCAAAATACGGGGATCAACCAGCGCCATCTTCTTTGTATGCTCCATGATCACTTGAGATGGAGACAGGAATGTCGAGCTTGTCGCTGGGGCCAGAGACGTTGGTGTTATAGAGCGCCCCGAGACAAGTGAATCCAGTGACGTGGTGTTTGTCGATCGTCCACCGTGAATGCGGGCAATGTGTCGTTTCAAGTTGTCCCGACGTGAGAAATGTCTCTTGCAATCTGAGCACTGGAACGGTGACGGTGTGGGCTTGTTGGCAGCCAGTAGAATAGTCGATGCGTTCATGATGCACGTGTTTATGGTTCAAATGTAAGCAATGAAATGAAGGGCGAGTTGCATTGTACGCACTAAAACACGAAAATTGTACCACGGTAACATGTTGAAAAGATAAAATGTTAGAAAAGGGACGAAGGGAGGGCGTGAGTGAGTGAGTGAGTGAGAGATTGTGTGATTGAATGAGTGCGTGAGTGAGTGAGTGAATGCGCGAGGGCTTGCGTGAGTGAGTGAGTGAGTGAGTGAGTGAGTGAGTGAGTGAGGGCTTGTGTGATTGAATGAGTGAGTGAGTGAATGGGTGAGGGCTTGCGTGAGTGAGTGAGTGAGTGAGGGCTTGTGTGAGTGAGTGAGGGCTTGTGTGAGTGAGTGAATGCGTGAGGGCTTGCGTGAGTGAGTGAGTGAGTGAGGGCTTGTGTGAGTGAGTGAGTGAGTGGGTGAGGGCTTGTGAGAGTGAGTGAGGGCTTGCGTGAGTGAGTGAGTGAGTGAGGGCTTGTGTGATTGAATGAGTGCGTGAGTGAGTGAGGGCTTGTGTGATTGAATGAGTGCGTGAGTGAGTGATTGAATGCGTGAGGGCTTTTGTGATTGAATGCGTGAGGGCTTGTTTGAGTGAGTGAGTGAGTGCGTGAGTGGGTTAGGGCTTGTGAGTGAGTGAGGGCTTGTGTGAGTGAGTGCGTGAGGGCTTGTGTGAGTGAGTGGATGAGGGCTTGTGTGAGTGAGTGAATGCGTATGAGAGCTTGTTTGAGTGAGTGAGGGAGTGCGTGAGTGCGTGGGTGCGTGAGTGCGTGAGTGCGTGAATGAGTGAGTGAGTGCGTGAGTGAGTGAGTGAGTGAGTGAGTGAGTGCGTGAGTGAGTCAGTAGGTGAGTGAGGGCTTGTGTGAATGAGTGGGTGAGGGCTTGTGTGAGTGAGTGAATGTGTGAGGGCTTGTGTGAGTGAGTGAGTGAGTGAGTGCTTGTGTGTGTGAGTGAGTAGTTTAGTTCTTGTCACTCGTTGGTCTAAGTGTTTCGTTTGTCCTATGTTTTCTATATCTATGTATGTATCTATGGATATGTATGTCTCTATGCCTGTCCCTATGATCGCGGCCCTTGGTATTCTTCATGTTGACAATACGGATAGTCTCTTTAGTTGAGAAGTGTAAGGCTATTTGTAAGGTTCCCAACGTATGCTTTGCATTACACTACGAAAAAAGACACAAGATGAGGTTTGCACGTTTTATTTGTCTCCAACACAAACGTATTTACATGTCACATTCCATAACTATAAGAATCAGAGACTAGACATTGATACAGAGTCTTGCAAAGTTTAATCGTGTACAAGACAATACCGCACCTCACTACTTCAGTCTTGCCTGCCATACAGCGAGGAGCCCTTATGGGTCCAACAAGGTCGGTTCGGATACTTGGTTGCGGTATTGTTCCAAACAGTCAATCAGTCTTTAATCGATCTCATCCTCCATTAGTGTCAGAACCATTTGTTTCATAGTGTTTCGTCACTGTTTCGAAACGGAGTCTTGCAAACAACACTTGATACTACACATGGATAGTGTCGTTTTGAAAGTTCAGCTTTGCACACCTTGGTTATGGAACTAATTTTGACGCTAAGCCTAATCCTAACCCTAACCCTAACGCTGCCCGAAATCCTAACCTTAACCCTAACTCCAACCCTAATCCTAATGCTAACCCAAAAATGTTGACATTGGTCACGTGAGTAGAAGTTGTGACGTCTTCAGGAGCGGTCGTTGTTAATTTGGCACCATCGATAGAAGTTGTCACATCGGCCGTATCGGCAGAAGTTGGGACATCGCCAGGAGCGGAAGTTGTCACATTGACCGTGTCGGGCAAAATTGTGACATCGTCAGGAGCTGAAGTTGGCACATCGACCGTGTCGGCAGAAATCGTGACATCGTCAGAAACGAAAGTTGGTACATCGTGTCGGCAGAAATTGTGACATCGTCAGAAGCGAAAGTTGGTACATCGCAGAGCCTAGTGTACCAGATGTCCTCGCCCTCTGGTTCCGTCGGCACGGAAGGACGGTTGGTCACCAGCATGTTGGGTCGATTCGTTGGCTCATCCTCATCGCTCGAGTCTGCCGCATCGCGAGGTCGGTAATAAGATGTCTTCAACATGATGTTAGGCGTGATGTCGTCGTAATACGAATGATGAGCCAATTGACAAAACACAGCGCTTATATAGTTAGTGAATGCGCCGAAAGGTCACGTGGGCGTGCCGAACGAGGACGGACTGCAGAGTAGAAAATACACATTCACGGGCTATAGAGTAAATCAGACTTGCACAGCGAATACCAGTTCAAACCAGTTTGCAAACAGGCAACCATCTGAAGTAATTTCAACTCTACTATGTAAAGACTGTAGTCGTTTCTCCTTGCACTGCTTGGGTGTGTTCAGCAGTGGAGACAGTCGCTTGGAGGGTCGATATTTGCCGCAACAGGGGGAAAGAGGGAGAAATATCGAGAAATGCAGTTTATTCCGAGTTTCTTTCCCTCAAAGAGGTCGACTTTGCCTGTTTGTGTAAGGCTATTAGTAAGGTTCCCAACATATGCTTTTCATTACACTATGAAAAAGACACAAGATGAGGTTTGCACTTTTTATTCATGTACAACACAAACGTATTTACATGTCACACTCCATAACTACAAGAACCAGAGACTAGACATTGATACAGTGCCTTGCAAAGTTTAATCGTGTACAAGACAAAAGAAAGTTCTTTACAGGTCACCCTCCATTACTGTCAGAACCGTATTACACAACTGTTTGAATGTCACGTCGGATAGCTTCACACCCGCGTCTACAAAACACTCAAACAGTCTTTCACCACTGCAGTTGAATTAATGGCTTCCACGGCCTCGTCAAAGTGCATGCAAATTTGAATGTCATCAGATAACATACAACCGTGATGAAATTTACTAGGATAGTCTATCTCACAACCACGGCATTGTCGTTAATCGTCTCAAAATCGACACAAAGACCATTCGTTGCCGCTTTCCTGGTAGCGGATCTTCAATGTAGTTCTGCAAGAATATATCAATAATATTAAAAAATATTAAAGAATGCATGGGAATAGTACACCGTTGTTAGAGTACGGTGATACAAGGACCGGTGGGAAACAATGACAATAATTTACGTGATAGGAAGTAAGGTGACAAGTTGTATGATCATAAAGATAAATTGTCGACAAAGATTATCCGTGGACGCAACCCTATAGCGAGTTAAGACTTTGCCAGATGTTGATATGAAGGACAACGCAGGGGGGGGGGGCATAATCTTGGAAGCAAAGACGCAACATAATATTATGTACCCGGATGTTAACAGGTAATAGACGAGTCCAACTATATAGGAAATAATAAAACGGGGCGAAGTTTAGCGGAAGTAAACATATACAGGGACGCCATTTTGACGGAAGGTATGGGGACGCCATTTTAGAGAAAGTATAGACAGGGGCAATGAGATTTTAGGTGAAAGTATATAGTAAAACAATATAAAATATGACTCACCGTCATCAGTTTTTCAATACTTGTATTTGTTTTAATTTATACTCTTTCGAGAACGAAGGACACTAAATAACATATAATACACACACACACACACACACACACACACACACACACACACACACACACACACACACACACACACACACACACACACACACACACACACACACACACACACACACACACACACACACACACACACACACACACACACACACACACACACACACACACACACACACACACACACACACACACACACACACACACACACCAACACACACACACACACACACACACACACACACACACACACACACACACACACACACACACACACACACACACACACACACACACACACACACACACACACACACACACACACAACACACACACATACACACACACAACACACACACACACACACACACACACACACACACACACACACACACACACACAACACACACACATACACACACACAACACACACACACACACACACACACACACACACACACACACACACACACACACATACACATAGACTAGGATTTCGACTACGAGACTAAGGGAGCGGGTGTAAATGTATGGTGTGCTATTAGTTTCCACGCTAAACTGTAATGACGCTACAGGGTATATTTTAAAATAAAACTCTACAAGGCAATTGTCAATTGGCTACGTGGCTCAATAACATCTGTAAATATATACCACTGAATAGTCCCCTTGTTGAGTGATCCCTCACTTCAACGGCCGCCAGCAAACATGGATCAAATTGGCTTTGCACCGATTCTTTTTCTATTAAATCAGACGTCCGCATAAATTAATATATATGTATTTGTGACGTACTGTGTGGAAAGTAGGAGGATGAACTCGGTGTTCCCTGTAGAGCGGCCACCTTTCTTATACGACTAAAGTAGCTTTGTGGAAGAGATGACTGTATTAGAGCAGGGTTTCTGTATCTAGTGTTATTTTGCTGACTTAATGGACACTGCCGAAACGTAATCATATTATGACGTTAATTGTGAGAACATGTTCTTTTAGATTAGCTATATTTGCCCGTTTCAAGTAAGCTGGTTTTCTTCATATTTAACTGATATATATCAAACTATAAAGATGGGAACTGCGTTTCAGCTGCACTGCCGGCTTTATTTGGTGTTCCCCAGGGTTCTGTTCTTGGGCCTTTGCTTTTTACTCTTTACACCACGCCACTAAGCTCTGTTATACAAAGACATAACTTGGATCATCATTTTTATGCTGATGATACTCAGATCTACATTTCATTGGCTACCCCGGATACAAATCGCTCCCTTAACCAACTTAGTGATTTTACCTTCAAGATATCTTCCACTGGATGAATGGCAGCAAGTTGAAATTAAATGCAAATAAAACTGAATTGATCATTATTGGTACTCCAATGCAGCGTACTAAATTGGATGTTTTTTCCATACGCGTATTTTGAATCAGTATATCACGCCAGCAACCTCGGTGCGGAATCTAGGAGTGATCTTTGATAATAACTTCAATTTCCGACAATACATATCTCAAACATGTCGCTGCTGTTTTTATCATATTCGTGATCTTCGCCTTATTCGCCGGTATATGTCATTTTCTGTTGCTAAGACTATTGCAACAGCGCTTGTTAGCAGCAGACTTGACTATTGCAAATCTCTCCTTTATAATATAGCAAGGATATCACAAAACTTCAGCGTGTCCAAAATTGTCTAGCAAGAGTAGTTACAAGATCTCCTCGTTTTTATCGCTCTGTACCACTTTTGAAGTCTGCATTGGCTTCCTGTACGATATCGTATAATATTTAAGATCTGTACCATTACATATCAGGCATTGTCCAATAAGCAACCATCTTATTTGTATCCATTGCTTATTCCTGCAAGAAAACCTATCCAGCTTCGATCATCTAGTTCTGACCTACTTTTTGTTCCTAGGGTCAACACCAACATTGGAACTAGAGCTTTTTCTGTTGCTGCACCAACTCTTTGGAATATGCTCCGTCTTAGTGTTAGATCAGTTGAAAATGTTACACAATTTCGTCGTCATTTAAACATGTATCTTTACAACCTTGCTTATCCACCGTAGCTCCCTAGCGCCTTGACCAATCTGTTGACAACTGGAAAACTACTTTTGGATTTTGTTTTGATGCGCCTCTGAGCTTGGATTCCAAGGATTTAGGCGCAATAGAAGTTATCTTATTATTAGTATTATTGTTAATGTGCCAACTAGTTTACTTAAAAGAGTAAAATAACGTTTTTACATCGTTGGGCATTATTGGTACGGCTTGTGTTTCGCTGCATGTAGGACCAGAAGTATTGTGTGTCGAGTCCATAGTGACGACGAACTTGAAGAAGATATCTGAAGAAGTATTAGGTGTTAGGTTGCAGTACAGTGTTGACAACGAGACTAACAAAGAAGATAAATGAACAGCAGTCCGGTGTTAGATCAAGATAATTGTGTACATTCGTGATTTAATTGGCCTGCCCTTCACGTGACCGGTTGCCTACCAAAACCTCCGTCAAACTATCAAAAAATGGATGCCGAACATGTGGTCCGTTCGTGCGTTCCGTCATAATTTTTTTTTAAATTCTGGCGACAAGTGTGTCTTTATGACAAAAACACAAGGCAAAGATTTTAAAATGACATCTGTATGCGGGGAGGTTTTATTCATGAGATACCATGCACCAATAGTAATGTAATTCACGCATATAACCGTTGTTAAAATTGTGATTGTGACATAGCCAAAGCGCGACGTACTGGATACGTCAGTTATTGCCCTAGCTGGATCGTGGTTGATCTCGATCGAGTGGCGGCTTCTGTCGGGCTACGAACTCCGCAATATTTGTGCGTAGTTTGAATACCTTTTATTCCCGTTTCTTTCGGATTTGTTATGTAACTCTCGTCCTCACCAAAAAGTAGAACAACTCTAGGAATATAATTTACAAAAAAAAACGGGAGATCGTAGTAGTTTTGTTGGACCTCATAGGGTCAGTTGTCGATCTCAAGGGAGTGTAGTTGGAGGAGGATTTTTGTTAGCCTTCACGAGGTGCAGTTGACGGTATTCCACATATTGGTACAGTATGCAGCTTCGTTCGCATTCACACAAAAATATTACTAATTTTCCTAGATGTCGAAACTTAACATTGTAGTAGTATGTGCAGTCCCTTAGCGCGATTCGTTGGCGCGGTGCGCAGCAGAAGCATATGACGTCATATATAGGTCAAGGTCAATACTGCCTAAATTCGTGCCTCTAATTTTGTGGAATAGCGCCCCTTGTGAATAGATCATGAACTACAAATACCACTCTGGCGAATAAGTCGTGAACTAAATATCTAGACCACAGTTCAGTACTGCCTAAATTCTGTTCAGTACTGTCTACAACTAAAAATTCCTTTGTTTTGTGCTTTGATGAGGCCATTGATGGCACACATTCAACTGCAGTTATTAAAGACTGGTTGACTGTTTTAAGCTATTCCACATATAGTGTCTTTTCTGATGTATCGTATGTGGAGGATCATTTGTTGAGTATATCACCCCCATCCAGTATCTTTAGAACCATAAAATACGTCGAATTATGACATTAAATAGGTCACTGACGTCGTTAAATAGGTCATTGCGCATGCACAATTTTATGTTTTCTTATGTCACATAGGTCGTGGACCATTTTTTCAGGCATAGCACCCCCCAGCCTATATATTTACAACCATAACATAGGTTCAATCCTGACGAATAGGTAGAGAAATAATAAGATAAGTCAAACTATGTCATTTCTGGTTACCATACAGATCTGCGAACTTCCCATCACACAGTTTGTAAATTGTTGCCTACCTATGTCTGTTATTAATAGCACACGTGAAGTGATTCCTGAATATGTAACATTCTTTGGGACTATAGTTTTTAATCAATGTTACAGTTTTACATAGGACATTTGCACTTACCTCAGTTGTTTGCGTGTTTGCAACCTGGTTTGAACTTGTATTCGCTGTGCAAATCTCATCTACTCTACCGTCCGTACGTGTAGTTTGTACTTTGCAGTCAGCGCACGTGTTTTTCTACTATGCAGTCCGCGCGTGTATTTTCTTCTCTGACGTTCGTTCTTACTCGTCATGCCCACGAAACTTGATGGCAAATTCACTAACTATATAAGTACGGTGCTCTGTAAGTCGGAGTGTCATTCGTGCTTGTTCGGCATGACCACGTAACATATATGTTCTGTCGAACTGTTATAAAAGGCCTATGTCTGCTTTTGTGGTAATCTGATCCGACCACGGACCTACTCGACCAACTACCAGTCCGACGACTAGTTCGATGACCAAACGAATTTCGTCTCTGTCATCACCTTCGTCAATCAATTCAACCACCAACCCGACGTTGTCACCTCCGACGAAGCGTCGGAAGCTTTTGCCTCATCATGGCTGCTGCATGTGTGGCAGTACCTTCAGCTGTAAAGGGAGTTGGCACGTTCATGTGAAGCAGGGCTACTGCCAAAGGAAGCAAGATAAGCAGCGGCGACGTAAAGAACAACTTGAAGAGCTAATAGTTAGCTTAAATTTCTCATAGTGTTCAAATGCTATTCATGTCATTTTATTAGAAAATGTTCAAAATCTTGATTCAAAGAACATAGCATTATATTTCTCTTATACATTCCAGTTGACCATACATTATTAACCTCATCTGTATCAGCGGCAAGAAAAGGAGCGCATTGCTGGAGCCGTCGCTACTTCTGCTTCTTCTCCCCCTGTCGCGGCAAATATGGACCCACCAAGCGACTGTCTCCACTGCTGAACACACCCAAGCAGCGCAAGGAGGCACGACGACAGTCTTTAAATAGTAGAGTTGAACTTACTTCAGATGGTCGCCTGTTTGCACACTGTTTTGATCTGGTATTCAATTTGCAAGTCTGCTCTATTCTGCAATCCGTTCGTGTACTTTCTACTCTGACGTCCGTACTCGTTCGGCACGCCTACGTGACCTTTCGGCACATTAATTAATTAGTAATGGCGCTCACCTAGTTGGACTGTCATTCGTATAACGACGACACCATGACTAGCATGAAGTTGAAGACACCCTACTAGCGTATTCGCGATGGAGCAGCCTGGAGCGATGAGGACGAGCCGACCCATCATACCGGTGACCAACCGCCCTTCCGTCCTGTCGGAACCAGAAGTCGTGCACGTGGCAACTCTAGAAGCAACGGTAAGCGCCGATGCCGTTATCAAGATCAGAGGTCTCCTTATCGACAAAGTGCGCAAGCATACTCCCTTCAACATCGGGTGCAGATACTGCAAGAAGCGTATGATTATCGACGATAGGGGACATTAGCAATGCGAACGACACGGTTACGTTGCCTCTGACAGACATTTCGTGGTGCGCATGTGCTTTGTCGAGACAGCGACGGGTCGACGTATATGGCTGACTTTATTCAACCTGTATATGGCTCTTCTCCTAAACGTAAACGCCGAGACGTTTGCTGTTATGGACGAAACGATGTCGACTTACAAACTGAACTCACTGGCGGGAACTCGTGTTACTCTCACCATCAAGAAAACTCGACGAGATACTTACAAAAACTATAACGTAACTCACGTAGAGGTGGTACACTAGGCTTCGCACCATGTTTCAACCTCTCTCTGTTACCAACCCTGCCGATGTGACAATTTCCGCCGACATGGCCGATGTGGCAAGTTACGCTCCTGCCGTTGTGAGAACTTCCGCCCCTACTGATGTCACAACTTCCACCGACACGGCCGATGTGACAAATTCTATCGATGCGACCAATGTCACACTGACCGTTCCTGACGATGTCACAACTTCTACTTACGCGACCAATGTCACAATTTTAGGGTTAGCATTAGGATTTGGTTTGGGGTTATGGGTAAGGTTAGGATTTCGGTCAGCGTTAGGGTAAGAATAAGGATTAGCGTCAATATTAGCTCCACGAGCAAGATGTACAAGTCTGAACTCTCAATGCGATACTACCCATGTGTAGTATCAAGAGTTGGTTGCAACATTATCTATCAGAGCAGTGGCAAAACAATGTTCAGTCTCTGGTTCTTGTAGTTATAGAGTGTGACATGTAAATACGTTTGTGTTGTACACGATTAAAATGTTCAAACCTTATCTTGTGTCTTTTTTCATAGTATAGTGCAAAGCATACCTTGAGAACCTTACTAATAGTTTTACACTTAACGACTAAAGAGACTATCGGTATTTTCTATATTTGATTTCAAATGAACCACTGAATTCCCTTTTAATTTTGAACATGCATCTCCTTGGAAAGATTAACAGCGTCGTTGCAAACGAGAACATCTTAGTTTTGCGAGTAGGGCAGTGTCCTGCAATATGACAACACACTGCCTGACGCGAACATCAACCTGAAAGGTCGACGCCTTGCGTAAAGACTCTCCAGCTGGATGCATGCCACAGCAGAGACATGTTTCAATGGAAGGAGGTGCCTCTTCCACACTTTGACGGAAACAGCTCTATTGTCTTCAATGTGAGATTGTCTCTTCTCCGCCCGCTGAAATTTTGTCTTGTTGAACTGCAATCTACATGAGTGATGCCATTTGGCTTTGTGCTGCCGGAAAGTTGCCTCAATGCGCTTACCTTTATCTGAACTTGCTTGATTAATTTAGGCAAGCAACCACCCCTGTTGAAACCCATGATATTGTCAATGATAGTCTTGTTGCCTACTCCCTCTGCGTCACGTTTTGAATAAGCTGAGCAGCGAAGCACCTGACACACAACTCAATTGTTCCAATTTGTCGTCAGATATTGTTACAGTACACTTGATCTCCCAGGGCCAGACTGGTGTACCACCTTGTATATTTCGGACATTCAGATAGTCTAACAATTACACTGTTCTGTTGGAAATAAGATGTCCGATGTTGTTATAATCCTATGGATTAGCTGTCCTACACCTATTCGTTTCATTATCACTACACTCGGTATTTACATCGCTGACAGAACACTTGTTCTAAACGAAGTGCAGTTTCCACTATATATGGTCACGTGACGTCCTCGCAGCCATATGACCAGCTGCTGCTCTCCCTACCGATTTATGCCAACACTATATATTGATATATATATAATATATATATATATATATATATCTACTGCCACCTGTCATAATTATTGGTACTGAATTGGAGTAACACATTAGCACTTAAGAATTACACGTTTGGAACACATGACATTTTTTTTTTTATTGTGTAAGGTTGATGGATGTGCACATTGAAATTAAAATAACTGTTTACATGCGGTAAATATGAAAAAACGTGGACACTGAAGAGCACTACGGATACTCCTGGAATATATATATATATATATATATATATATATATATATACATATATATATATATATATATATATATACACACACAATCCCATTCACACTACAAAATAAATACCATAAACAAAATTTCCTTGAGCATCAGCTATTTTGGAAAATGCGACCATTTTGGAAAATGCGGCCATTTTGGAAAATGCGGCCATTTTGCTAAATTGTGCAACATGTTTTGGAAAATGGCTGCACCATGACCAGCATGTGTATCATGTGGTAATTCAACGATTGCTCTGAAGCCAAAAACCCAGTTTTGGACATTCACTAACTGTGTACAAATGTCCGTACCAATCCGCCATTATGTTTAACTTTGTTACGTTCGCTTTTAAGGGCGCCATCTTTAAAATGGCGGATAAGAATGTCGGAGAAGACCAATCGTGATATTGACTTTTAACTATTGATACAACAATTACGGTGTTTTATGCTTAATTTGTGAAGATAATGGGACATTGAGTTTAATGACCGCCATCTTTAAAAATAGCGGATGTGAATGTCGAAGAAGGGCAAAAGTAATATATTTCAAATCGTTTATCTCGAAAATGTGCAACGCAGTTATCAGTGACGCGCTGCTGGTCACAGATCAGTGCTATTTCCACAACCTCAGACAGAGCGGTAAAGGAACTGAAAAGAAGCAGTGAAGACGGCAAATCGACCAATGAAGGCGGTATGTAGGCTGTCCAGAACACTCGTGTGTAATGGTTTGCGGTCTGGGTGACTCTGTGATGTGATATTTCTGGCGATAAATCCGATAGGAGAGTTTAACGAGACGAGCCGTGTAGTATATTTTAATGAGTAAAGTGTCTTGTGGCTTTATTGAGAAGTGCATGAGCGAGCGTGGTTCTTAAACGACTGTAGGGTGTCGGTTTTACGGTGAGGGGAAAAACCGGGTGATGATAAGCGAATCTAACGAGACAAGAAACGCCGACGGTGGGGAGGACGACGACGACAAGGAGACGTCTCCGAAGGAGAAGAGGTGTAACCCTTACACCGGCCTTATCAAGCGGTTTCGCGTGCACCTCGCTCAACTCCCCGTCCTCGGCTTCATCTCGGGGAAATATAACATGAACGTCGTGAAAAAGTACCTCGTGCCACTCCTCCTGGGCGACCGCGGTGTCATCGAATCCGTTCCGACCGCCAAGGTCGCTCCAGCCATCGGTTCCGTCGGTTCTGCTGCTGCTCCTGCTGACGCTGCCAGTACGGCCGTCGCCGTTGGGGGCGTCGAACGGGGCGTGTCGTCGGCGTTTGTGATCAAGAGGAACAACAACTTCGTATGTCTGTCGACACCTACGCTCAAGTTTCTCGACATCTCGAACAATCTCGCGCCTGGAGTCAGTTACGACAGGTACCTAAAATGGTTACGGGTACGAGCTGACGAAAGGAAGTTTCCCTTACGAGTATCTCGACGATCTGGGAATTCTGAACGAACTCGAGCTTCCTCCAAAAGAGGCCTTCTACAGTCATCTTAAAAGGGAGGCCATCTCCGACGACGCCTACGAGCGATGCCGGGCCGTGTGGCGCGAGGAAGGTATGACGATGCTACGAGACTTTCTCGTGTGGTATAAAAACGGAGACGTCGTCCCGTCCCTACAGGCCATCGCCTTGTACCGACTCTGACGCATCGACAAGTTCAAGGATGGTATCGGCGTGCCCGGACTGACGCTCCTCTACCTATTCGACGATCTACCGACGTCGACCCACCTCTCCCTGTTCGACGAGGCGAACAAAGATCTGCACCGACTCGTGACGTCCCAGGTGGTCGGTGGCCCCGCGATCGTTTTCAAAAGACGGACGTCACTAAGCTACAGCGCGGCGAATACGCTAGGACGTCGCCCGGACGTGCCGTTCCGTGATCGGCTACGACACGAACGGCATCTACTTCTGGGGTTTGACACAGGAGATACTGACCGGGTGGCACACGCGCCGCCACGAAGGGACCAGCGTTCGGCCGGAACGCGTGCACTGGTACGGTCGCATGGCGACGGAATGGCTGTCGTGGCAGAGCTACCGAACCGGAGGGGTCATACGCCACCAACTCAACACTCCGGAGAAACAAATAGGCAAGCTACGCGTCGACGGCTTGTGTTGAGAAACGAGAACGGCGTACCAATTCTTCCACGGTTGCCCGTGCACGAGAAAGGAGGTGTACGCCGTCAACGGTAGGCCCATGTCCGAACTCTTCGCGGAGACGAGCTCCACCACGGCGTACATTCGCCGCTTCGTTACGGTCGTCGAGATGGGGAGTGCGATTGGCGGCCGCCGAAGAAAGAACCGACCACGAAGGCCTATCTCGACGTCGTCTTCCCAAGACTACGAGCGGCATCCTCGAAACCGTGCGCGACGGCACCCTTTTTGGCCTGATCAAATGCGACATCAGCGTGCAGGACGATTCAGCGAGATGCAGCCAATTTTTAAGAACGTCTACATTACACGCAACGATGTCAGCCCGTTCATGCGTCGATACGTCAAAGACCACGACCTGCTGAACCGCCCTCAACGCTACCGGCGGAATGCTGCGACGCTCACGAGGAGGACTACGTCCAGTGCCGACTCGCCGTACGAACGTGGGACACCACCGACAAGAAGTAGCGGTCGGAACCGTGGGTTTCAAGTGAAAGACTCGAGCGTGCTCACCTACACCCATGAGCGAGCCGCGCTCATGTACTTCTACGCCAAACGCCGCGTACTCGACGACGGGGGACACCACGGAACCTCTACTCGTATAGGAGGACACGCCGCCGCCACTGCCGCCGACGACCGATGTACCGTTACCCGGTTACTGTGAACGTGAATCTGTACGACGCTCACGAGACGTGAAGATGTTCTGTCGGACGTATCGCTGCAGCAAGTACGGCGACTCGCTGTGGAAGACGTCGTCGCTTCTCCGGAGACACGATTGCATGTGCGACTGAGGCGTCCGAATCGTGGGAGAGCTCCCGAACGGGAGTGGTCATACGCCACCAACTCAATGGCCCTGAGAAAAGAGTAGGCAAGCACCGTGACGACGGCGGGTGTCGAGAAACGAGAACGGCGTACCGGTTGCGAGATGTGGGAGTGCCAGTGGCGGACAACGAAGAAAGATTCGATGGCGAAGGCCTATCTCGACGCCGCCTTTCCAAGACGATGGCGCGGTCTCCTCGCGCGCAGTCGACTAACGAGGTCCTCATAACCGTGCGCGACGGCACCCTATTCGGCCTCGTCGAATGCGAACACGGTTACGTCGTTCTCTTATCTTGTACGCTTCGCACTCGAATAACACGTTGGAAAAATTATATTCTTACGTATTCATTTAGCTTACCGATAAGTGCCGACACCCCACGAGAGCGTCGTAGTTACTCCCGGCGTTTATCCGCGCTTCCCATAATTTATACCAATACGTGTCAGTTCGTATACGGCGGATCGGTGTTCGACTCCGAGAGCTTCTTTACCCGCACTTCGCATTTCTGTTATGTTCGAGTCCTAACTCATACGTCGGTTATTGGCGGGTACTTCCGAAGCATCGTGGTTACTTCCGGTGTTTGCCCGTGCTTCGCATCATTTGTCTCGGTTCGGCTGGCACCTCAGAGATCGTCGTAGTTACTCCCGGTGCTTGCCCGCGCTTCGCACAAGTTCCACCAATACGTGTCAGTTCGTCCCATCTCCGAGAGCGTCGAAATTATTCCCGGCGTTTACCCACACTTCGTATCATCTGCCTCGAAACCGATCGCTCGCTTACGTCATCGCCACGCGCATCTGCCGCGTCGTCAATTGTTTTTTTCCAATTCTACAGTAGCGGGGATTTTTCCACACGCGCTCTCGCGCATAGTCGAATAGCAGAAAAATAAGACGCTTCTTGTTTCGTTAAATTCGCTTATCATAATCGAAAAATAACACCACAGAGTCACCCAGACCGTAAACCATCACACACAACCACAGAAAAATAAGAATACCATTGCCAATTCGCGTGTATAGCACAGGTCCAATCTACCAGTTAAAGGCCCCGTACCGCCGTCTCCAAACAACAACAACGCGTCGCCCGGCGCCGAATAGCAGAACAATAATACGTTTCTTGCCTCGTTAAATTCGCTTATCATTATCCGGTTATTTTCCTCACCGTAAAACCAACAGCATACAGTCGTCAAAAACCGAGATTCTACATGAGCGGGGTTTTTTTCCACGCGAGCTCGCGCGCCCAGTCGAGTAGCAGACAAATAATTACATTCTAGCCTACGATCCAAACCTCATACCGTGCGCTCTCTCCAACATACAACGGTGGTGTCTCAACCCACCCAAAGGCGGCGCTGCTCCACCATTCTTTCACCAAATAAACTTCCAGAATACAATAATACAACAAAAATCCACAGGAGGCGCCAATAACTACCAGAATAAATTACAAAACCAATAGGCGGCTACGCCAACAACTAACCGCCTCACAACCTCCAAGACGATTTCTCATCCGGGCATGACGTCATCTTCACTACAACACTCACTGATTGGAGCATCAAACACAATACGTTTTACTCCAAAAACACATCCATTACACAGCAACTCGGAAAAGCTACCCTATCCAACATACACACTTACACACAGTACTATCTCACAACACAGTCACCACATATAGTACAACGGGGCTACACACAAATCGTCTAAATGTCATACCACGCCGCAAAAATGTGGAAGCGCCTAGGTTAAAAGATAGGAACTATGACGTCATTTTCCACAATTTTGCGGATACGGGGGTCAATGTGGACTTACCCTATTACTACTAGCGTTGACACAATATACTTACGTCTACCCTCATACTAATACCATAGCAATACGAATATTAGTTGACATTTCGGCATTATTGCAACTAGGGTGTATTGATGACCATGAACTTCATTTTATCTCCGACCTTCGTCATTTTGAACATACAATGAATAATGCAGCACGTGCGTGACGCAGTTGCCTGACATGCGATGAAATCATCGCAGACCTAAGCGAGCGCGTTAGGGTGTTTATGTAACGACACTGTGTGTTTTCTAATATTTAGTAAATATTGTTATCACGACTGTCACACGAGAACTACTGAGTTATCCAGTGTTTGCTAGTTGATTTAATTACATCTGTCTCATGTTGCTCAGCTTTCTGTTGGTTATTCTATATATGTCAGCACCACTTTGCAAACGATTTTGGGGCATTCAGAATATTTATGTTGTATACGTGATATGAGTCCATCTTACCCCAAAAGGCCATGCTGCCCAGTCTACGCTACATTGTGTGTGAAGGGATGCGTTGCGTGGTCCCGAATTTTCTAGGCGGCCAGGACTTGACCATGCCCGTGTCAAGTTCCCAACACTTGACACGGGTATGGTCCAGTACACCGTTACCAGGCGCATGGGTAACAACGAACGAGCATTGTTCACTTCGGCTCTGTCACAGACCAGATGGGAGTATATGTACACATTGCCTACGTGCGAGGAACAGTTTAATATATTCCAAGAAACCATGGACCATTTACTGGATACGTGCTGTCCGTGCAAGACTGTGTCACGTCAGAGCACAGACAAACCGTGGGTCACAGATGGATTCCGACTCCTCATTAGACAGAGGCAACGTGCTCGCATGGCAGGTGACACGGAACGGGCCAATCAACTCCGGAACTTAGTGAATCGCACAGCACCTAAATTACGACACCAGTTCTATCAATCTAAAATAGCATCAATCGAGGAAGCATCGTCACGCGACTGGTGGAAGCACATGAAGTCACTCATGGGAAGAGCATCTGGCAGTCGCAACGAGATGCTGGGGCTGGCAAATAAAATTACTGGTGGAGATGTAGTCAGCTTAGTCAACTCCATGAATGCGTTCTTCGTGTCAGTGAGTGAAGACTTACCGAGATTGCAGACTTCCCACCCGATCTTTGACATTAAGGAACCACTGCCAGCTGAATTCACCATCAGCGTGACTGACACTGAGTTGGCACTTAGTAAGGTCAAAGTGAACAAAGCCACGGGTCCGGCTATTTTATACCACCATGGGCTTTGAAAAACTGTTCGCACCTTCTTGCGGCACAGGTCACTGCAATATTCAACAGCTCGGTCAGGGAAGGTGTATTGCCAAAATTGTGGAAATCAGCAACCGTTATTCCGTTGTCAAAGAAACACCCTCCAGTGACAGTTGAAAATAACATTAGACCTATATCGCTTACACCAATTCTGGCTAAGGTTTTTGAATCTCTAGTGCTAAAGTGGGTCGATGTTTATGTTAAACCACAAATAGACGACAAGCAGTTTGGGGGTATGTTATGGACTGGTTGGAATGCTTCACAAATGGTACGAAACCACCGATGTAAAGGGCAATTTTGTAAGAGTGCTATTTCTCGAATACAGAAAAGCATTTGATCTAATTAACCATGATATACTAATACATAAACTGATTGCAAAGGAAGTACCACCACACTTGGTCCGATGGATGGCAGCGTTTCTATTAGACCGCGAACAGAGAGTAAAAATCGGCGACGTGGTGTCAAAGCCAGGCTACTCTAATGGCGGCGTTAGCCAAGGAACTTTGTGGTTCATATCAATGATTTGCAAACATCTTGTCCTATGTTTAAATATGTTGACGATTGCACCATATTTGAAATATGCAATCAAAGTATGATATCTGTTATACAGAATTCTGCCAACATTATTGAGCGATGGTCTAGTAAGAATGACATGCGCATCAATACGAGTAAGACAAAATAAATGGTTATATGTTTCGGTAAAGATAGAACATTTGTAGAATCTCTGCCGTATATTGATATAAATGGGACAGATATTGAGAGAGTTACTCAAGCAAAAGTTCTCGGCGTAACTATATCATCGGATTTAAATTGGAATGCACACGTAGATGAAATAGTATCAAAGGCAAGAAAGAGAGTGTATATGATCTATCAGTTGAAACGTGCTGGTATCAACCAAACTGACTTGGTTAGAATATATGTATCTGTGATTAGACCAGTAGTTGAATATGCCTGCCCGGTATGGCACACGAACTTGCCTAAATATTTATCGGACAACATCGAGATAATTCAAAAAAGGTGTCTCAAAACTATATTTCCTGGTTGTGTGTACGAAGATATTCTGGAGATGGTAAACTTACCAACGCTGCATGATAGACGCAATGAATTGTGTAAAACGTATTTCGCTAGAATGAAGCGTAGTGACCACAAACTGAATACGCTACTACCAAATATTCGAAATGTGCCGTATACACTAAGATCATTCAATGAGTTACCCGTCCCAATGGCGAACACAAATCGCTACAAAAACTCATTAATTCCATGGTGTTTAGTACACTGCCATAACACTTAATGATTTTAGTGTATGTCTCAACAGTCAATTTTAATATTTAAACTATATGATTTAATTTTAGTGTATTTAAAGTATCTTATTTTTTTAATGAAAGATAGTAATGCAATGTACACGTTTTAATATAAAGCGCCTCATACTGAGTTAGTTGCGTCACGGGGCGATTTTGTGTAATTTAATTAACAGTATCTTTGGTTTTACGTTATTTTATTTAGTACAACATGTTTTATGAGTATTGTAACATAATGTTGTGTCGTATTGTAACTTGTAACAGTATGAAACTTGTGTGATTTGGGGCTTTTATGGTGAATGTATGTACAATCCAACTGAAAAGTTGCAAATAATAATAAATTTATTCTCTCTCTCAGTACGAGGTAGACGATAGCCAGACATTTTAATAAAGGACACTTTGGCCATGGACAGTTGAACAACAGACATTTCGGTAACAGGACGTTTCGGTAATCAAACATTTCGGTAATATGACATTTCGGTAACCAACAAATAATCTTTAAAGGTATTATATAAAAACATAGTTTTGAATGTGAACTATGGTTGCATTATTGGGTCAATTCTATCTTTTTTCCCAAGTATAAATTGCGAGCTTTTCCATATGAGTATTTTTAAATACAAAATAGTCACTCCCAAAGTGTACCCCATTTGCACTGTGAAATCAGAAATAGAAAATATAGCACTGCTTTTGTATGGCAGCGCTTCCAAACTTGGAAAGGTCAATTAGACATGCCATTTTGGCCGTTTATGGCTTCTTACGCCCACTTTTTTCCATTTTACAAATTAATAAGGCGTGCAAACTATACATGCCCTGAAAGCTCTTACCGAAACCGATCTTTGGTGACATTTTTGTAAGCCTGACTTTATTATTCACGGCGTGAGAGACGAAAGACACGTTTGTGTAACACTTATACACGTTTTAGGACATTAAGTAAACATTTATTCCAAAGTAAGACATGTAGTTAGTTATTAATATAACTTCTGTTGTGTAGCCATGTGCCCTTCCTCTGCCTTGAAAATTCATCAAATAAGCACTAAATTATACCATCCACGAATTCTTTGTCTGGAAAAGCGATCAGCCTTATTTCTAAATGGCTTAAGTGTTTGACATCCTGACCTGTAGATCACATCCTGACCTGTAGGTCACATCCTGACCTGTAGATCACATCCTGACATGGCAGACTGAACTAGTTTTAACTCACTGGTATATTTGTATTATGTGACACACCCGTAACGTCATTCTGCCGATGAAGACAGCGAGAAGCAGTCGACATATTCAAAAGAAGAGATCAAGTTTCTTGGGAAGGTAATTATGTCATATTATAACAACCAAGAAACCGGATTATCAATTAATTCAAGCGTATTTTATTACTTTATTAAATACTTATTTTATAATGTGTAATTAAGTTAAAGAAACCTTACAAAATACGTCTTTGAATAATAATAAATATAAATACATTTACCAAAATGTTATATCTATTACAAGGTCATTACAAAAATATATGTCTATACAAGACACCTTTAAAATAACTAAACAGTTCTGATTATTGTCAATTGTTTTACCGAAATATCCTATTACCGAAATGTTCTAATTCCAAAATGTATGTTGCCAAAACGTCCTATTACGGAAACGTCCTATTATTAAAATGTCTGTTGTCCAACTGTCCATGGCCAGTGTCCAATTTCAAAATGTTATGGATTCGAGGTAGACAAACCAATACGGGGCATTGTCCGCTGGATAACGGTCTCGGTGGCTGTATACACCTCTGGATAATTAAACGCCTACATGTAAATACGTGATGATCTCAGTCGCTGTGACCATGACATGTTTACATGTATGCGTTTAATTATTCAGAGGTGTGTACACGGTATAGTACCTCTGCAGCCGCATTCGATCAGTCGAATTTCTCGCTGGCGTACAGAAGAGACAGAACGCTTGCATGTGCTAAGTATGTTTCTCTTCTCCGCCTTGCTCCAACTGACGATAGTGTTCACGCGGCCAGGTGGATGCATCAACGCCGAAAACTGCAAGTAACAAACTCTGTTATTGTATCTTATTTTAATCGAGCTTATGTTTGTATGTTAAGTTCTTCCTCCCAGATGGCTTGCATCGCGGGCGTCAAATAAAGTAAGTGTCATTAAACGGGCCTATTTAACTTTCTTTGCACTTGTGTCAAGTTGTTGTTCTGCATGGTTATCTCTGTGATCGCAAAGTAAGGTGCCGCGGTCCCTCGGGTGCATAATTCATGTTATCAACTAACAACATATTGGTGACACGGCGTCACGGTGACACGGTGTTCGCTGAGCTTCTACCTTGTTGACGTGGCCAAGTCCGCGACCATGTTTCGCCATTCCGTGACTGTTGTGAAGAACTCAATAGAAATTCTGAACCGATGACACATGCCTAACATTATTGGACTTTTCTATAATTATGTAATACAATAAAATACGAAACCAAATCCCGTGAACCAGACCAACAACCCATGATTAGGATTATTCCATTGCAAATTATGCGTCAGATACATTGAAACACCAGTTCTCAAGACAGCTGAGATCAGTTGGAGGACAGCGGCTATCAACATAGACCTATATCATACCCATGCATAAAATAACTCGGTGACAAATTACATCGTTGCTTCTTCAAATATCACGCTGTCTGTAGCAATATGTTATGACATGTTTTTTTATAACTTTAATCACTATTACTATGATTATTATTATCATTATTTGTATTATTAAGTATGTGAAAAATGCAATTAAATCAACTTTTGATTGCACAACTCATTGTAATCTTATACTATATGTTATGTATAAGATGGCCTTTTGTTTCCGTTAAATAGCAATGCTACATATTGTGTGCGTACAGCTATCGCGATACTTAAATGAGCGGAAATAATGTCTTCATTTCAGTACCGATGTGTGGCGATCACACAATGCACATCAGCTGTCCGTCGGGTGCCGTCGTCGACGTCATTTCCGCCTTTTACGGTAGAGTCGACATGATCGCGTTCCGAGACGACGTCGTAAAAACAACATCGTGTAGTCTACCTGGAGCTACCGACGGATTGCGGACGACCTGCCTGGAAAACACCACTTGTGACGTTGAAGATGCGTCCTCGAATCCATGTTACAGAACCTATACATACCTGTCGATTACGTTCGAATGTCGGCGTAAGTAATTCAGTGTCTAATGCCTTCGTTTTGTTATCTTGTTCTACTTGAATATTTATAATAATGCAAATATTCTGGTTTGCAGCTGAATGCCAGAATGAGCCGTGTCAGAATGGAGCAACGCGTGTTCACGTTAATGATGGCTTCACATGCGTCTGTCCAGAAAACTACTCGGGAGTAACCTGCAGCGAACATAAGCGTGAGTTGCATGCCTCTGTTGCATAATACAAGTTAGAATTTAACATCTAAGCAGTGCTTTTACTGACGTTGGTTGTGTGAACGAATACTCAACTACGATTGGCATTATTAAATAACTATGAAATTATTGTATCTAGGTGCATTTTTATGTTGCAAATATAATCGTGAAAAGAGGCAAACGCCCGCCCGCCCGCACACACGCACGCACGCACGCACGCACGCACGCACGCACGCACGCACGCACGCACGCACACACACACACACACATTTAACAGTGGCTAAGTGACAATCGGAAGAGATGCTAAAGCCGCGGTGCGCACATTCAATATATACTTGAGCGTACTCACATTGTCCTTGCGTTTTCTCAGTATTAGCCTGTAATGGCGACACGATGCACATCAACTGTCATTCGGGTAGCGTTGTCAACGTCATTTCCGCCTTCTACGGCCGACTGGACAGAACCACGTGTCCACACAACTCAATACGTACAACATCGTGTAGTCTGCCCGGAGCTACTGACAAAGTGCGAACGATCTGCCAGGACAATGCGAAGTGTGACGTCTTTGTCAAATTAGACCCGGATCCATGTCGAAACACTTATAAGTACCTGACGGTTACATACGAATGTCGATGTAAGTAGGCCAATGTTGCAATATCTTATTTCGCTTCGTGGCTTTTGGCTGCCTAACCTAAAAACACAACACCGTGAAAACACCAAACATTGGGCGTAGCCTACTGGTTGATAATATTAAGGATAAAGGTTGAAATGCATTTGAAATGGTGAACATATGACACCATCCGACACATTAAACAGGGAAAACAACGCTGTTATAAAAGGGGCCTTTTATGACTGGCTGACTATAATCATAAAATTATCATTAAAATTGCCTCCTTAATTCGATTTTTTGCTCATCCCAATTTCATTATCATTATTGATCAATCATTATAACGATCAGCGGTTTTTATAGTTTCACTTTTCCTCTCAAAATTACGATATTGACTAATACCATGCACTTTACGGATTTTTGTTTTTGATAAATTGTAAGATATCTTCAAATGTATGCTAAAGTGAGCGGCAGAATGAACAAGGGGAAATCGGAAGGAGACCTATGTGAGCATGCGCAACTTGACAATTTATACTCTTATTAACTTACAATCCAGCCGTGTCTAGGAGAGTGGCTCACCAGTGTCACCACACGTTGTTTACATGTCCCCAACAGGTAGAAAGACATATTGAAAACACATAAGTAAATAACTTTAAATATGTACGTTTGTGTTTTCGATAGTCGTTAGATCTTATGCCAAATCAGTAGATATTTTGCCAATGGTCCTAGGACGTGAATGAACACAACAATTGGTGAGTGGACCTCGATGTCTGGATGGCGATCATGCCAGACTGCATGTTAATATATAATTGCAAGAGTACCCTTTTTGCAGTTGCATGCCAGAGTCAGCCGTGTCAGAATGGAGCAACGTGTGTTCACGTCACGAGTGGCTTCACATGCGTCTGTCCAAAAGACTACACGGGAGTGACCTGCGGCGAAATTAAATGTTAGTTACCTTTGCATTGTTGCGTGATAGACAAAACGTTGTGTCGTCAGATGATTAGATGTTCCACATATTGTCTCATAATTGGACGCGCGCGTGCGCGTGTGTGCGTGCGTATATATGTGCGTGCGTGTGCGTGTGTGTTATGATGATCAGACGTGCTAGTGTAATAGTTTATTAGCCATTCTCCCCTTCCTAAATAAATGCAGTGGAAACGAAAGAAAGGCATTGCACAATTGCTTATATGCTCATAAAACAACACTTCTGCGTAACTTCTTGTACAAAGATAACCGACGTGAGACCTACAGATGATGTTCGATTGAACAGATCTGCCAGAGAATAAAGTGTAAAGCACTTTGAGCCTCTCAACTACTGGATACCACACGATATAAGAACGTAAATTTGAAATTGGCGGAAACTCGAGCTTTATTCCCAACGTCCTTTCAGTTTATTTAGTCATAGGCGGAGCATGGTTTTGTCAACTTATTTTGGTATTCTTCATGCCAAGGGAGATGTTGATGACGTCACCTGTTCTAAGTAGGATTAGACAATTAGTTCTGCATAGTACGCCTTCTTCGGAGCAACCACGACACAACCAGAAGCTCTTGTATAAAATACCAGTTTGTTGAATGTGCACACTCGACACATAACGATTCTCCCTCGGTGAAATTGTTTTAATCTTCGTTTCAGACCTGAAGAATGACATCAATTGTCCCTCGAGTACCACCGCCATCTTTACCTTCTACGGCCAACGTAACAAGACCACGTGTCCGCACAAAGAACTAGACACGACGTCGTGTAGTATGCCTGGAGGTACCAACAAAGTGCGGTCTATCTGCCAGAACAAGACGGCATGTGACGTCAGCGGATTATTCCCGGAGCCATGTCAAGGCTCTTATAAGTATCTCAGTGTCACCTACACATGTCGTAAGTAGACCGTGAAGCAACCTGCAGCGAAATGATTTGCCAGGTGCATTTCAGTTGGCGTAACGTTTGTGCGTCAGATTTATAGGTTGTTTAGTTGTACGATTCGCGATGCTTCCGCTTGTGTGGTTTCTTTTTCTTCTCATTTCTCTGCTTCCTGTCTCTCTACAATTTATCTTTCAGTGAACGTGACGAAGAAAGAAGACAGAAACCTGCCATGCGAGGAGGTTGTCACGGGCTTTTTGTTTCAGTGCATATATGTGACACTATGTGTTGACGCAGTTATAGCACTGAATGGCGCTGGACTGACGACAGGGAGGGTCAGTGCTGACAACGGTCGCCAGACTGACGACAGGAAGGGTCAGTGCTGACAACGATCGCCGGACTGACGAGAGGGAGGGTCAGTGCTGACAACGATCGCCGGACTGACGAGAGGGAGGGTCAGTGCTGACAACGATCGCCGGACTGACGAGAGGGAGGGTCAGTGCTGACAACGACCGCCGGACTGCCACGACGCCAACTGTACCCTCTGCACTGCCACGAGGAAGAGAACAGAGAGACCGCCATTTTTACGTAGGTAAGTATCTACTTCGCTAGCGTTATCGTACATTTTAAGAACTAGTAAGCAGATCAATCCTTGTTGAAGTTACGACTTACATACATTTAAGGAAATTTGATGCTGTCATATGTAATCGTTTTTCCGACCTGAAAATAATATTTGCTAATAAGTATCAAGACAAATATAACTAATAATAATAAATAAATAAATAGACAATAAAGTATTAATTAATAAATTATTTAAATAATAGGCTAGTTAAGCTAATTAAACGTATAAAAAGGCTAGAATTGCATTAAAATATAAAATGTACTAAACAAACCTAAGCTAAAATTATCAAGACGTACATAACAGATAATACTAATAAATACATAAATACACAATACAATATAAATGAGTAAATAATTTAAATAATAACCTGGTATAATAGTACAAAATAATAGTAATAATAAATACTACGATGTGAAGAGTGAATGGTATAGAGAACTAGACATTAAAAGCAAGCTTAAAATAATGAGTCTTTAAATGTGTTCGTGCACTCGGTCAGACGCAGATCCTCAGGTAGCGCGTTCCACTGAGTTGGCCCCGCGTGAGAATGAACGGCGGCCATATCTTTCAAGGTTGTGGCGCGGAACGGCTAGCAACTCGCGGTCGGCAGATCGTAGGGCGCGGCGCGGCATGTACGGCGTGATAAGCGAGGCGAGGTACGCCGGCGTCCGATCGTGGAAGGCGCGAAACACAACGACGAGTAGCTTGTACTCAATGCGGTACTTCACGGGCATCCAGTGGAGCTGTTGCAATGCGGCCGTCATGCTTCGCCGGTCGCCCCGCCTGATTCGCAGCACGACTCTGGCCGCCGAGCGCTGCACCATCTCAAGACGGTGCAAGAGACGGTCGGAGATGCCATACAGGACAGCGTTCCCGTGGTCGAGCCGTGATGTAACAAGGGAGTGGACGAGAGTCTTACATGCTGTAATAGTCAGGTTTGTTCGTATCTTGGCAATGCGAAATAGATTGGAGTAAGCAGCACGACAGGCGTTCGATACTTGAGCCGACATGTCAAGTCTGCTGTCAAGTGCTCGCATTCACTACCAGCCCATACTTCAATGTCGCCAACGTTTTACACATTCGTTAACAAACTAAAAACCGATATGTTCAAAAGATAGTTATAATAAAAACATTGAAAAAATGCACACTAAACTTAAATATGCATTTTTCTTCCTAGACAAATGGTTAGGGAAATGTCCTGATGAATGTATGATTGTATTATAATGTACTGTATTTGAATGTTTAATATTAATTTATACACTAATAATGCCAGTGCTTGTCTTCACTTACCGGGTATTCGTGCAATATTTCATACCAAAAATCAATGTGAAGATTATGCTGTTCTGTCACATAGTAAAATGTGACATAATACGTATTTATGTGCCACAAACATTGTATATATATATATATATATAGATATATATATATATAGATATATGTACATATATATATATGCATGTATATATATATATATATATATATATATATATATATATATATATATATATATATGTACATCAGCCAGCGTCTTATGTCACGCACGCATTCGTCGATTTTTCGTAGTACATAGGCATGATTCGATGGCGGACACTCAGCATACAGTTGAGTGTCGTCCGCGTATATATGGTAGCGGATCTGATGCCCTTCGAAGATATCCGCAATAGGTAAAATGTACGTGTTGAATAGTAGTGGACCTAGGACCGAGCGCTGCGGAACACCGTGATGAATTAGTCTAGGGGTTGAAGTGGCTTCGGGTATCTTAATTGCGTTAGTGCGGCCTGCGAGGTGATGTGAACCAAGTGATATCACGAAGACGACGTAGGAGAATGCTGTGGTCTAGCGTGTCGAATGCTGCACCAAGTACAATACAAGCAGTACGCGATGCCGTGAGTCAATTGCCTGCGCCATATCTTCGTGTATTCTGACTAGAGCCGTCTCCGTGCTGTGCTTGGGCCGGTACGCACTCTGGAACGGGTCGTTGAAGCCGTTGGAGTCAATCTAGCGGTGTAATTCGTTTGCAACATACTATTCTGACGTCTTCGACACAAAACTTAAGTTCGATATCGGGCAGTAGTTAGCGAGGCACTTGACGTCTAGACCGCGCTTTTTGAGTATCGGTGTTACTAACGCTTGCTTCGTGTCCGCAGTTACGACGCCCGCCGAATCGAGTGATCCGTCTGATGTCTGCAGTCGTTGTCGGAGTGAATTCGCAAAGCTGCGCGTGTTGGTAATCGTCAGACGGCTGTGGAACAAAAGTGTTCGTCTCGGCGCGCGAATCGATTGCACGACGTATATTTGAAATCTTCTCGACGAAAAACTTTTGAAATGTCTCAGCGAGAGCTACGTCACTGCATGACTCAGGCAACTGAGCGGGTGCATCCTCGCGCGCCAGGGGTCGCTGCTGCTGATTACGTCAGTGCCAGCCAGCAGTACCCCCTAGCTGATCGCTTTGCGAAACTCTGAATTTAAGCTCAGCCTATGAAATCGCTCACTAGATCAGTGATTGGCGGCAGGTCTGGTGGTCATAATAAAACTAATTTCAACCAACCGTGGCTCGTGTTACATGCAATGTTTAGGAAGTAGAAGCAATTATTCGAATACACAATACCGCTCAGCTGCTCGTGCTAATGGGCGAACGGGTCATTATATATTGGGATTCCCAGAAGTCGTTTATCCGTCTTCAAATTGGGGCGGGTATATAAGTCGCGACTGGCGAAGTAAATTACTAGTTTGACTCAGCTAGCTTCCGCACTTCGCGTAGGGGATCAGCCAGGGCTAGTTTTGCCTGGCAAACAGCCCTGGCTTGCGAGGATGCGTTATTGCAAAGACGCGGCAGCATCACTTTCAAGCGCAGTGACATACTTCTCCATTATTACTTTGACGATCTGATTAAATACATTAAATTTTTTAATGTTTTTCTTAAAGAAATCCATATTTTTCGGGAGTTTTGAAAAATAAAAAACACCATAATAGTATCTGTTTCATGCCACTGCAGTCGAGATTTTGTCAGTGAAATCGTCTTTTATGTATGATTTTGTTTTGTTTTTTAATATTAAAATACCGATTCATATACTTTTTTAATCTCTAAATTCAACATTTCCTTGACATTTCAGTATACATCATCCTCGTGTGCCAGGGGTCGCTGCTGCTGATGACGCCAGTGTCAGCCAGCAGTACCCCATGGCTGATCTGTTTGCGAAAGTCCGCCAACCGTGGCTCATGTTACATGCATTATTTAGGTAGAAGCAATTATTTGAATACACAATACCGCTCAGCTGCTCGTGCTAATGGGCGAACGGGTCATTATATATTGGGATTCCCAGAAATCGTTTATCCGTCTTAAAATTGGGGCGAGCATTTACGCTGTTCTCACGGGTGACGCAGTCGCGACTGGCGAAGTCAATTACTAGTTTGACCCGGCTAACTTCCGCACTTCGCGTAGGAGATCTGCCAGGGCTAGTTTTGCTTGGCAAACAGCCCTGCCTTGCGAGGATGATATACATGTGTAAAGCAGAAGTATGGCATCGCCTTTCCGGTTGTCATGGCACCGCGACACGTGCGGACTACATTTTGGACGATCGCCGTATTAATAAAATATGCACCTGTCAAAACAGTGCTGTTTTGTTGTATACAAGTCCCACAAACACAATAAATTTAACAAATACAGTTGAGTTTTGTGTCTGCACTGATGGAGAGTGATGGAATAAACACACCAGCATCGAAAAAAAAATGGTAAAAAGATCGTTTAATAGTCTTTCAGCTTCGATGTTATGTAGAAATATTTCTAGCCAGTTATTGTATACTCAGTACTCACGTCCGGAATATTCAGGGCAGGTCAAAATTCGTGGTACAGAAATCTCGTGTTCTAACGCTGTTGGCCTATGTTAATAAACTGCGTGGTCTCCCAGCAAACACATGACGTCCAGGCAGCGTTGTCGTTTGGTTGCCATACGGTAATGTGAGCAATTACGTTGCACAAAGGTTGTGACAACGTAATGTTGCAACGCTGAGTGATGACGTACAGGCAACGTTGTGACGTTATGTTTTCAGGGCGTATCTTAATGGTCGCGAAATTACGTCCAGCCAGGACGTTGTGGCAACGTAATCACATCTCAATAATGTGTTTCGCATTCTGATAATTAATCCAAATGATGTATATATTTTGAAAAAAATAAAATCATCATATATTATAATGTAGGCGAAATAAAATTTACAAATGTAAATATATGGCCAGAATACGAACCCAAGTAGTAACGTTGATGACCACTCTGTATCATCGGCTAACGGTTTTATAAAAGAAAGAGAAACAGTCAATTGTCGAAAGTTTTGTTTTGTCACCACTAACATAAATTCCTGTCCATTGTAAAGATATGTATGATATTTATGTGAAGGATTCATGTACATAGATCATGTAGATTGCAGGAAATAAGTACAATAACGTGACTAGAGACTGAATGTGTTGACAATTTAAGATTCAACATTTGACGCCAAAAATTTAGAAAGTAAAACTAGGCCACAGGCCACACTAGCATTTTGCGTGGTGTGTCCATTTGATGGCTGGAAATTCTAAATCATAAATGTGTTATTTATATTGCATTATAATTATTAAAGACTTTTTAATCCTTTGGGCCGAAGGTCCAAAGGACTAATACCATCACTCTGCGTCCACCGTCCGCCGTGCGCCGTTAGCTCCCATATCTTAGAAACCATTCAGGAATTTTTTCTCAAATTTTGCATAGGCGTATCTTAAGATACTGCCACTATGCACGAGAAATCTGTATTTGATTGAATTATTCTAACGGCCCCACAGGGCCCCCAGGGCCCCCAAAACTGGTAATTTTTCACATTTTGCCAATTGTTTTAAAAAACTCTTCAGTAACTTTTTCTCTCATTTTGCATGGACATTACACGTGGTAGTGCCACTATACACAATACATCTGTATTTGATTGAATCATTCTAAGGGCACCTCAGGGGCCTCTAAAATGCAAAACTTTTAGAATACCGTTGAACCGGTCTGGAAGGAGGTTCCGGTCTGAGAGTAAGTTCCGGTTCCGTTTTGTGTATTGCGCATGCTCTCGCAAGCGTAGTACATTAAATGCGACCCGCGGTGAGCAACGTGACCTCATCTGACCGATCAACTTTGACCCCGTGCCAGAAGTATGTGTCGACTGAGTTACATCGCGGTGAGCAACGTGACCTCAGGTGACTGATCACCCTTGACCCTTGCTCGACGCTCGCGGCGACTGAGTTACATAATTAATAATTTTTGCTTGCTATGCAACCGTTACTCCACTGACCTACTTGCCCCCCTACGGTGTTTCATACATGCCAAATTGACAGAGATATGTGTCAGTTATAAATTTTTACCCCCCAGGATCCCCACCCCGATGAATTTTTTTAAATATAAAACTACGAACCACCCCAAATGTGCCTGCTAGATTACATACACAATGTCAGCTTCATACTTCATACATGGCAAACTGACAGAGATTTGTGTCATTTGTGTTTACCACAAAACCCACTGTGCGTATAACAGCGCTGAAAACTGCCGCTCAGTGTGACGAAGTCATAAGTTACACAACGCTCTGAGACAATGACATCAAACTAAATAAAACAAATTGGCAAATACTTACAAGTTATGCTAATTATGAGGGTTTGTTATGTATACTTATAATTCTAAAAGTAACCGTATCATTAACGTAAATTATAATATAATTGGGTCACGCATAGTTTCGGCAAACACCGTGTTTAAGTTTGCAAAAAAATAGGCGCTAACCTTTGACATGTACAGTGTGTACGCAAAACGGAACCGGAACTTACTCTTAGACCGGAACCTCTTTCCAGACCGTACAGCTGCGGGCCGAAAGTAGAGGTTAACCTTTGACATGTACAATCGCATGCGCAATAAGCAAAACGGAACCGGAACTTACTCTCAGACCGGAACCTCCTTCCAGACTGGTACACCGTATCTAGTGATGTGGTTTTGAGAAGAGCCCTTGAGAACCACTAGCCCACTGGTTATAAATAGAGATCAGTGGTGCCCACCCCCATGTCACCCAGCTATACCCCTTCCCTACAACATCTGTCACATTAACTTAATCACTTAAGCAGGCTATTGTCCGCTCTCTGTTGAAGAAGCCATCGCTTAACAAAGACGTCTTGAATAACTATTGTCCAGTGAATATTCTCACACATTTGTCTAAAGTTGAGAAAGTAGTGGCGCTTAGAATATCCACACACGTCTCTGATCAGGGAATGAACGACAGCTACCAATCGGCGTATCGAAAACACCATTCTACGGAAACGGCTTTACTATACGTTACCAATGCCATGTAATCAGCCATTGACAACAAACAAGGCACATCACTGGTTCTCATCGATTTTAGTGCAGCTTTTGAGACAATTAATCATGCCATCTTAATTCGAAGACTACGATTGCGCTACGGCTTTGTTGACAAAGCTTTAGACTGGGTGGTCTCGTACCTGCAGGGACGGACTCAGCGTGTCGTAATTGGTGATACATTTTCGGGTACAACTCCTCTGACGTCAGGTGTCAAGCTCCGTCCTAGGCCCACTGCTCTTCTCGTTGTATGTGCAACCAGTTGGCGATATAATCAGAAAACATGGCCTTTGCTACCACCACTACGCTGATGACTTACAACTCTACTCCCACTTTGATCTCAGTACAACCGCTTACGCTGTTGTTTTATGTAGAATGGAAGCATGCCTGGATGACATAAAACAATGGATGGCGCGGAATTATATGTGCATGAATGACAGCAAGACCGAATACATTCCAGTGGTGCCTAAGTCGGCCGCTGCTCTTGTGGATGGCAGCGTGGTACGTGTTGGTGACTGTACGATTGCAGCTTCACGATGTGTCCGGAATCTCGGCGTCTACATGGACAGACACCTGAACATGAACAAACAGGTGTCACAAACCGTTAGTGTGTGCGCATTCCACCTACGCCACATTAATCAAATCAGCCGATTTTTGCCTAAAACAACGAAGGAACGCATAGTCAACGCCATAATAACATCGCGGCTGGACTATTGCAACTCAATCAAACAACATCGCTCGTAACGAATTCACAACTAGGCCGCTCGTCTGATATTGCGTCGGCCGAGAAATGACAGTGCTGCTTCGCTGTTGCATGATCTGCACTGGCTACCCGTTGCTCGCAGAATCGAGTTCAAAATATTGGTGTTTACCTACAATGAAAATGCGCCCGTCTACTTACGTGATCTCGTGTGTCCTTACAGACCCGCCAGATCACTGCGGTCTGCTGACAACAACATTTTGTCTATAACGCGTACTCGTGTCAAAGCTGGTGACATTTCGTTCGCGCTGGCCGCTGCAGCTCTCTGGAACACTCTACCTAATTACATTAAATCTTCGGACACTCTTGGCAGTTTTAAATGTCAACTTAAACACACATTTATTTAAAATATAATTCTAGACGAACGTTAGTTGCTTGTTTTGGACTTTCCTCAGTGATCCATTGGACTTATTTATATTAGTAATATTTTAGAACTATTTATTTATTTGATTTTATACTGCTATATTTTAGTGATTAACTTATGCATTGTAATTTTTTTACTATATTATATTGTATTGTGTTAATTTTAAGTTAACGTTTTATTACTATTCTATGGCACAATTTTTAGTTTAAATGACTGTTAGTACTAATATTTTAGTTTAATGATCATGACGCATGATGTATTGTAAAGCGCCACGAACAATTGTTCGAACAAATTTAATATATTACTATTATTATTATCACATGTAGAGTATGTGTCTTGCATGGATACCTATTTTTATGCAGTTGTTTTATATGGAGGTTAGAGGTTGCCTTTTGTGTTATGTAATTATATGCAGGATGTTTTTTAAATTAGTTATTCTTAGGCCACAGAAAAGTAATTTTCGGTTTTTCATCAATGCATGTATTTAAAAATAGGTGCCACAACATTTAATTTTCTATTACAATTATCCATCTAAATGAAGACGTGGTGCAATAAGTGAACATTAAACATGTCAACATTATATTTCCATCATAACCCTTAATGATCTGTAACTATGATTCACCAGAAACATTTGATTAATAATTACCAAATCACAATCTAGTCCAAAGGACTTCAGCGCCTCTTGGTCCATTTTTTATTTCATCAAAACATGTAATCATATTGAGAGTAATTTAGCATAACTATCTCAAATATAGCATACTTTGTCTAACTTGTGACACTCTCTACACCAGCAGACCCTATTGATTGACGTGTTTGAACAATGCAATATAATATTTTGAAATAAATAATTTCTGTCTATTTTGAAATGCTAATTTGCAAACAATTTCATGATGCTGAAAAGTATAGTACACAACTTTTTGAGGTGACTGTGTTGAGCTCGATGGGTGGCCACAACATAGTTGACACAGCGCACAGAATGCTGTATAAGCTTGGGACTCCAAATGTGTGGTCGCACTACAGCTTGAAGGGACAATAAGATGGCCCTATCGTCTCTCACGATCTACACGGTGTTACATTGTAAGTATTTATGATCTATAATCAATATTCAGTTCTGCTCCACATATCTACCAGTCATCATTAACAGGCCGACGGATGTCTGTGGTCCATGATCGAACCTGTCAGTTATTGATTGAAAGTTTTCCTATTTTTTTGGACTTTTATATTTAATGGAACTGGTTAATCTAGTGAGTGTTTATAATTTTTTTATAATTATATAGTAACAGACTTCTTGAACAAAATACATGACAGTGGAAGAATCCTAACTGATTTATCCAGATCCATTTTTGTAGCAATATCAAAGAAACCAGGTGCGATTGAATGTGAACTACACCGTACAATTAGTCTGATGAGTCACTTCACCAACATGTTGCTTACATTATTATGGCCAGGATGAGAAACAAAATAAAGTCCGAAATTGCTGAAGAACAGTGTGGATTTGTAGAAGATAAAGGTACAAGTAATGCAATATACATCCTACGAACACTGATTGAGAGCGCATTGGAAGTGCAAAAAGATCTGTATGTATGTTGTATTGATTACACAAAGGCATTTGACAGAGTTCGTCAGAAGAAATCATATCAATGCTGGAGAGTTTGAACATTGATGGGAAAGATCTGAGAGTTGTGAGAAACCTGTACTGGGAACAAACAGCAGCAATACGAATAGAAAATGACATCAGTAAATGTCAAGAAATAAAACGTGGTGTAAGACAAGGGTGTGTCCCATCACATGATCTTTTTTCACTATACAGTGAGACCATCTTACGTACATTAGAAGATGTGCCAGGTATTCAAGTAGGGGGATACAACATGAATCATTTACAATATGCAGATGACACGGTACTGATTGCTGAGAACGAAATAGATCTACAACAGATGCTAGATGCAGTAATAAAGGAAAGTGAGAAAAAAATCTGTCCGTGAACAAAAAGAAAACAGAAATCATGGTCATCTCCAAAAAAAATTACACTCCAACATGCAACATAAGCATATGGCACTGTTTTGAAGCAAGTCCGAACGTTTAGCTATCTGGGATCACTAATAACATCAGACGGTCGATGCAACGATAAGATCAAGAGACGAACTGCTCAAGCCAAAACAGCTTTTCACAACATGAAAAACATTTTAACAAATAAAACTACATCAATTGAAGTGAGAAAACGTGAAAGAATGTGAGTTGGAGGCTGCCGCCTCTTCCATTTTGAAACATGCACCAAACAGACGGGGAGGATACAGGTTTGAAGTAAGGAGGAATTTTTTTGTTAAATGTACCAATCACCACATCGCCTTTAGAATTAGGACCTGGTGGCAAGCCAATTGGCCACCTCCCCTCCCCTCCTCCATAATAAAATGTTTCTCCATTCTCCCTCCTACCCTCCCCCATCATTAATATATTTTAATATTGCTCCCATCTCTACTCCTCCTCAGCCCAACATCAACAGCCTAATAAATCGGTTGCCCACTTTAGAGGGTTCTGCACTGCTTTCCATTGTAATCAGGTGGTTACTTTTCAACACAAGTCCTCACACCAAAACGTATTGAAAGGACTGCTCTCTATAATTAAATTATGAGTGCACATTGTTTTTATTATTAAGCAGTTTGTGTGACATCGATTATTGATAGCAGAACTGGTACCATTTGGCCATCCATGTCCACTTTATATTCATAATACATTTTTAAAAAGAAATACCCAAACCATGAAATTCGAACTGCTGGTCTGGTGAATTCATGGTAAAATATCAAAGGGATGTCCTTAAGTTACAATGGCACTCGTTTGTCGTTGACGTCGTGATCGTTACTGGCCATCATTGATTTGATTGCTGTCAGATCAGGTTTTTTCCGTGACCCCCCATTGAACTGAATGTCATTATTTTACCCATCCCCACTGAGTCCTATATTTAAATGCAATAGCCCAAAGCTATCCCCCATCGAAGAACATCTGTGGTAGTGATTTTATCTACATCTATATTTATCCTCAGAAATATAATTTGGAAATGTTGACATAGAAGAAGAAGAATTTGTTTTATTTGACCCAGACATTTCAAATAATACATACAATACTTCTATATCAAAAAATAAAAATAATACAAATATATAACCGTATGGTAAACATGGCATAGTATATGCTAAATAACAAAAAAGTAGGGTCAGGAGACTCCTCTATGACTATGGTAGTCGCTATGGAGGAGCCACCTTTTGTAATCAAACTTTAACTGAACCAATACATCACCTAATCAAATTCTTCCAGAAAAAGAATAAGAAAAAAACCCATAATATGTATGCATGTGTGTAGTGTGAGCCAGCTTACATGATTATTGAGCTTGTCGTTTTGGCACTGTTTTGCACTGTATCAAGTTGTCAGGTGGTTGTCGGTTCTTAATTTTGCATACATATATAAACATTTTGCTCTGTGCATGTTACTTGATAGCTTTGTAAAAAGTTAAGTTTAACATAATTGGCAAATCCTTGTGAACTATGTGTACTAAGCTTTTCTTTGACTATATCAGGAATGTTATTTAGTAAAAGTGGCAAATTATGCCTAAGACATTTCTTAGCAAATTCGTGTTTAATTTTATAAGTGTATATTTTATTCCTGACTCTTGTATCTTGATAATTAAACATTATCCTCCAGTTTTGTAAATAAAGTGGTAAATCATTGTGTAAATCATTGTATAAAATTTTAATTGTTGTAATTTAAGGATGTTGTCTACATTTAATATGTTGAGTTTTTTGTGAAGTGGTTCTGTGTGGGAAGTATAATTACTTAAGGTAATAATTCTCAGGGCTTTTTTGAAGTGTTATTATTCTATTTGATTGAATGCCCCACGCCATGATGTAATAATTAATGTGTGGCACTATTAAAGAATTAAATAATATTATTTTAATATGAAGAGGTAACACATGTTTCAATTTATTTAAAATGCCAATTTTTTAGAACAAGCATTTGATAGTTTTTTCAGTGTACTTTTTCCAGTTTAGATTTGTATCTATAATTAAACCCAACAAATAAAATGCTTTGACTTGTTCAATATTTACATTGTTTATCTTCAGAGTAAGTGTCTGTATATTTTTCGTTGCCTTTTGAAATGTCATATATTTAGATTTTGCTATATTTAGCGATAACTTATTTATTTTGAGCCATTAATTTATTTCTAAAAGTTCTTCATTTATTAGAGTTTCAAAATTTGTGTGAAGTGTGTTATCGCTGAAAGTGTTCAGTGTACTTGATAAAGTTGTATCATCAGCATAAATTATGAAATTAAAATTTTACTGGCTGGTGCCAAATCATTAATATATATAATGAATAAGAGGGGTCAGTAGTAATAGAGGTTAAGTACCGCGTACGGTGTCGCGCCCCTGCGGAAATCCCATGTTAAGAGATAGGGATTTCCGCAGGGGCGCGACTTTTTGTCTCATAGACCGCGCCCGGGTTAAAGATAGGGATTTTTAACATGGGAAAGATAGGGGTTCCCCCAAAACTTGTAAACGACTTCTCACATACTGCTCCCGGGTTAAAGATAGGGATTTTTAACATGGGAGAGATAGGGATTCCTCCAAAACTGGTAAACGAGAAATCTCGTTTACAAATTCCTTCCGATTTCCGCCGAAAACGGTTTTCGAGATTCGGCTGAGCGACCGGGTTAAAGATAGGGATTTTTAACGTGGAAGAGATAGGGGTCCCCCCGGAAATGGTTTTCGAGATTACGCAATGTGCAGACCGGGTCAATCCCGGGTTAAAGCATAGGCCATTTTTATCGCAAAGGTATCCGACCACTTTTCGAATTTTAACCCCACGTTAAAGCATAGGTCATTTTATCGCAAAGGTATCCGACCACTTTTCGAATTTTTATCCCGTGTTAAAGCATAGGCCATTTTTATCGCAAAGGTACACGACCACTTTTTGAATAAAATAATATATACCGAACACCATTTGACTAGGCTACTCACGAGATTGCTTGATCCGGATGCCGAGGCTTCGCCAAGGAACCGACCCGTTATTTGTTTGATGATGACATGTCCAATATGTGGTGTTATAGTAAGGCGTTATGTATAACAAAAGGCTTATAAATTCAACGGAGATCGTTTTATCTGAAGTAATGTATACGAAATGTAGATTACATATAGGACTATGTTATACCAGAGCCTATAGCCTCGTTTTTTCGAACAGAGTGCCCATTTTGGAATTAGCCCTTTGGTATATGTTACAAAAACCCGTACTCGAGACGTGTCTGGACACGTTTGTTTGTTGCAAGCACGCGCACCCTGTATGACGTCATGGTACGCGCAGTAATTTTGTACACGAAGTGAGTTGTTCAAGCAGATAGTGCTTTGGTTAGACCTTGTATTGAACTTGCGCGTATGTAATGTAATCCCTTCATGTGACGTCAATTAAATAAGTAATTGCGCATGTGCAATAGTACATATTCTTATATGTCCCATAGGTTGTGGACCATTTGATTAGGTGTAGGCCTCTCCTAGTCTATACATTTACATAGATTCAAAAACATAGATCCAAACCCGATAAAGCATAGCCATAGGCATAGGCATAGAGGCTAAAGGCTATCTGGCCTACAGCGCATAACCACGGACAAACACCTTACAAACAATGACAAACAGCTCATAACCACTGACAAACAACTTACAAAACACTGACAAACAGCTCATAACCACCAACAAACACCTTACAAACACTGACAAACAGCTCATAACCACTGACAAACAACTTACAAACACTGACAACCAACTTACAAACACTGACAACCAACTTACAAACACGGACAAACAACTTACAAACACTGACAAACAGCTCATAACCACGGATATACAACTCAAAAACACCGACATGCTATAGCGAGTGAAAAATCTCCCTGTTAACCGATATAAACTGGTATAAATCAAGCCTCAAGGTTCTGTGTATTTGTCCCGTGTTAAGGCATAGGGAATTATACGAACTTATCTGCTAAAACATTCAAACTACCAGATATATGTGTAATATTTTGGTCAAACTGTTTGTCGTGTAACAGTATTTGTCAGAATATCATAGTACTTACCAACGGTCACAGTGGGTATCCTGTTTGTAAACTGTTTTGAAGGGGTATTCCCTGTTCAAGCCTCATCTATTTAAATAAACACGCTATGTGCGATGCACAATGTCGACTCGATCGACTTGACGCCAAAGATCATATATCAATACAAGACGACGCAGTGCTCGCTATCTATATTGTTCGAGGAAAGTGAAGCGTCATGATAGTGAAGCGTTATGTTAGAACAGTACAGCCACACAATAACCTCCCATATAAGATGTACCAGTATTTATATAGTTTACCGTATTAAGGGCCAAGTGTACAAATGTCCATTAGAACGTTTTTATCTTTTTTCGGACTATAGTATTTAAATTCGTGCTTCTTCGTTAAAACCTGCCAAATTAGCTTCGGTCGTAAAACAAATAACCTGGCACGGGTTACCGAAAATGAACTCATAGATACATACACGTGGTACGAAACACACAACTGAACCGAATACGCTATTCAAATCGAACTCAGACCAACTAGTTGCGCAAACGAAACACAAACTTAATCGAATACGCTATACAAATCGAACTCAGACCAAATAGTTGCGAAAACGAAACACTATAGTTTGACCAACACGCTACACGAATCGAACTATAGACACGAGTTGTACAAAAGAAACACAAACTTAGCCGAACACGCTGCACGAATTGAACTCAGACCGACTGATGACACATCACACGTTATGTTACGAGACTACGGATGTCACATCACCCGTTATGTCACAAGACTACGGATGTCACATCACCCGTTATGTCACAAGATTACGGATGACACATCACACGTTATGGCACGAGACTACGGATGTCACATCACACGAGAGTACGGTTCGACGTGTTATCGCGTAAGATTCCGTCAAAACTATGGAATTCCAGAAAATTCGACGTGTTATCGCATAAGATTCCGTCAAAAAGATGGAATTCCAGAAAATTCGACGTGTTATCGCATAAGATTCCGTTAAAAAGATGGAATTCCAGAAAATTCGACGTGTTATCGCGTAACATTTGCTTCAAAAAGATGGAATTCCAGAAAATTCGACGTGTTATCGCGTAAGATTCCGTCAAAAAGATGGAATTCCAGAAAATTCAACGTGTTATCGCGTAAGATTCCGTTAAAAAGATGGAATTCCAGACAATTCGACGTGTTACCGTGTAAGATTCCGTCAAAAAGATGGAATTCCAGGCAATTCGACGTGTTATCGCGTAAGATTCCGTTAAAAAGATGGAATTCCAGACAATTCGACGTGTTATCGCGTCAGATTTGCTTCAAAACGAAGCAAATAGACGGGTTATCGCGTGAGATTTGCTCCAAAAGGGAGCAAATAGACGGGTTACAGCGTGAGATTTGCTTCAAAATTAAGCAACGCATACGTGTTACCCCGTAAGTGTGTGTGTGTGTGTGTGTGAGTGTGTGTGTGTGTGTGTGAGTGTGTGTGTGTGTGTGAGTATGTGTGTGTGTGTGTGTGTGTGTGTGTGTGTGTGTGTGTGTGTGTGAGTATGTGTGTGTGTGTGTGTCTCGGAACTTTTTAGTGTCGGTCGTACTCGGAACTTTTTAGTGTCGGTAGTACTCGGAACTTTTTAGTGTCGGTAGTACTCGGAACTTTTTAGTGTCGGTAGTACTCGGAACTTTTTAGTGTCGGTAGTACTCGGAACTTTTTAGTGTCGGTAGTACTCGGACCTTTTTAGTGTCGGTAGTACTCGGAACTTTTTAGTGTCGGTAGTACTAGGGACTTTTTAGTGTCGGTGGTACTCAGACCTTTTTAGTGTCGGTGGTACTCAGAACTGTTTAGTGTCGGTAGTACTCAGAACTTTTTAGTGTCGGTGGTACTCAGAACTTTTAAGTGTCGGTGGTACTCTGAACTTTTTAGTGTCGGTGGTACTCAGAACGTTTTAGTGTCGGTAGTACTCAGAACTTTTTAGTGTCGGTGGTACTCAGAACTTTTTAGTGTCGGTAGTACTCAGAACTTTTTAGGGTCGGTTGACGCGTTGAGAAAATGGAAGTCGTTTGAACCGGTGGGATGGGAAACCTTTGCTCGTGGTCTCAAGGACGTCAACACGCCAATGGATTTAGTTGGGAACTCAGATCGTTGGATTTACATGCAGACAGCATCAGTGGCCGATAACGTGTCAAAGGAAACCAGCATTCCGTTTGACAGTGGTCGTCGTCGGAATCGTAGACGACATGCATCGTCGCGGCGCCCAGTTCATTCGGCGACACCTTTGCAAATCACACGTTGGGAACCTTATTAACATTACCGATTTGGAATCTACAGGAACAGTGTGCAAGAGACATCATGTCGGGACTATTCTATCCATTATTTATCAGAAACATATGAAATGACAAATAAAATTGTGTTGGTACTATGGACGAGTGTTTTTGTTTGTTTAGTTTTTATTATCGTCAAGGTACTCATGACTGTTCCCATTTAAGGGACAACAATTATTTTGTCAATGTGTCACTGTGGTTGGCGTTCAATTAGGATAATTTACCACAGCCCGTCGGTCCGGCGACGAAACAGGTAAACGGATGAACTAACCTCGTGTCCACACTTTACGCAAATGATGAAAGGAACTGGGATGCATGGTACTTATACTACTTATATTATGAACAAAATGACACAAGATAAGATTTGCACATTTTATTCGTGTACATCACCAACGTATTTACAGATCATCTTAAATAAGTGCAAATCTTAAACTAGCCACTTGCATGTATCAAACTTAGATCAACGAGTTGCAAGAACTAAACTTAGACGTTGTTAGTATATACATGCGTGTGTGATATCATACACGAAACCGTATTTTATTAACTGAAGACAAGTGCTTGATGTGACATGACTTACGGGTGAATTAACACCGCGCCAGAGGTCGTGAGCTTACAGGTCATTACGACTATGCCATTGGCTCGTATGGGTCGACTTACGGGTGAATTAACACCGCGGCAGAGGTCTTGAGCTTACGGGTGAATTAACACCGCGCCAGTGGCTCGAACGATGATAACGATGATGATACTTGCTTGCTAATGAAACACGGTATATGTATGATATTTCAACCTCGCCATCAGTTCTATGATAACAACCTAGTTGTCTATAGCGAAACAGTACCGAAAGTAAACATAGTGCCGAAACAGTACCGAAAGTAAATATAGTGTCGAAACACACACCTTATCTTAATTGTTTAAGCTAACCAAATACACGACAATCGTTTGCTACTAGATCAGTGGTGAAACCGTTCACGAAAGTCTTCAACGAGAAGCCACAACAGTGATAGATGATATAAGCGACACAGTATTGATCGCAAACGTTAGACATAGTACTTTGAAATCTCTTGGAATCACGAGTCCGTTCTACACAATGTTCATTCATGAATCTACGGAACGCAACGCATCGCGTTGAAAACCCGTACGAGCAGAAGTATTCATCGTGTCCTTTACTATTCTGGTACAGCGTTATACAATGGTCGTCTGATCACGAGTGTTACGTTCAAGTAGGTAGACGTAGAAAGTGCGACTATTATAAAACCTTGTTATTGTAGAAATTGGGAAAACGCCGACGGTCACCATCATTGGGTATGACGTCTCCACGGCATTCACCCCTATCCTCTCCGACATCACCTATAGCCTCTCCATTGCAACAAGACTCACTTGTACCACCGAAGGTGGTAGATTTTGTTTCCGATAATGTGAAATGTACACTCTTTAATAATCGACAAGTAACAAGTAGGAGTCAGTGGTCGATAAACATCATACCTGATCACGGTTACACCGAGACTATATGTTACACCAAGACTGTATGTTACAACAATACCGAATGATACACGGGTAGCTCACGAGAAGATTTATTGGCGTGTCTATTATACCAGACACGGAGAGGTAGAGATTCCATCGGCTTGTACAGGGCGTTTGGAATAAAAATATGTTAGTGCAGAACGTTCTTGAATATATGTAAAAACTGAAGCATTCTTCACCCGAAACCCTCGATTTTTCCCAACACCACTCTCTTTGGTTTTCAGTACTTTCAAAAACGTGTCTTTGTCAATTTCGTTGTGTCTCTTATTTAGACCTTTCGTGCTGAATTTATCCGTATCACCAAAACAATAATATGTTTTGCTGCACAACCCGATAAAACCTCTACCTTCGTACTCTATTTTGAACAGACCGGGTGTCCTTTTGTCGTGACGCGCACGCGCAATGCAACACGATTCCGAAGGGATCCATTCTTTCCCTTCCATCCGACAAGTGACATAATCGGACGCGTGCGCGTCACAACAAACGGCGGGGAACCACCGGGACAAGTTTGTAAAGTATTCTTGTCGTTTATTGGTGGTAACACAATAGTTTAAACAAGAAAAAGCTAGATTTAAATATGCGGAATCCGTATCCATCTCGCAATATTGGAAGAGAGGGCGCTCTATATAATAATCTATGAAATCGTAATAAAATTCCAGCATTCTCAACTTTGCATACTGGTAAACCATGAAACCAATTTGAAGAGGGAGATCGTATTTAATGGATTTCTTGTTCATTGTCAATTGGTACACGGATTCCGTAATTGGATCTAGCTGGCGAAAACGATGACTGTTAATGCCTTGGCTCGCCGTTTTACTGTTACAAAAGATAATATCTCTTTGGCGATCCTTATTAGTAATACATTTTCCATAGGCACTGTTCCCAAGAAGTTTCATCGTATCACCAATAATGGCCTTGTCCGGGTGCGCGTCACCTTCGCGGCGTGCATCCGAGACGCCATTGGCGAAATGCTTGAAACACGGACTGGGTTCGTATTCTAAAACTTGATAAACGTGAGAAACGACCAGTCCGTGTTTCAAATACCATTTTAACAAAGGTGTACCTAAAAGAATTTGTTTACCAAAATACGAAGTCACCAGTGTACGCCGAGGAGTAGATAATATATTGTGCTTTTCAGCGTAAGCTCGCATATACGGGCCGATGTCGTCACGGGTAATGTCAATGTTTTTGAAAATGGGTTGCATTTCACCAAAATAATCTTTAAGATGATCCGGAACAAAAATGTCGCACTCTACCATGCCAAATAGGCGACCATCAACTACATTTTGCAAAACTTTATCTCGGGTCATTTCCCACTTCACGTTACGTTGAGGAAATTTTGAATTTAGAAAATTTCTTACTTCGGAATTTTTCCGAATTTCTTTCCATTGACATTCCCACATTTCGACGACCTCGGTATATTTACGCAAATACGTAGTGTTCTTTTTAGTTTCCGATAAGAGATCGGTCATAGACTGCCCGTTGATAGAGTTGGTGTGCTCCACGTTACAAGGACAACCGTGAAAATAGCAACCGTGAAATTGATAAACGGTGTGAGTCTGGGCACACCATCCGTCAACGGGAAGTTTACGATCCCCAATGCGTTTCTCTTCTCCGTTAAATTGATGCCTTATCGTTGTATTCTTTACGTGAGCTACCCACTCTAGCCATTCAAGAGCCATTTTTCCGTAAACACGTGATGTTTTAGGTCTGAAATTATTTTCTTGGCTACGACGCGTATAACATCCGGTGGGCATATCTTGCGAAAGAGCCCAAAGGTATAAGCCATTCGCATCGTAGCCAACAATAGAACGACAGGGGTGAGCTGAGTCGCCCCTTTCCGATTCACGAAGCCGTGTAACGTCGACTTCGTGATGGCGGTGATATATTATAGACGGGCCCCCTACGATGGCTTTTTTTTACATATCGTGTAAATCCGAATCTTTTTGATTAAACAGACTGAAATAAATATCACGTGGTAATGTATCAAACATAAATTTCATGGTTAGACCGGGAACGCTAATACCGTCTTCAAAACATGTCAATGTGGCGCAATTTATAAAAAAGAGAACTGTTTTTTTATAGCTTCAAGGAAAGGAACGACATCTCTATTGTTGTACCAAATAAGAAAAGTTTTCATATCGTGATCGCGCCAAATTTGTTCGCAGTACGCGTAATTTTCGTCAGAAATGTCATCGTTTTTCAAATCGCTGTGAAAAGCTTCCTTTGGAGGAAGGGATTCACAGTCGAGTCTACTTAACGAAGTCACCCACTCGTAGGGAAAGTATCCTTTAATTTGTACACATCCGTAAGCTTTCAGAAATTTATTGTAACTAAAACCGGGGGCCAAATAATTTACGATGTCCAAAAATTTCAAAGTCGCTGTTTTTAAACACATCAGATTAGTATGACGCATTACTGTGAACGTGATAATTTTAGATTTTTTCTTTGTTGTGTCGTCCGTCTCGTCACCTACGTCGGTTGTCAGGAAGTGTGGTGTGATATATTTTTTAATGACGTTCAAATCGTATTTTCCGGAATTAAAGCCAATGACGGGTAGTTCTTCAAGAAATCTGTGAAACTTACCAATTAATTTTGAAATTTCATCTTCTGGGATAATAGGTAAAGGTGACCCGTCATCTACAATTTCATCTAAGTCGGGTTCGAGCATTCTATCCTCTGGTGATTGAATATCTTTTAGTTGTTGGTTTAAATAATCAAAAACAAACTGATAACGTGTTTTAAGAATTTCGGAAGCGGTGTCGCTAATTTCATAGAGATAATTTAAAAATTGATCGACTAGTTGACCCGGCTCACTCTCGCTAATAAAACAGCGTGGTTCCTTGTACCCGGGAACATTGGATGACACACTAATGCTAAGTATTTCGTGTCGAGCCAACCACTCGACTTTTGGAGTATATACCGGTAAGTTGGCCGTATCAAAATAAGATTCAAAATCAAATGTAGCCCGAAACGGATAATACCGGTATTTTTCTTTGACGTCAATACCCAACTCATCAAGTTTCTGAAAAATGGTTTCCTGAACATGAAATATACCACGAGGGAATATTCTCTTCACCTCAACTTCGCAACCTTGTTGGTGTCTTTTTAAGGACCATTCTGTATGCCAAAGTTTGTCACATTTTATACATTTGAAAGACCGTGTGTACGTTTTAATATCGTGGATATAAGAAAAATGTGTTTCGAAAAGATTCAAATTTAAAGTATCGGGGAATTTACAATTTGAACGCCTCAGTAAATGACACGCTACCAAGTTCTCGTCGTCGTCGTGATGATCGAGTAATTCATAAACAAATATATTGATATGGAAAAGCTTCTCAATGTCATAAAGGTCACTTAGCTTAAAACCAGGGAAACACTTCATAGATGGGGCATCTTTTATAGCTTCTTGATACATGCTATATAATATTTGAACATGAGGCTCAAGATGATAAATATCAGCTCCCCGATTTAGTGCGAGAGCACGGAAAAAACAAAGATTATCTTTATAGAGTGGCCTGCCGTGTCGGGCTAAGTCACAGGACAACGAATTTAAACCTTTATTTGCGAGCACATAGTCGGGAAGGACTATATGCTCACAAGTACCTATAGGGTGATCAGGTATGATGTTTATGTAAAATGTAACATTTGTTACCATTTCACAGATCCACTGAGAATCGGGCCTCTGTCTAATTGCCCAACTTAAAATATCTTTTTCTTCAAACGATTTTAAAAACAACTGAAATTCATCGGCATTACTAACTAAAGGGGGCCTGTCCAGAAACCTACCGGAATTTTTTTTTGAAGAATGAAAATAACGATGTTTTTTCGTTTTCTAGTTATATAAAATAAATCCAAAGCTTAAATTAATTTTGAAGGCGGTAGTTTGTTCATCAAAAATGCTCCACAATGTTGGATGTAATGAGGTTGTGTCAGTATCTGATAATCGAATGTTGTAGGTTCTCTGGACGGGCCCCCTACGATAATGTGTACGAATTGTCGACCACTGACTACTATACAAATTAAACAAATTATCGGGTACAAAATCGATCACCGGAGGTGGTACAAGTGAATCTTGTTGAAAGACTAGCGGAGAAGCTGCAGGTGATGTCGGAGAGGCTGCAGGTGACGGCCTTTTTGGTGATGTTGGAGAGGTTGCAGGTGACGATCTTTTTGGTGATGATGATGCTGAAGATGATAGTGACCGTCGACGTTTTCGTGGCGCAGAGGTTGTTGGGAAACCGTCAGCGGCAGCAACGGCAACGCGCTCCTTTTCTTGGCGCTGAAATAAACACACAAGTTGACTTTTAATCATGGTATACAAAACATAAAGAGATAATGGGCTTTGTAGTCACACCTGAAAATAAAGACAAGTTGATTTTTTTAAATCATGGTATACAAAATATGAACAGATGATATTTGTAACAGCATCTGAAAACATTTAAACAATAACATGATCAAGTTACCATTATTTCTTCAACGTGTTCTTCTCGTCGCTGCTGCTTCTTAATCTTTTTCTGGCATCGCCCCTTGTTGATATGTTGCTGCCAATCTCTTCTCCGAGTGAAGGTACTGCCGCACATACAGTACGCGAAGTGTCGCTTCTGACGTTTCGGGGATGGTGGGGTCGTTGGGTTCGATAGTGTCGCAGTGGCTGTCGGGGGCGGGGACGGGGCTGTCCCAGTAGCTCTCGGGGTTGGTTGCATCTTAGGAGGCACAGGCCCGTTGATGAATTTCTACAACAATAATTAAATATTACAGACACAATGATAGGGAAAATATGACCAAAAGTCACGTGACCACAAGTACGTTGGTCAGAAGTCGATAGTAAGACGATGAGTATATATGTAGGCAATGTCTCGATAGGAATAGGTTGGGAGAAGGTATGTTGACAGGAAGTATATATGAGCCGCCATTTTATTTGATGTAAACATACAAAGGGACGCCATTTTGACGGAAGTAAACAATATACAGGGACGCCATTTTGACGGAAGTTTTCAAAGAGACGAATTTTAGGGGAACTGATTGGGAAAGCAAGGTTTTAGAGGGAAGTAAACATAGACGTGGACGCCATTTTGGTGGAAAAATACATAGGGAGTCACCTTTTTGGTGGGAAGAATGTAGGAGCCGCCATTTTAGACGAAAGTGTATAATAACACAATATAAAGTTTAACTCACCACCAGCGCGTCCAACTCGGCCTCCTCGGCCGTTCTTTTTGGTCGGCCGCAACTACCGTGGGCGACGTGTCTCTTCCAACTGTCCCGACGTGTGAAATTGGTCTTACAGTCCGGACAGGTGAAGGGCGCAAGGGAGGGGGGAGGTCCCGTAGGGATCTCACAGACGACATTCTAAATGTACGAAGGATTGTTATTAGACGTTTTCATCAGTGTCTTAATGCTAGATGATTATACACACGAAAAATTGTGAAATGGAAATATAATATTAATAAACACTTATCACCCGGGATGGTGGTTGCGCTGATGCTGGGGTTGGTCCTGTCGCCGGTCTGGACGCCGGTAGCGGGGGGAAGGCCTCTCCGTAGGGGATGGGGGTCAACCCCGCTATACTTGGCGTGATGGCCTGCGGCCCTCTGACCGCCTCTGCGTAGGAGAACCCGATACGAGTGATGTGTGCCATGTCAAATGACGAATGACGAGCTGATCATCTTCACGGCCTTATATAGCCGCATGTTGAACGTTAAGGTCACGTGGTCGTGCCGAAAAGCTCGTGCACGCACAAAAACAAACAAGTTCAGACACGTCTCCACGTACGAGTTTATTTATAGCCACAAGCATTGACATTGTCCAATCACAGTGCAGTTCCCGCGCACAACAAACAAACAAGTTCAGACACGTCTCCGCGTACGAGTTTATTTATAGCCGCGAGCGATGACATTGCGCAATCACGGTGCAGTTCGCGCGCTCGCACGCAACAAACAAACATGTCCAGACACGTCGCCAGTAACGTCGCTTGATCCACACCGAAAATTCAAAATATCGTCGTATGCCTTTGCGATAACAGCTCCTATGCTTTAACATGGGGTTAAAATTCGAAAAGTGGTCGGATACGTTTACGACAATAGCTCCTATCCTTTAATATAGGATAAAAATGGCCTATGCTTTAACCCGGGATAAAAATTCGAAAAGTGGTCGGATACCTTTACGGTAAAATTCTCTATGCTTTAACCCGGGATAAAAATTCGAAAAGTGGTCGGATCCCTTTACGGTAAAATTCCCTATGCTTTAACCCGGGATAAAAATTCGAAAAGTGGTCGGATACCTTTGCGATAAAAATGGCCTATGCTTTAACATGGGATTGCCCCGATCTGCGCATTGCTTAATCTCGAAAACCATTTCCGGGGGAACCCTATCTCTTCCACGTTAAAAATCCCTATCTTTAACCCGGTCGCTCAGCCGAATCTCGAAAACCGTTTTCGGCAGAAATCGGAAGGAATTTGTAAACGAGATTTCTCGTTTACAAATTTTTGGAGGAATCCCTATCTCTCCCATGTTAAAAATCCCTATCTTTAACCCGGGAGCAGTATGTGAGAAGTCGTTTACAAGATTTGGGGAAACCCTATCTTTCCCATGTTAAAAATCCCTATCTTTAACCCGGGCGCGGTCTATGAGACAAAAAGTCGCGCCCCTGCGGAAATCCCTATCTCTTAACATGGGATTTCCGCAGGGGCGCGACACCGTACGCGGTACCTAACCTCTATTACTACTGGGGTCCTAAGCTTGAGCCTTGTGGTCCACCTGTTGTTTTTGATGACATATTTGATTTTATGCAAGCAACAACACGGAGACAAATATAGATATGAAAAAGACCAAATGGATGACGTTTGTTTATTATGGGTAACCAGTGTATAAGCCTTTTTGGCACACTGTAATATTTAAATAAAAGAAATGTGGACTCTACAACCCAATGCCAGGCCTGTGACTGAGCCCATACTAGTCTCCTGAGCATCAGGCTGTTAGAGCCCACATTTTAACATATAAAGCAGCAGCGGTGTTCCTAGAACAATTGAAAGGAATAACATGTAATCACAGCAGAGCTTGTTATGTGTAGAGTTAATTTTAAAGCCAATATGATTAACTAAGCCAACATGATTAACTAAAAAGTGCATTTCTAAATACCACGCTATCTGCTGCCAAAAACACTAAATCTAAAATTATAATAATCCCAAATGTGGGGGTATTTCGCCTCAGGTCACCGAATATGTGAGCCCCCCACATAAACAAACCAGGCCTAACCGAAACCATATTATCCTTTTAAGCTATTCTGATGTACTTCTTAAAAGCGTCTGATGTCCATCTGCCTACCGCTCTTATCTGCGCGTCAGATTCACCTCGCAATGCCGCCGCGGTAGCTGCCCCAATACGGAAGCTGTGGCCCTTAAAGGAACTAGTTTTATATCCACAGAAACCCAGCAATCGCTTTAAAGACACATCAGATTCACTGCGTAGCATCGGGGAGCCATCCGCATAGGCAAATAAAGATGATTGTATCTGACCTCTACCTGACTGAAACTCTCTCATAAAGGAAGCAAGGTATATGGGTGAACCAGGGATGCATTCACCTCTCACCTGGGGGGACTGCGGCCCCTGCCGCGTGCTATGTTTGAAACGACGGAAGGAAATTTATATTAGATCTGACATTAACACATCACCCAACTGCAAACATCCCCCTACATGGCTTCTTGATCGCGGCACCATTTCTCCCACCTGCAAATAAGCCTTGAAAGCTAGCACCATCATGGCACGGAGCATTAGACATTTATAACGTGATGTAAACACGGTGGGCAATGCAAGCACAAGACGAGTGAGAACAGGCAGAGTGACAGGCAGGCGGACATCAGGGACATATCCAAGATTACGAGCACCTGATAAGGCCATGGCTACAATAAAACAATTAGATGGGTCATCAAAACCATGAATCTTGTGAACACATTTGACACAAAGGATGCTGGGGCAGATCCACTAGAATGCAGATGTGCTATAAAGAATAACATTGTCGACACTGAAGTCGGCAGCTGCGAAGATAAACTAAGCGAAGCATTAAACAAAACAAACTTGTTCTAAGACCGTTTATAATGAGCACGTGATGACGGCGCTATAGAAGCCTGCAGTAGCTGGTTCAAAGAGTCCCTAAGCCGGCCGGGGACACCCGGTAAGGCAACCTCATTGGGTTGACATCTGCCCATGGCGCCAATTCCCGGAACCCGTCCACCTGTGAACGGGATAACTAATCAATGAGAGTGTTAAATCGCCCTAGAATGTGGCGCGCTGCAAAACTGATATTAAAATGCAGGCAAGACAAAACCAGTGGGCGAAGTAAAGCCATGATGTGTGGTTCACGTGACGTCTGGTTATTAATTACAGGAACAAGTGCTTCATTATCCGTAAAAAGCAGACACTCTTGTTCGCCCAAGCATTACCCCAAACGTGTACACCTGCCATGATTGGGTATAATTCTAAAACAGCGACATTGAGTGAACGCCACGCCTCTGGCCACAGGTCCCAAAACCATTCTACTCCACACAAAGCCCCATAACCTACTCCCCCGCTGCATCAGTGTACAGTTGAAGATAGTCACCTGTTATGAAGTTATCATCTAAGAAGAAAGATTCACCATTGAAATGTTGCAAAAATTCTAGCCGCACTTCTAGATCAAATTTTGCCTGCCTCGTCAAGCGGATATGATAATGTGGCTTACGTACGCCGATTGTCAAATCGATTAAACGGCGTAAAAATGGGCTACCGGGTTTGATTACAGAACATGTGAATCCTAAAAACACGAGTAGCTGTTGTAACTCCTTCAGCGTCACCTTCTGTCTGTCAAGAAAAGTCATTAATAATGCCCTGGCATTATCCAACTTATCTTCTGGAAGCCTAGCCTCTTGGTTGACAGTATCTAGAATAATTCCTAGAAAAGGGATTGAGGTGGACGGGCCAACTGTTTTACAGGTGCTAGCGGTACCCCAATTTCCTTGAAAAGTTTAACAAATGCCATCAGATCCTGATTACACTTATCTGCTGACTCAGACACAATTAGGAAATCATCGATCACGTGAATCATTGCTGTCACACCCAGTTTGACATTTGCCACCCACTCTAAAGCTACTGGACTGTGGGCGTTTCCCCATGGTTTGAAAGCAACGCACAGCGGGATGGCCACTGCCGCCGCACGACTGGCACTTGTGTGCAAAGTAGCAAGTGGCTTTGTCACACAACTCCCCCGATTGTAGACAAAGCAGGGAACGACATATGTGGACCGGGCCCTACCCTTGCTTGGAAAGGGAGAAGTTGCCGGGCGTCTAACTGTCTGGGATGCTTTCAACCATAACTCCCAGTTGATGGAGTCCCAGGATCACCCCTTGAGATAACGCAGGGACCTTAATGCTTTATCACAGGTCTGCCAGTCACCCCCCCTCCTCAGCCAGTCCCCGGATTATATCTGCGTACTTAAGCATTTTAACTGCGAGCGAAATATTGGTTGGGAGCAAGAGGTATACATACATATACAAAGTAAATGCCTGCAGCCACCGCTCGTAGGTAATGATTGCATGGCTAGCCTTGTTGGGGATGCGCTTGTAGACACAGCAGAAGTTGGGTGTGCAGTACTCCCATACATAGCTTGGCTATACTCCTGGTGCTGGAGGAGTGTTGGCTTCAACATTATTGACAGGTCAATGTATTCGTCTGCCCAAATCTTTGCCCGGAGCCCGTCGGGGATCCGAGCATCAAGAGGAAGGGAGGCGGATGCACATGACTCTATCATTGCCCGAGCAGGGCCAGGCAACAACTCGAATAACTCTGTACTTGGTACGGTGTCAGTGTTTGGCCATGGGGTCGCCCTTGCGTTGCCCTGGCAAGACGACAAGGGTGGCACAGTTTCATTTGCGGCCAAGGGACGTGTCACTGCTGGGATAGGACCACGGCCGGAAACGGCTGCCATTTGGGCGGCGCTGCCAAAGGCGGCTGACACAGACGCCAATGCCGGATTTGGGCGCAGCACTGTTGTGGTCGGACGCAAAGCCTGCACCATCGAGTGTATCTCATGAAGCATCGTTTCCGATGCCGCCACCCGCCGCTCCATGTCCCGCTCCCATGCAGATTGTGGTCCGACTGACCCGAGTGTGCCATTTACCACTGCCTGCAGTTCGGCAGCGTCCTCGAAGTTCTCATGGACCGAACACTGCAACGGAGGCGTGCCTAACGCAACGGGCGGTGGCGGGTAGGCGAGCAAGACGTGCGGTGGCGGCGTGCCCCCTGGAACAGGCGGTGGCGGGGCGACCAACGAGACAGCTGCGGCAGCCGTCCGCGAACGTGTCTGTCGAGTCAGAGATGCCCGATGCGCCGGTCGACCATCACAAAGTTACTGTTGACACCAACCAATGTAAATTGTCAGCCAAACTGCCAGTATACATACACTGCAATAAGTAGATGGGCATTCTTGTTGAAAACATTATGCAACAATAGTTCATACACCATAATAATATTTGTCTGTTGCCCTCCCACAAACATATATAAACATGACAACTGTATAGCACAATGTTGACCGGCTAACAAAATCCCTACCATGCCATGCCTGTAAGAGTCAACACACAATTTAGAATAGTTGCCTGTTGTCTCCCACCAAACGTGTATAAACACGACAACTGTTAGCACAAAGTTCATTGGCCTAACAAACATAAATCCTTCCATGATATGTCGGTAAGAGTCTACACCCAATTTAGAATAGTTGTCTGTGCCCTCCTACAAAAAAATGCATAAACACGACAATTGTATAGCCCCTCCGTGTCTGTAAGAAGCTACGCAATTTAGAAACGTGTATAAATACGACCATTGTGTAACAACGTAAACCAACATGCGGCTAAACACAGTCAATAATATGACAAAAACGGTGAATCCACCAATACAGGCACGTAACTGCATTCAATGTTGACATATTATCGCTAAAAAAAAAATATTCTCGCGGTTATACCAGATGTATGAGTACCCACTGCGTAAAAACTCAACCAAAAATGTGCATCCGAATGCCATCACATTGCTCCCACTGCGTGAATGATGGCACCACGCATACTTCGGTAAAACCTAAAAATAATTCTCAATGTCTGAGAAATGAACTCCGTCCCTGCGGAAAACAGGCCGAATATTGTTCCACAGTCGTTTATGCAGCCAGAAAGAAATTCCGTCAGTGTCGGAACAAAACGCACCAAGGTACCGATTGATCTGGACAACTCGCTCAGCTCCTACCGCGTAACTCGAGTTCCGCCATTTTTGCCGACGACAAACCTGACACACAACAACGCGGCGTACGCCCATACCGAGCAATCTCACAGCGAGACGTTGGATGTCAATCGCAACCATGATTGGGTTTGGGTAAGATCTCCCATCGAGATCATTACCACCCAAGTGGATCACGATGACATCTGCCCGACACGAAACTATCCGCGCCATCATGGCCGGCGCCACGAACGTCTCCAAGGTCGCCCCACGATGACCTAGAAACTGGACATCGCACGGGCGACCCTGAACTTCGAATCCGGCAAACAGATCTGCCGATTCTACGAATGTACGCAGCCATGAAACATGACTATGACAGTAGTTATTAGGGCTGCGGTCTCCCCGTACATGATGCAAAGATCAAAGAACATGAAAGGGTTTTGTTGCAGTAACACCGTTTTCCCTCTTTACTGATAAAAAAGAAATGAATAATGACCTGTCATAAAAATCTACTTATAAAAAATCTCTTATCTTAATTGGTTTTTGACAGCATTACTTATAATTGTTTTTTATTGATGACGTGCCGCCGACACGACGCTTGTTCTTCTAAGTACATTAGAGCTGCCCTCTAGTGGCTATATTTGCTATGTAGAAGGTAGTGCCTCTAGTGTATGAATGAGTAATCAGTACTGCCCTCTAGTACTACATAACCTTACCTTAGCCGTGTATCCACATAGCCGTAGTATAACCACTACATAATCGCCCTACGGGTATAACCACTACATAACCACCACTACATAATGTGACGACTGTTGGTGTGACGTCGGTGCTTAGTTACGGCTGGTGACATACGATCTGGGTGTGCTAGGTAAAGTTAGACGAACGGATGCCTAGTGGCGCGCAAGCCTCAGCGCTGGTAACCTGTGTTCTTTTGTCCTAGTTAAGCCGGCGCGCTAGGTAAAGATAAAAGTTATTTATGCGTAAGGAAGCTATATAGAGGTTATACACGAGGTGTAATCAGTAGTGTATCTAGATCAGCGGTATGGAGCCTATACGTTTTGGTAGTTCGGTGGCGTTTCTGTCGAATTGTTATCCGTGTCGAGTCACTGCATACGGTCAGAAATTCAGATCGGTCGAGCACGCTTATCAATTTAGAAAAGCAATGTTCAACGAAGACGAAAAAACGCGGACAACATCAAACAGTCGTGGTCGGCCTATATAGCGAAGCGACGAAGTTACGGAATTAAGAAAAAGAGAACAGGAGCCGAATGGGATGCCATTTGGGTCGAGTGTATGAAGAGCCTGTTGTTGAGCAAGTTCCAAGGAACATCACAGTTGAAAGACGCTCTATTGGCTACAGGGGAAGTCGAATTGGTGGAGTGGGTACCGTCAAAAGAAGCCTTCTAGGGAAGCGCTCACGGAGAAAAAGAAGGCCGAAATATGCTCGGAAAATTGTTGATGGAGGTGCGTGCTGAATGTAGAAGAAATGAATACGTATGAACAGTCTTGTTTACTATTACGCACGTCACCCTAATCGAGGCTCATAAGCTGCTGCCCCTACATTTAAAGGTCCGCCTATTTGAAAATACGCAAAACACGTTTACTAAAAGGCACTGCATTTAATACCCCCACAGTCAGTTGCCTCAACAACAGCGGGGTACAAAGACCACTAGCGCTCGCATGTTATTTTTAGCGCCGCCGCCGTTCCGCCTCACAGCAAGGTCAGAGATCATAGCAGCAGCAGTCGTGTCGTCATCATAGCGACTATATGGAGCGTAGTGGCTTTGTCCTAGTTAATATAGTTGTCGGTGTTGACTAGAACGGTCGCAGCGATGATCTGCCGCTTCTGCGGTCGAGCCGTCTAGGCCGGGCAATCGTGTACAAATATGCAACCGCAGCAGCAGTACCAATGCCCAAATTGCGATCGGAAGTTCGCCTATCGTAGAAGCCTAACGAGACATTTAAAGAATTGAGCTAGCGGAGAGGAGAATGACTGCTGTAAATGTCCGAAATGCGGTCGATCGTTCACCGTTCGGTGGAATATGTTGAGACATTTGAGAACGACCTGCGGTGAAAAAACCCACCACCACCACCACCACAGTCACCGTCACCGCCGCCACCTAGCGAAGATGATGATGATGTGCCCGACGAGGAGGAGGCGGTGTGGTCGGCCGGTCTATGGCGTACCGTTCAAGAGCACTGGTCTTGAATAGGAACGTCTACGTCGTACGGCCCTATCCAGTCAAGATATAATTATCAACTGACCGATTGTTTGGACATGGTCACACTGGACTCCCGACTACGACAAAAGTTCGAGGAGCAAACTCGAGCGTTTAAAATAAATTTAAGTTTTGAGTTTATTCTATGACACAAGTAGACGGGACGTTAGCGGTATGATCATTCGTCTTGTAATTGTTGCGGTCGATTCCTCGAAGCCCCCGCGTTCATCATTTGTAAAGTCTGCTATAGGAACTATATATGTATGTAAAAAATGGGTATCTGCTTTTGTATTAACGTACGATTACTTTCAATAGCGTCGTTCGAACGCTTCCTCGACGCCGTCGGACAACCCGACGTTCTACAGTACGTGATAGCGCAACGACCCGATTTGGGGTGGGTCGCCGAATTGGTAACGAACGTTACCTACTTCCTCAACGCTATCATCCACCATCCTATCGGTTGTCTCGACGTGCAACTTCCCGCCTACCTGTACGCCAACATGACGGTCGTCGCTCTAGCGAAAGATCGACGCGGTAAGCCTTACACCGATAACTTATGCCTCTTCCGTTGTTTGGCGCTTCACAGAAGAAGAAGAAGAGACATATTTCGCGGTCGACGATCTTGAAGGCCGTACGCGACGGCACTATGTTCGGCCTGGTAGAGTGCGATATCGCCGTCCCGGACACGCTACGCGACGCCCTCGCCGAGATGCAGCCCATCTTCAAGAACGTCTACATCGAGCGCAACGATATCAGCCCGTTCATGAGACGATACGCCGAAACGCACGAGCTCCTGGCGCGACCTCAGCGGACGCTCGTGGGTAGCTTTTTCGGCATCAAGATTCTACTCGCGACGCCTCTACTACGGTGGTATCTGGAGCACGGACTCGTCGTCGACCGCGTGTACCAGATCGTCGACTACGTCCCGACCGCGTGCTTCCGTAGCTTCGGCGACACTGTCTCCGCCGCGCGACGCGAGGGCGACGCCGATCCCGACAAAGCCATCATCGTACGCTAGCCACTGCTTCACGACCGGTTTTCCTACTCCAGCCGCAGCCGGGTGCAACGCTTCGACACCGCCGTAACTACCCGCCCGTTTCGGGTAGAAGTAGGCGCGCTTCAGGCGGTCGTCGTCGTCTCGTTGAGTGCGGCGGCAGTAAGCGCCAAACAACGGAAGAGGCATAAGTTATCGGTGTAAGGCTTACCGCGTCGATCTTTCGCTAGAGCGACGACCGTCATGTTGGCGTACAGGTAGGCGGGAAGTTGCACGTCGAGACAACCGATAGGATGGTGGATGATAGCGTTGAGGAAGTAGGTAACGTTCGTTACCAATTCGGCGACCCACCCCAAATCGGGTCGTTGCGCTATCACGTACTGTAGAACGTCGGGTTGTCCGACGGCGTCGAGGAAGCGTTCGAACGACGCTATTGAAAGTAATCGTACGTTAATACAAAAGCAGATACCCATTTTTTACATACATATATAGTTCCTATAGCAGACATTACAAATGATAATGCAATATAATGCAATTTTACCAACAAATTTCCAACATATATAAATGCATAGGTTATTATATTATAACAAATAAAAAGTCATGTGTGGAAAATAAACAAACATTTAACAAAAAACGAATCACAAGTCACGACACAAATGAGTAACAAACTGCATTAAGATATTCAAAAAAGTTTATATAGGGAACACTGCAAATAGCAAAACAAGATCTTGAAGAAGAAGAAAACGTACGTCAATACAAAAACATGTACCTTTTAACCAACTTATTTACATACATACAATTCATATAGCAGAAATGTCACGTCAGCATCAATTAATTGTTCACATCATGCCATTGGTACTTGTCCAGCTCATTCGAGGTGTATATCCTGTGAATCACGTTGATGACATCCTTGATTACAATGTTCCCACTTTACGTCCAGCGCATTGTTGTCAAATCTTCATTTATGAAGATCTTCAAACTTCGCTCGGCTACTCGTTCGTTCTTTTGTTTAAGTGAAGCTCTTGACTGACACACTCTGTCGCGTGTCTTCTCCGATTACCGTTCGCGGCAGGGTGGAGGTGTCCGTTTGCGACCAATTCTGTGTACCCGTTCATAGAGCTATAATAGGACACATTTATGGAAGACGGCTCAAGACTATTGACCAGCTTATTCCATCATTTAATTTGAGGGCTATTCCATTAAAATATTTTCCTCGTCTCCACTCATCCTAAATGTTTAAATATAATATGTCATATTTAGATGTTCCTCTAATTTCTGTCTTCCCCAACTAGTTACTTTTAAATGGTAATTACTTGTTCATATATTAAACTAATCTTAACGCGTATTTTTTTCAGAATCGTGCTACAGCGTCAAGATTGACATTCACATCACCATCATCAGACGAAGAACAGTAATCGATTTATGTGTAATTTCAGTGAAAATAAAATATTTTAAAATGAAATTTAATGTCTCATGTAATTTATATTCTGAAGAGAAACACTACAAATTAAGGGTGCAGGTGGTCTGAAAAAGGGGTGGGAGTGGGTCGTGCAAAAGTTGCTGGGAGGTGCAGAAAGGGTTGTGTAATGGTTGTTGGAAGGTTCCAAAAAAGTTGTGAGAAGGTCACCGATAGGTTGTGTATTGGTTGCTGGAAGGTCATTTCACAACGTCATTTCACGTTAATGTTCCCACACAGGTTTTTTTTGGTAATATGCTTCAACTAGTTATTAAAACCATAAACTGTTGTTACGTGCATCTAAATAAAACACAGGACATTCTTTCGTGAAAGACAACAAACCTCTGCGTAAAAGAATTAGCAAGGATTGCTCTACCACAAATTCTGTACAAGTACGAAGAAAAGGCGAGACTTGAGAGGCACTGGGCGTTTTCTCCGGTTCAACCAAACATCATGCAGTTGCTATAACATTTTCTCGATGAATGAAACAGCTTTGGGTTTGAACACTTGACTTGTTAGATTTTGCACATTACGACATAACTAATTTCCAGGTGTTTAAACTTGTAGAATGTGAGTTTCAGATGTTGTTGTTTCTACTATTAAACTACTTCCACTGTAGCTGACTTCTTGCACACCGTCGGAAATTTCTACACAGGTTTCGACGAGAGTTTGGTTCACGTTCTGCTCCATGAACCACTTGCGGTAACTGATGTTCTTGTCGATGCAAAGAATAAGTGTCTAGCAGAAAGCTGATGTTTTGGTTTATTCTGAATTTTTTGGTAACTTTCCCTACAAAATATGACAGTTCTCTTTTAATTCCGCAGAACACTTGGGATTTTGTGACGGGACACAAGTGTGCCGCGGCACACCGGTTGAGAAGCACTGGATAGCACATACTGCATGCGCGTGTAATAATACAAACATTTATGCTATAGCTCATATGCAAGTACACGTGTATCATGTATTCAAGACTGTTTGGTTAACATTTAGCAGTGGCCGTTTTATGTTCCTTATTTATAACAAAAAACACAAGTTACAGCCTATGTAGCCGTGCCGTTGTGGTAGATCCTACTGGGCAGTCCGAGCATTTGGTTGCAAGCTGCAATCCCGTGAGTCTGAATTGATTTCATACTCCCACATAAACGCACGCACGAACGCACGCACATACGCACACACGCACAGCTGCCAAGTTGGATCGGGAAATGCAGTTCCCCAAAAGAACATCCGGCGATTGCACTCCTGTTCACAAACATCACTTTTAGTTATTTAAATTTCCCATAAAATAAAATTATCTACGCGTTACCGATGACGATAAGGATAACCTAGTAGATTATATGAACGCTATACATGTCTGTGTATGCGTATAAATATATCAACATCTGCATGAAGACTTGCAGCTATTCGCGTGAGAGGGTGAGACGGATTAAAAATGCATGAGTCTCATGCCAAATGCTCGGGATTTGGTAGTTCTCCACACATACTTGCGCGCACGCGCGCACGCACGCACCCACACGCATGCACCTACCAAATATCATAATGACATAATACAATTTTATTGGTTAACCGATTCACTAGGATTTACTAATACACCTCGACTGGGAAGAAGAGACACTTCAATTGTCCTTACTGATAGAAGAAGGTAAAATGTAATGTAATTTCTTATAGCGAATACAATAACTAGGACAAAGTGCAACTCTTTCAGCTAATTTTTGTACATGCATACGTGTTTGTGGTGTGTGTGCGTGCGCGCATGCGTGTGTGAGTGTGTGAGTGCGTGCGTGTACAGTAGAACCTCGGTGTTAGAGTCACTGGACTGGGCAAGTGACCCTAATTGCGAGATGACCTTAATACTGAATATGGGGACTGATGCATCTTGGGAAATTGTCAAATATTAAGCAAATACAGTGTTAATATCAAGCACAGTGTAGTGTCTGGATTATTTCTGGATACAGTTACAGGGTGTACTTTCGTTTCCAAAATTGTTAAGTACAGTGTACATGTACAGGGTTGTATACAAGATTTAACAAGATTGCCATCCAGAAAAGTAACTCTAGATGGCAGGTGGACAGGACTTTTGGCTTATCGAGAGTCCAATACTTTTTATCTACGTGTATCCCGCCCTTTTAAGGTATGTGTCGATTTTATTTTAAAACATATTCACGCTACTAGCACCAACACAATCAGGAGATAATCTGTTCCATTCATTTACAGTCCTTTGTGAGAGTGATAACTTTCTCATATCTAATCTACACTGCTCCTTTACTAATGTAACTTCATGTCCTACTATCTTTCTTAACTGAAAAAAATAGTTCTATCAATATTTTCATAACCATTCAATATTTTAAACACTTCTATCTGATCTCCTCTCAATCTCCTGTTCTCTAGTGTTGTTAAACCACATTTTTAAGGCATATTTCGGAACTAAGATCCCTCAGTTTTGATATCATTTTAGTTGCTCTCCTCTGTACTCTTTCTAGCATATCTATGTCCTTCCTGCGATGTGGCCTACACGCTTGAATACAATATCCTAAATGAGGCCTAACTATTGTTTTGTACAGCGGTATTATTAGCTCTTTTTCCTTATACGTTATGTTTTGCCTAATTAATCCAAGGATTTGATTTCTCTTTGAAGCGGCAATACCGCATTGCTTTGAAACCTTCATGTCAGCACTAATTGTCAGCCCTAAGTCTTTTTCTTTTACAGTAGTACTTAGTACAGTTCGCCCCATTGTATAATCTACATATTCGTTCCCATGTCCTGTGTGAAGGCACTTACATTTCCAAAAATTGAACAACATTTGCCACTTTTCAGACTATTTGATCAACCTGTCAAGATCATCTTGTAAATGCTGTCTATCTCCATCACTTTTAATCCTTCTAAACACTTTTGTATCATCTGCAAATGTCAACACCTTGCTAGCTATATCATCGTCCAAATCGTTTATATATATATATATATATATATATATTAAGAATAATATAGGTCCCAGTACTGATCCCTGTGGAACCACACTCAAAACTTACTTCCAGTTTGAAGCCTCCCCATCAACTACTACCCGTTGTCTTCTGTCAATTAGCCATTTTCTATCCAGATATAGCGAGAACATGATATCATGGGATTTAAGCTCTTTCCTGACACGTCACTTATCATTCACTTCTATTTCGCATACACTGGTCAAAATCTAACAATTCGTAAATCCTACTGCACTGTCTTCATTTATCGGTTAATTTGACTTCTGACCTATTAAACGGTTTTTGTTTGCCCTGACTACGTTTCGCCACCTGAACCTACATCTCCAAATGGGTTCAGCTTTGTTAGACAAACAAGCAGTCAGTCGTCTAATTATTGACACCCTATTGTTGGTATCAAGATCGATGGCGAATATTTATATGGGAAATCTACTCATTCGATTAGAATTTTAGTTCAAAGTATTACCTAAGATCACCGAGGATCATAAGTGCTGCGTCTTTTATAGTTTTTTGAAGTTTACTGGCCTTTGCATAAACACCCCGGGATCGTAGCTTTTAATTACCATTGACATTATTGGGGGTGACTGCTCGGCCATGACTGACCCTAATTGCGGGGTTCATCTGTGGGTAATCTGGCCATGTTGCACTCAGTTACTGACCCTATTTAGCGAGGTGACCCTATTATCGGGACGAATGTCTTATTCTTTACTATGAAAATTACCTGACCCAGCGCGTCCCTAACTGCGAGGTGACCCAACCACTTAGGTGACCCAATACTATTGCCCAGTGGAGCGCAGTAGCGCAGTGTTAAGAGCTTCAGACTCTACACTGAGAGTACCCGGGTTCGAATCATGTGCGGCAGTGTCGAACCTTGGGCAAGTTCGTTTACTCTATGTTGCTTCAGTTCAGCTGTATGGATGAGTACCTGGCAATAGACAGTGGTGGATAGTTGTGTACGACTAGTCATCACGCATTAATTGCAGCGTGGCTGAATGCTTCCAAGAGAAGTCGAGATGGTGTTCGATTGAAGAGGTCTGCTAGGGAGAAAAGTGTAATGCACTTTGAGCAGTCCTGAGGACGGGATACTGCGCTATATAAGAACTTACCTTTACTTGACTTTAATACCGAGGTTCCACTGTACATTGACTCACTGCTCGCGTCCTGTTTGACGAAGTGTGTGGCACTAGTAGTGATCCTGCTAACGTAATCTTATCCTAGCATTCACTGACTTAACGTGTGCAATAGTATGACAAATGTAATTCCGTTTGTTCAATTTGCGATGGTCTTATTTGCTCTTTTGCTGCTGCTAATGCTGAAGTCGTAGACATCATAAATATTCATGAATTCTTATCTTTGACTACAGAAGTCGACGGAAATGCGTTGCTTAGCATTACGCGTGGTATCTCGGTTTTGTATTGATTTTGACGTATCCAATTTTAACAAACAAAATAAGATCGTGAAAATGCGGATCTCATATGGATTTTAATTATGCAAAAACGGTTACCAGCACAACTTCACTATTGTGCATAATTACACATATCTAAAATGGGATGCTTGAAACTATGATTACATGATTTTAGGTAAATTGAATGTCCTATAGCAAAAGCGTTTAAACTAGTCAGATGATTGTTGCGGGTGCGCAGTCGCGGGGCGGACGTGCCATCGTGCATATCACGCTTGATCCCCTTGACCTTGGTTCATTATCGGTTTGGTGGCAGCGGTGGGTTTGGTAGACGGTGTAGGAGGTCGTCGCTTCGTCGGCAGGTCTAGTCCCGTCTCTCCCTTCGCCAGCTCCATCTGACAGACGGGACAGCAACGTGTTTACGTTACCCATATGAATGGAACTACATATTTACAAGCCACATAGTCTTCCAATAAGGCGTGCGGGCGGGCTAGATGTAGAAACTAATAGCGGTTCGGGTAAAACAGCGAACCAGATATTTGGTCGCACAGGCCAGTTCTAGACACGAGCCAAAATAGTAATTCCCCATTAATTCTGTGAGTTTGGCAGAAATGCATACTTTATGGTCTCGTCTTTCAATTTCCAATTTATGTTCCTCGACAGATAATCCCAACATACTATAATCCATGCATTTACAACCCAAATTATGTATCATTTTGAAGCTTATGATCTATGGAATCAAAAAAGATACAATATTCCATTTAACAAATTTGCAACTTTGTTATGCGTTCTTTGGGTGGCGCCGCCAATGAAAATATATTACCGCCTTGAAAAAATACCCCGCCATGGGATCCCACGTGGCGGGGTATGTCGCGCTCACCTTGCCTGTGTTAACTTTGAAGGTCTGATACCTTTTAAAACGATGTCCTCGTAGCGAGGTTATGTATCAGAGGGGCTTGAAGAGCAACAGTAAACACACAGGCACGCCACTCCCACCATCCAGGTGCAGTGTGTGTTGCAGGCAATGGCGATGGCGATAGCGATGACGTGTGCGCGTACGTGTCATTATAAAATTTTTACTTATTATTATTATTATTTAGGGTTTATATATCAATAATTTATTTTGAACACTCTGGGTTCCGTCTTGCTGTGGGCGTGATACCTTTTTAGCGTTTTGGTAGTTGAGTAATCGTTCGTGGACGTCGTGCCATTTCGACCCGTACAGTTTCCTCTTGTAGAAGTAGAGCGGGAAGTGTAAACGGGAGTTGTGGTAGCTTGATCGCTCCGTCGTCTGTCTGTTTCCAAGCCGTTCAATATCTGCCTTGAGTTTATCTGAAACAATACCTCTTTCAAGTCTAGAGGTACCCTCGATCGTAACATCGGCATTGTTTCCCGCAAAAACCCTAGTGACGTATAGCAGTACGTATAATTTGTGATTTGGTCGTCACCATGTTTTGTTAGATAAAAATGTCGCATCATTAGTGCCGCCTAACGCGTGAAACTGGTATTAATGCACACCAATGCTTTTTGTGGAAATCATAATAGGATATTGTGGAGGGTGGTGTATTGTTAGCTATGCCACGTCAGTTAACTATTATTAATCTTCCCATTTTATTATGATAATCATGTTCAACATACTTAATGTAAGTGTCATAAAAGTCATAAAAGTAATTCGTATCATACCTTGACACTTATGGATAATTCCTCTTTGCAAATATTAAAATGCTGTTGATGTTAGTGGAATAGTACAGTTATTTTTGCCCTGCTGCAACACTAATTATATACTTTTTTGGGACATTAACTTTTAATCTTCCAATTTCAGTTATGTATGTACGATGTGATATATTTAAGTTTTCCTTCTCGAAGCTTTCTATGTTGGATATCAAACGTTAAGTGTCATCTGCGAACTTGCAAAAGTAAAGTACCGCATTTTTTTCGAAATTCTCCACTGGCCAAGTGTTCTTGCTGGTTTTAGGATTTGTATTGTATGGACCTGAATCTATTGTTTACAACGTTACTCGTGGTTTCTGCGATCGCTACGAGCTAAGCAAATCGGAAGAAAATGGCGGACGTTTGTTTCTGCCATGACCTTTCTTTGTACTGTGCACTGATTCGTTAGTTAGGAACGCTTCACAGCGACGAATCGCTGAGATTGGGCCTAGACCCAATGCCGCCGACTCAGTAGTCATAACACATCGTTGTGACAGATCGTGACAAAGCCGCCGTTCACACGAACAAATAGTTATCGAATTAATTGGACAACATCGAGTTGACCAACTAATCCGACAACTAGCTGTTCGCGTAAACGAGTCATAATTTCAGAAGACGAAAATAGCAGCCGCCAATCTGACAAAACCGATATACTCCAAGCGCACCCACCTCGTAGACAAGGGCCAAAATGGATTCTTACGACGTACACACATTATAGTTAGAATCGTCACTAGATGGCAAGTTAATCAAGCTCAGAAAGGCACGCTGGCGTCGCAACCAACCGGAATAGCCAACAATCGGTCGTGAGATATGATAGGCATACATTCATCGAAGATTGTGTTGGGGTCTAACAAACTGCTGGCACATGAAGGAGAGTTTGGGTGATGGCTGAACGCACACAAACACACGCACGCACGCACACATACATACACGCACACTCACAAACACGCACGCATACACACGCGCGTGCACGCACACACATACACACACTCAAAATACACCACGCGCGCGCGCGTACACACACACACAAACATGCACGCACACTCACACACTCACACACACACATACACACACACACACACACACACACACACACACACACACACACACACACACACACGTTGGATGGCGGTGCGATCAGATAATTGCCCTTCTCACACATACCGTTATTTTGTCTATTGTCGTCACGACACGACGCTAGCAATGGGTAGGTGAGACGAGACCGATTCGCGAGCGCAACAGTTAATGCACATTGCTATAACCAACACGCATACGTCTGGTGCGGGGCGCCTTCTAGCGAATGAAACGGAAACAAATAATAAAGCCGGCGTCATCTTGTATTTACAGTAACTTTGTAATATTTGAGACGATTTTTTCACAGGTACAAAACAGACAAAAGATGTCTAAAAGCGATGCCGTACTGAAAGCCGGAAAATATTAGCAGAAAGTAAATGCATTCGTAGACGACGCCATTTACAACAGACGTCACGATTGATGTGCACATGTTAGCCTGCGTAACGGATTAATGTATTTTGCTGCAAATGTTTTAGGGTATGAAAACTGTCTGGTAGATCTATGCTTCCCGGTGTCTCATAATAGTTACAATCTGAAAGCAGGGAATAATGCTATGATGCCTTTGTTATGCAACGTAACACTCCCGTGCACGGCTTTTTCATCTGTCAGGTCACCTTTAGCTTAGGACATCATATTAACTATAGTACACCAATTGTAGTAGATAGGAAAACACTTTTAAAGAATCTGGTTTACCAACCAAATCTGGTTTACCAACCATAAAAACAGAGGAGATTAACAGGAAATCAGATTAAAAAAAATTTACTGTTGAATGGTTACAAAAATATTGATAGAAGTAATTTTTTCACTAACGAAAGATAGAAAACGTAGTAAAATTAGTGACGGAACAGTGAAACCAAACGCAGCCATGACCACTTGCTAACTGATATTGTACCTTTTGGTTAGCTACATTTTTTGCTCATCGTATTACAAAAAATAATTTTGGAACACTAACACCAACCTTTCATCCACTGTGCATATTAGGATGTTTACGCAACTTTGTCGTACGCAATTTTGGTGAACTCGCCTTACAAACTATCGGAAACTAAAACTTATTTTATATTATTAGGCACTACCTTAAACATCACCGAAGCTGCTGCTGACATTTACGGATTACTTATCTATTTATTAACTGTTTTATCCATAATGTAATTTAGCTCATTCGTTTTAACTCAGAGTATACGTATTTCACTTATTGTATAACCGATCCTGTTGAATGACATTTAATGATTATTTATTATTAACTTATTAATTTGCTTTATTTCCTATTGTATTTTAGCCTATTTTATTGGTTTTAACTTAATGTATAATGTATATAAATTTACTATATTTTGCTTTTGTAGCGCCTTTGACCAAGTATTTTATTCGGATACACGGCGCATAGTAAATTATGAGTACATGTGTTAGTAAAACTCCTCCATAAATTCGATGGTTTGCTCCTCATGTTTCAGATTAATTTATCAAAAAAGCAAACATAAATAATATAACATTTACTGTAGCAAACTAATTCGTTTGTACGGTGGCTGGGAGAGGATATAGCAAAATTTTTTTTTTGGGAGAGGATATAGCAAAATTTTTTTTTTTGTCTTCGAAAAATATTTGTTTACGGTGGCTGGGAGAGGATATAGCAAAATTGTATTGTTTTCTTCGAAAATGTTTTTACGGTGGCTGGGAGAGGATATAGCAACGTTTTTTTTTCTTCGAAAAATATTTTTTATCTCGAGTTCTCGACGTTTTATCTCGAGATCTCGTGTTCTAAAAGCTAGGCTGATCAAAGAATGAAAGCCAGCATGGATGCTACCGTGAAAAGTCTTTTTGATCTTGGACTAAGTCAGCATGAAATACGGTGTGTTCTTTCAAGAAGATTCAGCTGTAGTATAAGTGTAAGACAGTTGAGGCGTGTCCTCGCCAGGTTGCAATTATATAGGCGGAAATATGTTACTGATTTTGACGAAGTAGTTGACTTTATCCGGAATCAGCTTGCAACCTCAGGGCAATTACACGGATATAGGTTCATGCATTTGAAGTGCATTACCAATGGACTTGTGGTCAGTAAAGAGACGGTCAGAATTCTTCTTGGTATTCTTGATCCGGAAGGCGTGGAACTACGAAGAGCGAGGAGGCTAGTTCGCCGTCGGTACAGTGTCAAAGGGCCGAATTACGTGTGGCACATGGATTCATATGACAAACTTAAGCCGTTTGGAATCTGCATCAACGGTTGCATAGACGGCTTTTCAAGGTACATTTTGTGGCTGGAAGCATACAGAACCAACAGAGCTGTTCTGAACTATAGCTGTTGTCCAAAGATTGTACGTGCAGATCGTGGTATGGAAAATGGACACGTCAAACAAATGCAAACATTTCTTAGAGAGAATGACGAAGGTAATGAGGAGCGACCTTTCCAATACGGTCGTAGCACTGCCAACCAAAGAATTGAACCATGGTGGGGAATACTGCGAAAGGAGAATTCCGAGTATTGGATGGCACTATTCCATGAGCTACAAGGCCAAGGTCATTTCGGCGGGGAAGAACTGGACAAGGAGTTAGTGAAATTCTGTTTTCTGGATTTGAGTAAGTGAAGTAAGTGAATTTCAATCATGGGTTTCAATTCTTATGTATGTAGACCCTCTATATAGGCCACTCTTTCTTGTCATACTGTAGTTCTGTCACATCGTAATCACCCTCACCTCAATGATGAAGATACAAACGTACATGCAGCCAATGGTACAGTTTGTAATGTATATATATATATACCTAATTTTTATGCAAACAACAATGGTTGCATTTTGGTGCATACTTGGTACCCCGGGGATATTACTAAAGGTAATTTTGGAAGTATACAAACTGTTCAGTATTGCGTCCCAAAATGCACGGTCATATTCAAAGAAATCCATATCCGACTATGATGCCTGTGTTAAAAATATTATTTACATTTCTATACTATTAATCGGGTCATAAAACAAATAATCTTTTCTCTATTTCAGGATGAATTGTGTGAAGTATCTCATCTTTGGAACGTTCACAAGATCAGGAAATACAACAACATGAACCTTAATCACGGACGGCCGTTTATGATATACAACATACCCTAGTTGTTTGAAGCTGACGATTATCTTCGTCCAGTGGACCACACCAAGATCAGGATCTGACTATCCATGCGATGAGGACATGTTTGAGCTATGCTGTATCTTGATGGAGGAGAATGGACTTGTTTCCCAAGCAATCCACATAAGGCTATCAATTTGTACTTAGAGAAATCCTGAATGTAGCTGTAGCCTAAAATCACACATTTTGGTAATTGCGGTATACAGAATTATTTCGGATATAAACCGTAAATATTGAGTGAATTGTACAACATACACAGCGCACTGCCCAGGTAACAGACAGACTTTGGACTAATGTGGTTACATTTTGCGTTAGCCCAACGTTGGCACCACGACGGTCCAACGGGTGGTTGGCCAAACGGTGGCCCCAGTTGTTATACCAGAATATATAAATGTCTAATTACGTGTATTTGGTCAGTCGTTGAACCAACGTTGGACTGGTGTTGGAACGTTAAACTCGTTTGACTTGAACATTGTTTTGATTACACAACGTTGGCCCAACAATTATCACCCAACGTCAACGGTGCAATGGCTGTCCCAAAACGGTCTTGCTATTTGGATATAATATATACGTAAAACACATTAAACAAACCCTAAATTACCGGTTACTAATGCTTAAACTGAAACTTCGAATTACGTTGGTAAGCTAATTAACATTTTACCACACACCTGGAAGACTTTCATGTTTGGTTATGTTCAATTGCGCATGTCGTCCATTGTAAAACGAGAACGTAATTAAACGAAACGGTTCCTGGGAGAGGACATAGCAAAGAGGACATAGGAAAAAGACATAGGAAAAAGTCATAGCAAAGAGGAAATAGCAACAATAACGCATGTTGTCCATTGAAACATGCGAACGTAATTAAACGAAACTAAAACACTTATTGCCAGGCAGCACGTCCATATATTCCATGGGCCCATATTATAAGGGCTGGCCTGTAGGATTCTACACTCGGGATCCATATGAGACCCAGATGCCTGTGTATCAACTGCATGTCTCGTTGCCGTGTTAAACACGCTGATGACGGTGTGCAGTAGCCCACATTTCGGTTCTATTAATTGATATCCATCACCCAAACATTAGACTCGAGAATGCGATCAAAATCAGCACGGAGGTCTGGGTAGTTTTCGTAGTTGGTTGGCACCTCCAACACATTTCCACATGTATGACCAATGGGCCGTTTCTTGAATTCTGACATGGTCACAAAGATGACTAGTGAGCAAGAAAGTAAGTCACCCCCGGTGCAGAATCGCAGGAAGTCGCCGAGTTTCAGTTTTTCTGAAAGTCCTCTGACATACGTCTGCAAAAATTTGGACACCGTCTTCTCTGATTCGGAAACCTCCGGGGGAAATTCAATGCACTTCACAACTTCCTGTTGGTCGGAACTGATCCTTCGTACAGACGGTTTAGTTCTTCGAATTGAAGATGCCCCATCCAAGACTGCTATACACTCCTCCAGCACTCGATCACATACATCGGCGTTTGCACGAGATCCTTATGGGCCATCTATTTCGTCAGCCTTCTTAAAGTTATCCAGTGCAACTCAGAGACTGCTCTCCCGCACAGAGCATGCTCAATAAGCGTTCGGGCCAGTGCGATCGGGATGTAGCCATATTCCTTCCAGCCGAACAAGAATATTCGCGCTATAGCTTTCCATTTGGACTCGTGAACATCGTGGCGCAAGTAAGGTACTTTCACGTCATTACCAAGAGTGTGTCAGCTGTAGAACTCCTCCCAGAACTCGGACAAACAGTCCTTTGCTACACCTTCTCCAACGCCGGCTTCTAGTTCATCATTTGTGCCCTTGCGCCTTATCGATATATTGTCATTCAGAATGTCTGGATCTGAGAACGCTTCGGTCAGTTCATTGAGGCTATTTCCACGCACGTTTCGTGGTGTTGAATTGTCAGCAGGTTCGTAGAGAATAGGGGTTCCAAAATTATCCAGCTTCGACTGGCCCGAATCGTATCTCGGAGTCTAATGAGGCATCATGTGAAAAACTGACTTCCCCAATAAGGTCATCAACCGCTTGGCTTACATCAAGAAGAGGTGCGGTCTGACACTCTGCAGTGCTGCTACAGGTAGCGGTGTTTACAAAACGTGCAATGTTTTCAACAACGTCGACAACCGAGGAGGACGATGTACATTCGGCAAATTTACCCTGGCAAGATAACCATGGAAGAGTAGGTAGAGGCGAGTCGATTTCCTCCTCCGATTCACGAGGAGTAGTTCGAAGATAAAACCGTAGGAGTCTGATATTTGTATCTTCATATAGCTGACCGACGGTAATTTCTGCATCGACCTTACATTCTTTGAAGTCAACTAGTTCGAAATCGAATTTCGACCTAGGTCCTTTACTGAATTCTCCTCCTGGGAAAACAAATATATTGCAATGGTTAGAAGGTCCTTTTTCTTTGCAGATTGTTCTACTCGTCTTGACTTGGTTCCTCCTCCTTTCGTCACTCGTCCTGGCCTGTACGCACCGACATTCTCATCAAAATGTAACCAGCCAATTTCGATTAGCCGATACTTCTTTGCGGCATTCGAACTGCTGGCTTCCTCACTAGCACCTTCTGCTGATGCTTTACATTTTTTCCGGAGCTTTTGTAGAAGTGTCGACTTCCTGGTTGGCAGGTTGTCTCCAACATGTCCGGCCAGTTTTCGTTTACAATAGTTGATCTCTCACACAAAGGTATTGGCCAAGCATATATGAGCGAAGTAACGAAAAATGGAACACTTGCATAACAATTTGGAGTGAAAATTGTTCTTGCCCATTAGACCTTGAGCCAAGATCCAAAATTTGGGCAACGGTACAGTTTTAGGAACGAATGCTCATAGTGATTTTTGGCTAGTCTACGTCCCTGGAGATGGAAAATAGGTGATAACATTGTAGCACTCCCAGCTTTCTGTGAGAAATTAATCTTTTTTATATTATCCCCATATCCGCGACAACAAGTTTTCTCTGAAATTGCTAACGGGGGGCCCACACACAAACTACTATGGCATATTTACTATACAACCCAATAGAACAAAAATTGCTTTCCAAATATATCAAAATTATTTTAATATCTTGAGAATTATGGATGTTGTTGTATTTTATCTACCACATCTCAAAATGCAATCCACGGCATTCAGGTTTTCAACAAAAATCACTTACAATTCTGGCTAATAACAACATGTATCCTCATTCGAGGTTCTTATTGCATCAGAATGTTGGCTTACATCCCTAGATATGGAAAATATGTGATAGCATTACATACATTATTTTGTGTGAAATTACTCTTTTTTTAAATCTTTTCCTAATTTCGGCGAAAACAATTGTTCTATGGAAACTGCTGATGGCGTGGTCACACATAAACCATTATACAATAGTTACTATACATCGTATTGGTATGATAATTGTACATGGTACGGCTGGAGTATCATGTGTCATACCCATGTGAAAATGGTTTTCATACCTTGAGAAATGTGGAATTTATGACATTTTATCTACCGCATCTCAACATGCAATCCACGCCATTCAGGCATTCAACAAAAGAAATCACTGAAATGTCTGGCTAGTAACCTCATGTATCCACATTCAAGGTTCTTGTTGCAACAGAATGGTCACTGGACTTCAGGTTTTATTATGTGTCACTGACACTGGCAATTGAATGAGGTTGACCACTTCTCATGTTCAAGAACCATGTGCTAGTTCAGAGGCGACCGCTGCTCAAAGGGAATAATACAAGCTTGTATTAATTTGCTTTGCGTTTTACAGTTGCCAAAATAAGAACAAGTTTTTACATTTTCCTCTTCTTCCAATATTGTCTGCTGGAGAACTATTAAATGCTGCCATTTAGCGTATGCAGCGCAAACCTCGTAGCAAGGCGAATGTCATGTGACGTTAATATCTGGCGTTGATCGAATGGCATGACGTCAGCTTATAGCAATAAGTCTACACCCTATATATGTATGTATAAGTTATGTATGGTCCTAAGCCACAACTATACCAAATTTGGTTAGTTGGCCCAGCTATCGTCTATCGATCATCTAACTCCTCACTTAAACCGTGTCCGTGGCGTAACTTGCCGTAAGGCTACGACTCCACCTACACATTCACAAACTAGCATAATGGACATATGGAGTGCATTACGAATTATACCAGTCTAAATGATTTCAGCTAATAAACTTACCATTCAAACGACTTTTCTGCATCCCTGACCACGAATGAATCATATCGTCCTTCTTACTCACCTCGCTTTCATAACTCGAGATATCGAGATAAAACGTCGAGATTTCGAGATAAAAATAAAAAAAATAAAAATTTTGCTATATCCTCTCCCTGCCACCGTAAAAAATATTTTTTCGAAGAAAAATATTTAATTTTGCTATATTCTATCCCAGCCACCGTAAAATTATATTTTTGGAAGAAAAAAAAATGTTGCTATGTCCTCTCCCAGCCACCGTACGTTTGCGCGTATTTCTTAAACTGAAATTATCATACAAACTGAAACCGTTCAAAAAAGTAGTAATATGTTGAATTAAAGGGATTAAAAAGTTTTCATTTTTTATGAAATAGACTGTATACAAACTTAATATATTCACACACTACACATCTGGACATACAAGAACCGGATTCTAGATGAGCAAACGAACTTAGGAAGCAGCTTTAAAGGGGAACTGAAACGCAGCTGTTTTATACCATATGTTTAAATACATTCTATTTAAGTACACATTGGTAAATACAGAAACCTGATAATTTATATGATGCACTGAAAAACTTGACTTTTTTCGACGCCTACATTGGCAAAATAAAGCACTGCATATCGCCATATTTGTTCTATGTAAGTTCCAAGCGAGTAGTATGACTCGTGCATATCTAATTAATGTAAATTTGATTCGATTTGTATTGATTTATTTAATAAATAGACATTTCTGCGCGAAAAAAGTATACCGCCTTATCATACATGCATATGGTTGTCGTTGTACAGGTAAACAAATCGTTTGATTATGGTTCGAAATAAAAAAATGAAAGACACGTTGCAATACTACTGACCAGTCATCATGTTGTCGCGCCCGTCCGTGCAGAAAGCGCACGCAATGATGGGAGCCAGAAAGGCTGAGACGACACACGCGAACACAGCCCCGATCATGTAGGATGGGTTCGCGTCAGAGATCGACACTGCAACCGTCGACAACCGATCAACAGTCTGTGTTGATAACTTTTATAATTATACACTTTTACATGTGCGTTTTATGCAAGAACAGAAATATATAAAAGAACATTCCTACGTAATGTCAATTCCATATGCAACATTCAATGAGCCAATAATCTTGCCTTTTTCTAATCTTGCATTTTCCGATCACTCGTTCATTCGTCAGTCACACCCCTCATATTTCATTCATCCCCACATCACTTTAAAGAAATCATCATTCTCTGAAATGCTCATCTATGAGCGCATGTTGTAGATAGAAGCTTCCATAGAAGCAATAAAGATTGTGTCGTGTTATGTTTGATTGAAACATTACACATTACAGATTGTGACGTTCATGCATGTTCATGTAATATTGCACAAAACTGTCGTAGATCTACCGCTTTTCAGGATGTGATGACAGTAGATGAGGATTTGGCGCCTCGAAAAATCGCACTGTATTTGTGAGGGGGAATGCGTGCAGAAAAAGGACCCGCTCCATGACTGGATCAATTTTCATTTCATATAATTTATTTATTTTAGTGCAGTTTCTAAAGCGTGAGTTTTACCGCCAAAGCTCCGTTGCTACTCTGAAAGTTAGTGTTAATATTTAATAATAACCATTATCGTCTTGGTAATATGGTTGTTAAACAGCTGATATACGCTAATGACCTACATCTGTTTGGTCCTTCTGCCAAGGTACTACAAACTTTACTCGACATATGTTACTCCTATGGATGTGAACACGCCGTTCACAATAATGTTGGTAAACCCCTCATGTACTTTGATTCTAGAAACTTAAATATTCCTAGGGAAATGCCATTAGGAGGAAAGAAGTTAAATTTTGCCACGTCTTGTAAATATCTTGGACGTGTTATTTGTAATGGCTTATCGGGTGAGGCTGACGTTCAAACCAAAGTGAGCCTTTTGTATGCCAAACATGTCATGATATAAAGAACAAGCTGTTTACTGCATATTTTCGTAATATTTATATATGTTTACTCTATGGGTAAACTGTAGAAAAGATAAGTGTCAGCAATTTATTGTTGCCAATAACAATTCGTATATACTATTGAACAATCTGCCTATGAGATGTAGCGCTAGCCACTTGTTTGCTACAGCAAATGTAAAATCATGTAAAAGTGTTATCAGAACGGCTGTGTTCAGCTTAATGGCAAGAATCAACATGTCTATGAATGCCAATATTCAGAACAATGTTACCAGGGACATAATTATATTGTACGTCGCAAATGCGGTCTATCTGGATATCATCTGTATTCCTAGTTCTGTCTTATATAATAAACAGAGAAACGACGTGTTTTGGGCATACATTGGATTATATTGAACTATTACCGATTTTCGCCTCTTTTGCGGTACTTCGACTGACGTCAACGCCGGTCACTTCCTCCTCGTAATCTAGCAAAACGAACATGTATACGAGACATGTATACGAGACATGTGTACGAGACATGTGTACGAGACATGGTGATAGACACAGTAGTAAGACACTTCACATGTGCACGCTATTAGCTAATATCAGTGACTATCCTACGGAGGTGTAGGGGTGAGTAGGAATAATGTTAAAGGTAACATCGCTCGACCCTCTAAGCAGCAATAAATAAAGTACGTTTTTGGTAAATGAAATTAAACAGAATGGATCTGAGAGCTATCGATGTATAATAATTACAATTATTATTATTATATTCACTCTCTAGTACTCGCAAAGAAACATTCACATACTGTATGTATAATGTACATACTGTATGTATAATGTACATAGTGCATTAAATCGATAATATAATATATAATTACAGTGTAGTATATTAAACATATTTCAAATATACTTGTAAAAAAATTATGATTGATGAACAGTGAACAAACCATCCTACAGTCACACGAGTGTGCACAATCATGCTACAGTCACACGAGTGTGCACAATCATGTTACAGTCACACGTGTGTGCACAATCATGCTACAGTCACACGAGTGTGCACATTCATGCTACAGTCACACGAGTGTGCACAATCATGCTACAGTCACACGAGTGTGCACAATCATGCTACAGTCACACGAGTGTGCACAATAATGTTACAGTCACACGAGTGTGCACAATCATGCTACAGTCACACGAGTGTGCACAATCATGCTACAATCACACGAGTGTGCACAATCATGCTACTGTCACACCAGTGTGCACAATCATGCTACAGTCACACGAGTGTGCACAATCATGAAACGGTGCATTTTGTCTTTGTCTTGAAAAAAAAATCGTCATATAATAACAATAAATGAAATTTGTATTCTAACACATTAAAAATAGCATGTGTACACTCTTTGAATGCTCCAGTTACCGACGACGAGGGCGTTCAGTCTTAGCGTCTGGCGGTGTTTCTTCCCGCGGATAACATTGGTTGCCGTGCAGAGGTATGACAGTATTCCAATGTCCGAGACCCCAAGAAACAAGTGTCTGCCTGCGAGCACCGTGCTGTTGGTGACGGGGTCGACCCACAAGAAGGAGGGGGCAGGGTTGCCGGCTGCCATTAGCGACACGACGTCTCCAGTGCCATACACGCTCTTAGGTTCGTTGACGCGAAAGTTGCGCACCGAATCTGTAGATAATTCAAATGAAATCTAATTATGATTATGATATGATCGATATTGTGTGTGTGTGTGTGTATGCGCGTGTGTGCGTGCGTGTATGTGTCTGTGTGAGTGCGTGCGTGCGTGCGTGCGTGCGTGCGTGCGTGCGTGCGTGCGTGCGTGCGTGCGTGCGTGCGTGTGTGTGTGTGTGTGTGTGTGTGTGTGTGTGTGTGTGTGTGTGACTGACTGTCTGTCTGTTTGTCTGTTAATGGATTTTCCTACTATCCTATTAAATTCTGTGAATTTCGGGTGCTAAGTTTTCAGGCATTCATCTACGAACATTGGAAAAAAAGTCTTTTTATTTGATAAGTTCCCCGTTGGTTAATGGTTTTGATCGGTGTTGGGGTTTGCACCGGACGTTAGACAAAAGTTAATCCAATATTCACAGCGTGTTTTCTACTTTTGTTCCGAGCTACGTAAACCGTCCGTTCGGAAACAAGTTCGGAACGTTTGACGTAACTAGCGATGCGAAAAAACATTCAAGTTTACTCAAAGGTCAGTTACACAAACTTCGGGAAACCAAGACTACACAAAACGGTTCACAAACGAGCTAGCAAAATGCAGTGTATACAAGGTTGGTTTGCTTTTTTACAAAATGAATGTAAAATGAGAAGAGTCAAAACATCGAGTTGAATTTAATTGGCAAAAGTCCCGGATACAAATCTAAACTCGCATTACAAATGGCATGCATATTGGAGTGTGGTGATTATCAGAACGTAGTCGCTGTGTTTGAAAAAGTTGAACTTCGTTTTACGGTCACCTCAGTAATACAGCCATCTCTCAATTAAGGTAACCCAGGAATAGTCCCAAATTTATTCTGTAACATAATTATGGTAAAATTAGTCCGGTAAAAACGGTCACCTGTCTAATTACATCACTCTGGCCCAGTCCAAAGGGTTACCTTAATAATGAGCTTCCACTATTTGGAATTAATCGCACTTACAAAGTATTTCCATAGAAGGCGTCACGGTTGCGAATTTATAAGTTGGCGGAGCGTCGGCGTAGGAGACTAGCTCGTTGTCGTCAACCAACATCGCCGACGTGTTTGGTCCAGGCAGGGCGAAGTATGTTCGGCTGAAGTAGGTGACTGCCTTGCCATCGATAAACACGCGAGCCGGTATTCGCAAGGTGTACTCTACCGTACTCACGCCATGTTCGCCAGGTAACAGCGTAGTGACCTTTTTGGTTGCTAGGTTGTGTCCGTTCGGCCCAGTCCACGCCATAACAGGCGCCCACTCGCCGCTGTACGTGATCGCACATGTGTACGTGACCAGGTCACCTTCTGCGACAGCACTCACTTCGGAAACTGCAGTGCATGTCGGGTCACTGCCTATAACGCAACCGTAACCTTCCGTTCGGAATTAGCCAGCGCAGTAATTTGCAACAGGAAGTCTGCTGTGTTTGTACGTGGGAAAATGGGACATCGTTGAACACCAAAAGGTGTTGCAATTAACTCAGCCCTCAGCAATAATGTCAATAAAACTTGTTTTGAAACACTGGATGTTTCGTTTACCATTTGAACATGCTGCGGAGTCGTATCTTCCCAATTACGAACGTTGATAGGGCATACTAAACACACTTTGGCGGGCGACTGTTTCCTTTTATATAGTAATTATAGTCTTTGGAATATGACATATTAATTAAAATATGAAACACTAGCCTCCTTTTCAGCGTTATGTGTAAGAAAATATGGCCTTTTTATATGTCCGTTAGTACTACTGGACTGATGATGGAACGAGTTAGTTTTACATACAAAGACAAAATTGCGTGACAATATGCAACAGAAATTGAGGAGTTTGATTGGCGAATGCATGTGCATCTATAGAAACCCATTTGAAACTCTCCCAATAGCTTAAATTGTGGTTTTATGCATTTTAAAAGTGGTGTTGCTGTGGTGACAAGTGATTGCAGCGTGATGGTTATTATTATTAGGAAATCAGCTTTGCTGTGCAACCGTTGACCACAAATGCAAATAAACGAAGATTACGTAGCCGTGACACCAAACGCTATTCTCGTTCATTTGCAAACTGGCCCACGAACTAGCTATGACTCTCTAAAAAACACTATTCTTTACCGAGTACAACGAGGTATGCCGATCTCTGCTTCTGCGAATCGATAATGGAGCAAGTGTAGCGACCTGCATCGTCGAACGCCACCTGGCGAATCACGAGATCGTAACGGCCCGACATCGGACGACTAATGTTGTACCTGTCGGCTCTGGTCACATGCTTGACAAGATCATTCGTCGAGATCACGTGACCCGAATTACTGGTCAAGTGTTCCAACCACTGCAATGTTACAAAAGTAAAGTGTTTGAGCAGTCCTGGAGGCTGGATATTGCGCTATATAAGAATTTACCATTACTTTTTTACACGGTTACACTTAATGTGTCAGTTTCGTTTTGTTGTAAAATCATGTACAAACTATATATATTATAACACAGTGACCGCCCAAATATCTGTATCTGTATCTGTATATTACGTTGACCGATCAATCTTGATCACTAAACAACGGTTGGTTTATTGGAGGAAACAAAAGAAAAAGAAGAAAAAGAAAAAGAAAAAAAAAAGTATGAGAAAAGAGAGAAAAATATATATATAAAGTTGCCTTTGTCTTTTTTAGGTATCAGGCCTAGGCCAATTCGACAACCGTAGCGGTCCCCGCAGATAACCACCGGCTGACACAGCCCTAGTCCCTCGTTTACTCTACTTCGGACAAGGACAAAAACAAATAAATCAGAAGGAAAGCTGGGCAAGCTCCCTTTGGAAAATACCCAAACTGGGAGCCTCAGCAACACGTGCTGGCAAAGAGTTCCACACAGAAATGACCCTGGGGAAAAACTAAATTTAAATACATATGTGCGTGCAGGAAGCTGACGGAACTTAAGGGAATGATTGGATCTAGTTCTTGATGAGGCAGGGGAGAGGTAGGGCTGAGGGTCGATATCAACATAGTTGTGGGTGATCTTGAAGAGCATGGTCAGTTGTGTCTTGGTGCGTCTTGATGCCAGAGACTCCCACTGCAGATGGTCTAGCATGGATGTTACACTGCTGGTGTTATGATATCTGTTGGTGACATATCTCGCGGCCTTCCTTTGCACAGCTTCAACTTTATTTACCTGGTCCTGATGGTGAGGATTCCAGATGGCACTGCAATATTCAATGTGGGGCCTTACCAGGACTTTGTAGGCATTAGTTTTTGTGTTTTCACTGGCCGACTTCAAATTCCGCTTAAGGAACTAAATACGTTTTACCGGAGTAGAAACAGCATATAAATTCAACAGTTCAATGTTTAAAAACACTGTCGCGATTTCGCTTAGCGCTCCCCGCATAAGTCCGAAGAACGCCGTGATCCGACTGGGCGGAGTTTCTAATGTCAGTATGCTGCCAATCGTCATGGCTTCGGTCATGATGCCACCAACTCGTTGATGCCAAGTCATCGAAAGCAGCGCACTGCCTCATAAACAAAATGTACCCCGGAAACACATTTCAACAAGAACAAAATTAATGGTTCATTAAAACGTATTTGGATGGTCAGACTATTATAATATATGTGTTGTTTATATTGTATAACATGATATTGCGATAAAAAACGAACAGACAATCACCCATTAATATCGACTAGATATATAAATGTTATATTAAATGACAAATTCGCAAACTGGTTCAAACAGTGATCTTATATACGTGTTACCAAAATCACAAAATCGTTTTGTATTAACACAAATATCTATATATTAGGTTTTCAAATGCATTCATATTCCGTAGTTCCAAGTTCCTAAATCAAATTGACGATTAGTACGTGTCATGATTACCGTCTCGTTGTGTGAATGTGTAACGATCGATGAATCATTAGACATTATTAAAAAATCAATAAATAGTTTACACGTTGATGATATGTTATTATTGGAGGTGCATGTTATAGCACTGGTCAACAATAAATGTTATTTATATAGCATCGTGAACCTAAAAATAAAATCAGTTTAGATGCGCGTAAAACGCTATGCTGATGACTAATAATGATCATAATAAAATACATGTATCTATATAATACCGGACAGGTTATATTATATAAAAACTTTAAAAATCAAAATACAATACCTACCTTACGTATCCATGTGTAAGAAAACACTTATCTAAAGTAGCTGCAAAATACACTAGGAACAATCTAAATGCAGCTACAAGACTAGAATGGTTTGGACACTTTGATTGACAAACGGCGATATCTTATTTATTTATCATTATTGTTGTTGTTGTTGTTGTTGTTGTTGTTGTTATTATTACAAACCTCCACGCAATTGGCGGAAGGTTGGTAACATTCCAGAGTGACCGTCTCTCCCACCTTTGCGGCGATATTCCCGGGGTGGTTGTTCTCGCCCGTACACACTGAAACAACAGGTACTCGTTGAACCGGACAACGCATCTAAGTTTGTAAAGTTAAGTTCTTATATAGCGCAGTATCCAGTCCTTAGGACTGCTCAAAGCGTTTTACACTTTACTCCATGGCAGTCCTGTTCACTCAAACACCATCTTGACTTTGGGAAGCATTCAGCCACGCTGCAATTAATACGCGAAGACTATTCGTACACAAATCTTCACCACTGTCTAGAGCCTGGTATCGTTCAGTGAGTGAACTAAGGCAACGTAAAGTGAACGAACTTGTTCAAGATTCGACACCGCGGCACAGGATTCGAACCCGGGTTCTCTCGATTGAGTGTCTGATGCTCTACCACTGTGCACTGCGCTCCAAAAAACAGAGTAGGTTTGGCGTGAGAAAGTACTCATTTTCACAAAGAACGCTATAAATGATTGGAACAAACTATCCTATAACTGTGTTCATTTTAAGAGTGTGAATATGTTTTTAAAAAAACTGACAGCAATCTGATGCGGGCGGGTTATCCGTAGGTGGAACATTGTTGGATTCTCGATAAGGCAAATGCTTCCTTGTCCACATGCCGTCTATAGCTTTAGATGGTTATCTGTTTAAATATAGTTAATTCTGGATAATTATTGCAAAATCTAGTAAAATCTTTTAAAATCTTGTTGTTTTAATCTTTTAAAATCTTGTTAAATCTTGCTAAATCCTGCTAAATCTGGTTAAATCTGGTTGAACCTTGCTATCTAAAACTATTTGACTAGTATTTGCTCGACTGATGTTACCAATCGCGTATCCGGTTCTGTGTTGACCAAATACGTAGTCTGTGAATCGTTTCGGTAATAGCCTATACAAGGCCGGTTTTTATAAACACTTTCACACTGAATCGTGTGCTTGTTGCTACGGTACGTGAATGTAAAATATCATTGTTTTCCTAAACACATTTGTGATCCTCCACAGCGAGCCGGGTATTAAGTCGCACAGCCCTATTCTACACACGATGCAAACATATCTATCTTGGTCATGCTCCACTAATTTTGTGATTTTGTCAGAAATGTGTAACTTAAAATAATTATTATCATCTTTCAATGTCAAGTTTACTTTCCTTGACAAACAATCCAAAACTAATAAAAACATGCAATTGTGAACCCATATATTAAACAAACAGTAGACACTGTAAGTCAAAATTATTTTATTTCCCAAAACGTTGCTTTTTTTAAAGTTTGCTTCAATTTTTTTATATTTCAATAAAAGAGATATCATTTTAAAGCCCATGATCTGTGGAATTCAAAAGGATACCAAATCCGTTTCACAAGTAATGCTGTGCATAAATCGGCAGGAAACCGTTCGTGCCGCGGTGTGTAAACGGAAACCTAAACGGGGGCGTGTCCCATGTATCTTTTTTCGGATATAAAAACATAGGGGTCCGAACCGAAAGTGGGAGTTGGGGATATTTAGCCCCGCAATATTTTGTGCAGTTTGTGGTCTTAGTGAGCCTCAACTAGGAACTGTTGGACGGTTTGGTGAGCCTCAGATGGATGCACTTGGAAGGGTTTGGCGGGCTTCAAATAGGTGCAGTTGGACGGCTTTGATGAGCTTCAAGGGGTGCAGTTGGAGGATTTTGGTGATTAGTCTCCTCAATATTCACCATGTTCAGACGCCTGTGAAATAGGCCTATACCAATGACTCTTCTTCTTCCAATACAACGTTGTCGTAAGTCTCATCAAGCTGAGGACTATAGCGTAGGCGTAGCGCAAATAAATAAAAAGATGACTAAACAACACTATTTAAGACATTATAAAACAAATTAATAACATGTAAATTAATTGTAATGTTTGTTTAATGTTCACTCTGCAACAGCGAGGCCCACGATAAGAGTATGTATGACTCGTTGAATAAGTTTCTAAAAACCGGTCAAGAATATTTCAATCATAATCTGACTATCAAAACTTACCTGACATCATGATATAAATCAGACTTAACTTAATGGTTTCCATTTTCACTACACCTTTTGTAGTCATTATCAACTAGAACCACTAGTTTGTAAGCCGTATTTGTTGGCGTCCTACTTTAAACGCACCGCTTAATTCGATGACGTAATATAAATGCGCCATCACGTTTAGGCACGTCACATCCGGCTTTTTGTTATAATTGTTCTGCTTGAGCGTGACCAAAGGGAATCTTCACCGTGGAAATGGCAGATTTAATTCGACAGCATAGAACAATAGTAGTAATAAGGTAACTTCTTTTGCGCTTATATGTGGAGCGCAGTGGCACAATGGGTAAAATTTCGGACTCTCAATTCAGAGGACCCGGGTTCGAATCATGTGCTGCCGTGTCGAACCTTGGGCAAGTTTGTTCATTCTACGTTGCTCCAATTCACTCAGCTGTTTTATTGACAATGGTGCATATTTTTTGTACGAATAGGCTTTGCGAATTAACTGCATCGTAGTTGAATGCTTCCCAGAGAAATCGTGATGATGTTCGGTAAATATTAAAAATGATACGATATCGGAATCTTATACACAGACCTCAAAATTGGTATTCATGATCAATTACGTTCAAATAACCATTGAACACCATGACCATACACGTATATATATATATATATATATATATATAGTTGGAATGTTGTGAATATTGAAGGGGCTGACGCTCTCCAACAACTACGATTTGTTCCCCCTTGAGGCGCACCATGAAAACCCACTTCAATTTGCACACCCAACATCAACCAAGTTTCCCTAAATATTGACGAGCAAATCCTATATCCAGCCCCTCCACCTAAATTGTTGAGGGCTCAAACCAGTGATGTATACACACATATCCACACGCACGCACGCACCCACGCACGCTCGCACGCACGCACGCACACTCGCACGCACGCACACATCAATTCCTTAATTAAATTAGTTGTCTCGTTTTCTTATATAACCAGTACAATCTGTACATAATACAAAACTATGGAATATATATTTTCTCATATTATTTTACTTTGCTTCTATCAGCATGTTTATTTGATATCAACGATTACAATGTAAATATTGCACAAATCCAACTGCACGCATACACTGTGATACAGTATGCCCTAACTTTTCTAACGCCTAACATGTTGTTGTGCAACAAATTATACAACAAATTACCTTTGCAAATGCTGGCTGTCTTGGCTCCACTGGTATTATCATGGCGGCTTTGCTAACTCCAACAACCGTCTTCGCCGTTAATTTTACCGAAGTCATATATATATGTATATATATATATATATATATATAAACATAGCGTAAGTTATATTCACCTAAACGAGTCCTCACCACGACAGAGGCGCTTCATATTAAAATTAAATAATTGGATGATGCGTTGTAATTACCTTAGTCAACTACATTAAAGCTAATTAATTAAAATGTCTTCCCGGCGGCAACCAGAAGTGTTCGAGGAAGTGACTTTGTCAGCAGCTATAGAGCTGTCACAACGCGGAAGACGTCATGGCGGTAGGACCATTGTCATCTCGAGGCGGGTCTCCCCGTGACGTGGTTTGTCACAGAACGCCACACGGACTGGACTCGACAGCCAATTGTCCCTAATTTATGGGTCGATTAGCAGTGGTCGACTTAAATAAAGGTTTTGTTGATTTTGCTTACGCAAAAAGTACACTTACATTATATTTATTGGATTAAGTGCACCGTCTTGCATTAAAATATATTCTCTTGTATTAAAATTATAGTTGTGTAGATTAATTAAAGTAAAAATACTGTTTACTGTTTGTCTTTCTTGCTAATTTTTGTTCTAATAATTTCGCAATATATGTATACATTTTATTATTTATATGTAATCTTCGTGGGTAATATATTTGTAAAATAAGTAAGTAAAATACTTATTTAACTGATTAGTTAGACTGAATTTAATTTATTATTATTATACGTCTTAGTAAAGGTGAGTTGAAAACGTGGTTTTTAAAAAGGTGACGTTGAAAATGTAATTAATGCCTTAGTGGGAGTTTTCTGACTTTCTACATTATTATATCATACCTCGCACCTGAAGATGTACTAGTAAAACGTAATGTATACAGGATAAATTTCAAATGTTTTCCACTTGTGGTAAGCCGTCTTTTACAATCGTCAGTTTTACCTATGCTATTTGTGCAGATTCTCAGCTCCCCTGCACCCCCTGAATATAATTATTAAAAAATGTTGATAATTGTCCAGACTAATATACGCATGTAGATATATAGAAGAGTCCTGCCGCAGTACATGCGATAGACAGGGTAACACCCGTCGTCCTAATGTTCACAAACATTTATTTACAATCACTACGGTTATGCAGTTCATGTGCTACCGACATTTTATTTTTTACGCGGGTTTTAATCCCCTTCCCTTCGTACGGTCTCTGTGAATATATAAATGTCGGCAATTATGAACGACCCATAAGAATACGAATGCATTTATTTCAGGCAAAACCCATAACACATGTAAATAGGTGACACGTACAAATATATATATATATATATATATATATATATATATATGAAAAGTCCTTGTTTAACAAAATAAATAAAATACAAAATGGGTAAACAAACGAATAAGTTAATTAAAACAATTAAACAGTTATAAAAGGTATAGGAAATAATAAAATAAATATTTAAATATATTGTGACAGTGATGTTGACCAGATGAACATAACACGGATACACCGGGAATAGGGGGGGGGGGGGGGTACCGAGTAGAGTAGTACACGAAATGAATTTTTGGCCTTCAGGATGAAAATAATTTTTGTGTAACAACAGAGCGAGCGCCTAGCGGTTGAGCTAGGTGGTTATACAACCTGTTCCCCCTCCTAGTCTGCACACCCCCTTTGAATCGCCTCAACGCTTAATAAGCTGGCCCAAAATACCCATTCAGCCCGTGTCAGTTACGCGGCATCCTATTGGCCAGCAGCGGGCGCGGGAAAAAAATTGTGGGCAGGAGACCTAGCAAGGTTTTCTCGTCACTTCATTTCGCTTCGCCATCGTGACAACTTCAGATTTGACTACAAAATTTTGAATACCACCCACCCACCCGTTGTATCTGTTGTACGTATAGCGTGTGTTAGTTACTTCCATATGAGCATACATAATGCAAGATAACTAAATAGGGATGTTACATGAATGTTGTAAGATAGGGGGGTTTTTGTCCCCCACTTTTGTATATATCAAGCTGAATTACTGTGGCTAGTACTATAGAAAGGTGTGCAGTCTGCACACCAGGTATCTTTTTCCCTTGTGTTCTATATACTGTAAGCATATTACAGTCGGTATGCTGTAATTAATATAACAGCAATCAAGGGTTTTTTGGTAAATGTCTAGTATGATTATTCTAAATGTACAAAATGTGTCGTACATAACATGTGTGGTCCATCACTCTGTAATCTCGATGTACCTGGCTGTGCACAAGATGTGACTATTGTATATATTATATGTGCACAGTGGCAATCCCTGTGTTAATAAATTTGATTGCCCAATACCAACCTACCCTATAGTTGGCGTAAATTCAGTACAAACAGAGAAAGGGCTGCATGAACATAACACGGATACACCGGGAATAGGGGGGGGGGGGGGGGGGGGGTACCGAGTAGAGTAGTACACGAAATATTGTGACAGTGATGTTGACCAGCAAGACCACACGGGCCCAAAAACAATTATGTACAGTTACACATATGTATTTATCATATCATTGTTAATGTTAAGCACTAGTTTTCTAAAACCATAAACATACTTGTGCAATAGGGCGTCATGGAATGGAAGAATCGTGTGCCTCCTTAGCAACGGGAGAAAACTAACAATCGTGAACGAGCGTGACCTACTGAACCTCCGCGATCGGTGCAGACGATAAAGGAACTGGTGTAGAGGAACACATTAGTCACTCGGATTTGAAATGGCCTACGAAAGGGACTTGTGTTATAGCATAGATGACATCATACTTGACACTGATGACCAACTAGTCAATGTACAACATTGTTTAAATGAATGTAGGTCCTATACCGATTCTGAGCTTCATAATTTGCAAAGTAAACTAAATAGAAATAACACCCTGTCTACAATAACAGTTAATTGTAGAAGCATATAAAAAACTCAATTTTAATTTTGACTGTATTGGTGTAACATTTATAATATAACAGGATATACCTTCTTGTCAAAAACAAGAATAAGACAAAGAGGTGGAGGAGTAGGCCTGTATATTTCTGACAGGTTCAACTTCAGAATACGATATGACTTATGCACAAACTCTCAGGAGTGTCATTGCGAAACATTATTTATAGAGATAAGTCGACAATATAAAATTATGATTGGCACATTTTATAAACCACCGATATCAGCATTAATACGTTTAATGAACATTTCAGGGACCTATTACGAAAAATCTCAAATGAACGGAAAAAATGCATATTAATGGCAGATTTCAATGTCGACTTACTAAAGACAGATACAAACAGTCAAATAACAGACTTTGTGCATACTATGTTTACTAGTGCATTCTACCCAACAATTAGTAAACCAACAAGAGTCACGCAACAAACAGCAACACTGATTGACAATATTATAACTAACATTCATGAATATTCCATAATATCTGGAATTCTATATAATGACATATCAGACCACTATCCAGTATTATATTTTTTTAAATATTGGCATAAGAAAACAGAAAGAATACACGACTATTTACAAACGTATGACAAATCCAGAAAATATTAATAAGCTAAATTCAGAGTTACAAAATACAAAGTGGGAAGAGATGTACAAGGACCCAGATTCTTGCACTGCATATGACATTTTCCTAGAAATACTTAACACAAACATTAATGAATGTTTACTAAAAAGGAAAATTAAGGTAAAGACATATACAACCGAGTGGCTCACTAAAGGAATACTGAAATCCTGCAGACAAAAACATAACTTATTCCAAAAGTTTAAGAAAATTCCTACCACAAAAAACGAGACTATCTATAAAAATTATAAAAACAAACTGACTCTTGTAAAAAAGTCAAAAAATTATTTAAAAGATAAATTTGACCTACATAAGAAAGATTGTCGGAAAACATGGCGTACCATAAATGAAGTTTTAAAATCAAAGGACAAAAAGACTATGATAAAGGAAAAATTTATTAATTCTGATGGTACCCATTGTACAAACAAAAACGTAATTGTAGATCAGTTCAACGATTACTTTACTAACATTGGTCATAGCCTGAATGCAAAACTAACGAAAACAGGAAACGGCCCCACACAATATATAAAAAACCAACACTGCATGTTTCTTCTGTCGACCCACTAATCGTAATGAAATAATAAATATAGTAAGATCATCAAATTCAAACAAGTCAAGTGGATATGATAATATTGATCCATACGTTGTGCAACAAATCATACAACAAATTGCAAACTAACTTGTGTACATATTCAATGCATCAATACAGACTGGCATTGTTCCAAACAAACTAAAGATAGCAAAAGTCATACCAGATTATAAAAATGAAAACCCTGAACTAATCAAAAATTACAGACCAATTTCTATCCTTCCATGCTTCTCAAAAATACTAGAACGCATAATGTATAATAGGCTTTACAGTGTTTACCAAACCAACATATATTATCCGAAAAGCAATGTGTATTCAGAAAAAAATATTCCACATTCATGGCACCAATTGATTTAGCTGATAAAATATCTAGTAACATTGATAATAACAATTACACCATAGGTGTATTCCTTGACCTCTCTAAGGCTTTTGACACAATAGATCATGATGTATTAGTAAACAAACTTCAATGCGATGGTGTAAGAGGTACTACCTGCAACTGGTTTAAAAACTATCTTAAGAACAGAAAACAGTATGTATCGTACAATAAGACTGAATCAAAATATAAGGAAATGTCATGCGTTCCGCAAGGATCAATATTAGGTCAGTTACTCTTCATCCTATGTATAAATGATATAGAATATGTATCAGATGTTTTAAATCCTATACGTTTTGTAGATGACACTAGTCTTTTTCATGCGCGTACATGCTTTGACACGCTTATTGAAAAAGTTAATGTGCAATTAAAAAAATCTCCATATGGTTTCATACCAATAAGCTTTCATTAAACACAAAAAAATACTAATTTTATTATATTCACAACAAACGGGAAGAAATACAATATTGAAAAGCTGAAATAAAAATAGATGGAAACAAAATAAAACGCGTTCAATTCACTAAATTTCTCGGAATAATTGTAGATGAATACCTAAACTGGAAGACTCATATTGACAATATATCAAATAAAATAGCATGTAATGTAGGAATGCTAAACAAACTAAAACATTTTCTTCCTATTTCCATTATGAACACTGCATTAATTTCATCACATTTACAATATTGTACTCTATACTATGGGCAAATTCATTTAGCACAAACCTAAGCAAACAAAATAATACTACAGAAGAAAGCTATTCGGATAATCACATTATCCCAATATACTGCACACTCAAATCCACTGTTCGCGAAGTTAAAACTATTAAAATTGGATGATATATACAAACATCAGTTAGGTATTTTTTATGCAAAAACAACAAATAAATAACTCTAAGATAACATGTCATCAATGTTATTGCGAACTGAAAATTTACATAAACATAAGCTGAGAAACCATAATGCATATTACATCCAACAAATAAGAACAAACACAAGGAAATCCACAACAAGTTATTCAGGACCAATATTCTGGAATGCACTAGGCCCTACCTCATAATTTACAACAAATTGTATCCATCAATCAATTTAAGAAGAAACTCAAAGAGCTGTTATTGTCAAAATATAATTAATTCTTCTTATTATTATTATTTTGTTTGAAATATCTTACCTTATAAATTAACCATAAACACACCATCATTTTATCATGGTATAAATGATCAAGTTTGTATTTTGTACTCATGTTTTACTTGAAAATATGTTAATTTATTCTTTTTACATTATTATGTTCTAATGACTGCAATTTAATTAGTAGTCAACCTGTTCTAACTGCATCTATGAGATGATTTATTCACTTTGTTCCAGAAGAACTTACTGTCCTACTTTTATGCCTTAATTTTATTGGAACAAAGAAACTATTTTTAAATTATTATGTTCTGGTGATCCTCGCTATAAGCCCCTAGGGGTTTCTAGAGGATCTCCACGGTTGCAATATTTTTTTTTCTGTTTTATAATCCATTGTACATGTGTTCATTAATTTGTACTTGTAACCGAAATAAAGTTCATTCATTCATTCAAATATATCAATGATTGTTGACAAACAGATCCAGACGTGTTCGCTAGTTACACTGATAGACGTCAGCCGGCGGAGAGATATACATCTCCGTGACGGCATCGTGGAGGCTGCTATACGACCCGCTGCCGCGGTTGGTAGTTGGTCGCGTCGGGCAGGCGTCGCCGTGGAGAGTCGATCAATCGTCCGTCCACGCCGTAACAGCGACGACACACCTACGACCATTGTCTTCAGACACCGCTAGCGGCAACAGTAAGCGGCGATGCAAAAGACCCTCCGCTGAAGACCGCTGGTCGTACGCTCACATAGTCAACGTGAAAGGCTACACCAATGAGTTCCATGGCCGCTGTCTTTTGTTGTTCGCCTTTAGAAAAGAACCCGCGATTAGGACTTATATGCGATCACCTGTGTTAGCTGATAAAGTTCGTTCGTGTTCAACAGTGATACCCTGAAGGATATTCAGCGAGGATTATAGTGACGGTCGACAACAGGACGCATTGTATCTAACAAGGTGAGTGAACGCGCGCTAGCCATATTGCGATATATTATCTTTCACCGGCCGCGATTTTCTTCTATCTCATTAGGCAGATCGATGGACCGTCATAATATTTTCACTGTGACATCGCTGGGAAGACGCGCTGACGCGACTTGCAGCTATCTGGTCAACGAGTCACGACTTCATCTAACATGTTTCGAATCATGACTAACGACAACACGTTGTTTTCGCTAATTCGGTTGATTGCGCTGTGCTATACGGACGCCGTAATGTCCAAGTACAAGGTGCAGGCATGTGCTTAACCAAATTAAGAGACGCCTTTATATGTCATGTACATATTGGCGTGATGAGCTTCGGGTCCTTGCCAATTAGTATAATACTATAAACATAAATGTAGTTACACATTGTCATGCACATCCTTTGTCTGCTCTCAACATACGCCGGGCTTCGACACTAATATATGATGGTTAGAACCGAAAACTGTTAATGGAGTTTTCTGAAGGGTTATTGTCTACTTTGATGAATTCGTCGAAATGATCATTGTTTACGATACATTTGCCATTTAATAGTAACTTTATCACGAACCATATCTGCAAGTTTAACAGTAACGAATACGTATCTATATATCACCAGAGGTGTAGCAGTGCTACCAAAAATGGTCTGGCCCAACAAACGATGGCATCGAATTTTGAAGAAGAAAAAAAAATAATGCATATAATTGTTGGTACAATTGATAGCACTGTTATCGCGTTATAAACATTAATCGTTCAAACTTAATTTATTAAATCACACTATTGTGATATATTGCCATTATCCTATACCACAAATCGCTCTCAATAATGTCAGTTTAATCAAATCGAAAACTTAGAATAACATTTGTCAAAATCATCCACAAATTATGTGACATTCTATATAAAACATTACAGGTCATGGTAATAACGAAACCCAAATTATGTATCGTTACGATACACATGGGTTTCATTATCACAGAACAGAACATCCACTAATTAAATAAGCATGCTTTTTTTGTAAAATGTGTCGATTTTCGAGCGTACGAACTAACGAATGTAGGAGACGTACACTGACGCAGATGCACACACACACACACACGCACGCACGCACGCACGCACGCACGCACGCACGCACGCACGCACGCACACACACACACACACACACACACACACCCACCCACCCACCCACCCACACACACACACACACACACACACACACACAAACATACGCACGCACGCACGGGCGCGCACACACACACACGCACACACAAATATACACACACACGCACGCACGCACGGGCGCACACACACACACACGCACGCACGCACGCACACACACACGCACGCACGCACGCACGCACGCACGGCGCGCACACACACACACACACGCACGCATGCACGCATGCACGCACGCACGCGCACACATACGTACATTACTACTTTTTTCAGAATAAACACGTATGGATTCACTAAATGATGTATGGAACTGGAATTGTTTAGTCATGTAGCGATGCTAATTAGACATAGGGTGAATACCTTTCTTTAGGTGAACATTTGGTTAAACTGAGCACTTTGCTAAGCCGGAGTCTTTGTCGCAGTTACTTAAAGTAACGGACTCAACTAGAAACACGCGTTCCTCTTTTCCAATGAGGTATTTCGTCACAATGAAATGCAGGCTGAGGAAGAATTATGAATAATTTGCTTTTTTTGACATAAAATGCAAGTTGAGTCATATCAACCAACACGCTGTCCTTTTACAACTGAACGGAAAATGTAATTGAATGGAAAACGTTTTCTTTTTATCGTGAAATTCCCCTGTTTTGGACCATGCCCCAATACTGTGTCCTTTTAAAGCATCCTTTGCCTGATAACGGAACGTTCACTGTTAGGGCTTTTGTTTGTGACAGAAGCATGACGGGCTGAGGACTGTAGAGGCCAGTGGGATGCTAGTCACTTGGCATCATATCATAATAGTTCTCACTCCTCCGAACCTACTACATTAGAGACGTCACTGTACAATACGACACATCTGCATCTTCTAACAATTTTATTTCAAATTACCTATAGTTTATTGATCCATTCGTTCGTCAATTGCCACGCTACCACAACATGTTTTAACTATCTAAGTTGAACTGACCCCTAAAGCCAATACGCTTTTGTGGAGGCCCCCATAAAAATAGTTGGACAACTGCCCTGTCTGGCCGCTCTAAATCCGGCGCTGGACAAAGTGGACTTGATTAGTTATGCAGCGATATTAACTAAACTTATGGTGTATCAGTTAACATTTTGTTAAGCTAAGGAAGTAATTTCTCTGGTCAATCCAGGTGACGCACGAAACTAAAACTAACAACATGTATTCCTCTAACTGTTTCCGGTGAGATATTTTGTTAATGAAAGTGCAGGTTTGGAACATTATCCCAGTTACTTGTCCTTTTATAAAGAAATTGTTTTATTTTTCAAATAAAAATGCTGCTTCCAGCATGTTGGCTTGTTACAACTGAACGGAAATCACAATTTTATTGCAACGTTCGTCTTTTTAACTGTGAAAGTGCCTTTTGAGGGACTTCAACCCAAAAGTCCTCTTGTAGCGCCTAATTTGTGCTTTTGACAACACACGTTTATGGTACAACTGTCCTATTTCCACACGGACCTTGATCCAAACTAGCTGGCTATTGATGAGAACAACATTACAACCTTTCTCTCAATAAATTGCCATTTTCAGGAACGTTTGCCTTTTTATCACTGAAAATGCCCTTTGTGGACGCTGCTGCCCTTTGTGAAATTTTAAAATATTCTTTATATACATGTTGAATTATTGTATTACCTATGGGCGGTGGGATTCTTACAATGATGTCAGCACCAGCAGGGGTCACATGACAGATGCGAAATATGTTGTACACTGACTAGTGGTTGAGACAGATAGATCACACCAGTCCATATTTTAAAAACAGCAAAGAGGATGTAGCCTGTTCTCCATTGTAATCAGATATCATTACTGTATGGTGGTCAAACCAAGACAGAGAAGTCAAACCGAGGATTTGCCTAAGATGTAAGACAACGAAGTCTTACATCCATGCCCAGTCTAGAAGAGAATACCAGAGGTATGTAAAGTACATGTTTTGTATAGGCCTGAGTGAATGTTAGCTTATAGGTATTATATTGGCTATCTGGTTTATATTGTTATGGTTGAAAAAGGGTGTGGCCGAGGATAAATGAACCTTGGTTAGTGCGACGATACTAATGTCGCGCATATTATACGGGATAGCGGATCATTGCTCAGCTATGCGATTGTTATGCAGTAACGATAATCGAATGTGGATTGTAATATTGTTGTCACGGATGATATTCACGGGTGCATAAATTGATAAAACGTAGATACATTTGGTGGTGGGACTGTTTAGTGAAGACAAACTGAATATTTTGTTCTGATATGTATACGTCAAAGATATATATATATATATATATATATATATATATATATATATATATATATATATAGGTATTATGATTGTGTGTTGTGTTGATGGAAATAACATATATTCTGGGGGGTGTACCGGTCACACCATTGAGTAGGAATAGTTTATTACTGTAGTTAACATTTATTGAAGTATCGGGTCAGAGTGACGGCCAGCAACGTCTACACGTTGATTCGTGAGGCCTAGAGGCCTATAACGATGCTACACGCGAAAAGGCGGTATCAACTTCATGATTGAATTCCCGCGAGAAGAGGGAAGTTCCCTCAAATTATATTGAGTCGACTTCGGAAGGTTACAGACGGCTAGAACTGAATCAAGTTGACGTCCGTGGGAAAATCGTATCGATGGACTCGAACATTCTTCGAATTATATTTACATTATGATGGCCTCGAGGGTAACAGTACCCAGATATTTCACTATTGTGATCGCAGAAGGTTGGAATTGTCAGTCATGATTGTTTGTGGTGACTATGGTGGAGGGATGTTTACTATCCGTAAATATATAAATGGTAACTTGGAAGATAGTTTATATGTTCATATCCTTTCGATAATGACAGTGTGTCTGAGGCTGACGAGTCTCAATAAGGAGTAGTTTAAAGGTGGTATAAAAAGTTAATATTCTCCCCAAGGTGATTTATGAATATTTATGTTTTTGTTACACTCTCCCTGAATCCAAATGTATATACACAAGTTCGCTTCACCTGGCGGATCTTGACAATCTGGCTAAATATTGTCATTCAGAATATATAAATAGCCATATATGATGTCTTCCCGTGTATTCGAATCACACTAAATTAAAGTAAATTTTTAAAATTATTGACTCATATACGCTCTTTCTTGTATCTATGTTATATTATAGTGATATTATGTTTCAAAGTAACTTAATTCATTTATCTCATCTAATGGGTTTTGAAATGAATAGATTAGAATTTGGTGTAGATTAACTGTTGCTAGATGTGCACAACAAGAATACAAGTGAAGTCAGTTGTCACTTGATTCAAAAGTGCGCTGTCACTATTGTCAGACGATGTATTTGATCAATTTGTTTTCATGTTATATGTTTGGTTGGTCACATTGTATCCTCAATGGAAGTTAATTTTACAATTTATTGTGCTGCAGTTTACTGTTGATGATCCGGATATTACATTTACGGTTTTTAGGCTTTTCGGTGAATAATATTTATGGAGTATTTTGCTTAAACATTTTTTCTTGATATCAAATGTTCCATGCCCGGTCTAACTAGGGCTGTTGCTATGGTGTAGCCGGTTAATAATGTTCTATTGTCGAGGGGTGGTTGGGGGGGCTTGGGTTGCCTCAGCCCCTATATGTACATTTTGTTAGGGCTGGAGATATGTTTAGCTGCCACAATATTTCCGCAAGTTGAAGGCTTTTTGTTAGCCTCGATAGAGGTGCAGTTGAAGGTTTTTTTGGCGAGCCTCTGTCGCCCCAAAATTCACCACTTTCCGATGTCTCCGTAAACCTAATCAACGTACCGCAAACAGGTATGACCATGCAACATGTTAAACATCATCAACAGTTTCCATCTCACTTGTCTGATACGATGCGTAGCGTAAGCGTGCAGAAAAATTACAATTTTGAGGTCCTGCGAAATTGCAAGTCAAATCCACTAAGCAACTTTCTCAAATATAGACGGCTTGGGCACGCGCAACTGAAACCCGGTGACCACTTTCTAAAGACCATCATTCACGTGGAGTTAACTGAAAGCAACAATCAGCATCACTCACTTAATCCTCTTCGTGCCCTAGGTGACACATAAGGCTTCAACAATAGAGCGCCACTGCTGTCGGTCGGCAGCCCGTGTATCAGTCGTACTCCACGTCCGCTGGCAGGCGTTCATTTCCTTTTCCACTGTTCTTCGCCACGTCTCTTTTGGACGACATCGTCTCCGTCTTCCATCTGCTGTCCAACGTAGGGGTATCCCAGCTTGTGTGTTAGTCTTGTTCACTGCTTCCAGCACTCAGACCCGTAGTCTCAGTTTAGTTTTCAATCTCAACACACCCCTCCTTCACGCCAGATTTGATGCTGAAGCTGTGTGTCAGGTGGTTCTTACAAGTCACTTGACCCTGAACTTATATTGATAACATTAACCATCTTCTGGGGATCCCGTAATGACGAAGTATCTTCCACAAGGATTCTCTGCGGAGGGAGTCGAAAGCCTTTTCGAAATCAATGAATGCAATGTAGATGATACTGTTCCATTCAGCGCTTTGTTCTAATATTTTCCTTAATGTGAATAGGTGATCTATGCAAGACTTGCCTCTTCTGAAATCGGCTTGTTCTTGTCGAAGAATGGTGTCAATAGCTGCTGATATTCTCTTCAGCATAATGCGACTGAAGAGTTTGCATGTCAGTGATAGCTAGGTGAAACCACGCCAGTTATTGCAGTTTCCCAAATCGCCTTTCTTTGGTAGTTTGATGATAGTGCCCATCTTCCATTCGTTTGGTTCTTCATCCCAGATCTTCTGGAAGATGGATACTCGGTGATTCCTCTTCCTTTACTTTTAAAATTTCTGGACGAATACTGTCATTTCCTGGTGCTTTTCCATTCTTCTGAGCTGTAATGGCTTCTCGGACTTCGGCTTCGATGATCCGGTTGAGGATGACCGCAAGGGTGGGTCAGGACGATTGAGAATGGTTGAAAAGTGTTCCTTCCACCTCTCCACCTTCTCTTTCTCACCTGTGACGATCTTCATCTGTGGCTTTCAGTGGGAGGTTCTGGTTGGGTCCTGTACCTCCTTTCAGCTTCTTTGTCATTTTGTGGAGTGACCTCATGTCTTGTCTGCATGCTGCTTCTTCTGTCGCCGTGGCCAGACTCTCTATGTATTTGCGTTTATTCATTCTGGCGCTCTTTTTCACTTCTTTGTCTTTCTGAGAAAATTCCTTGAAAAGTCGTTGTTTAAGTCTTGGTGATTTTATAGTGAGTAGTCGCTTCTTTATTTCCTTCCTTTGGTCTATTTTGTCCCATGATGATCCAATCCTCTTTCTTTGATCTTCTGTATCCTGGCACTGTTTTCCCTGCTTGCTCCATAACCTTGTTGAAACTGTGTATTGCATATGTTTCCTCCTGCAGAATACTAAACCTGATCTTCAGAGCAATTATGAACTGTTGCTTTGTTTCTGGGTTCTGCAGCTTGTCTGTGTCAAAGCTGTTGCTTCTTTCTCCAGTCTGGCCTTCCTTAGATTCATGGCGAGTTTTCCCACCAACAGGCTGTGGTCGCTGCCAGCAAACAGCATAGGCATACCAAAATACGGATACAAGGGTGTGCTTAAGAGATATATAAGAGACTATGCATTTATATTTTGCAACTGCAAATTACGGATTTAGGCAGATCGATTCGTACGTCGTGCCGGGCACACCAGGAGATCAAGCGTAGGAGGCGTCATGTTAGTCATGTACCAATGTGAAGCAACTCTCTTCTCCTATGTCCTCCACATAACGTGGTGACATGAATAATTTCCTTTGTTTCATGTGTAACATTGCATTCTGAAACTAAGCCCGACTGAGACCGGTGTTCCGCTCAATGGTGTCTCTTTGGATCATGTTCAAGCAACCTTTTCTCAAGGAGCCCTCGGGTTCCCATAGAATAATTATGTACGCTATTCCATCGTGGCGCATCACATGTCCAGTCACACGTAGCAGACGTTGCTTCGCTGCGGTGTAGATTCGTGGTAGATGTCCATACAATTCCTGATTGTCGATTTAACCATGCCAGGAAACATAGCAGATTTAGAGAGGTAGTAACTGAAGCAACTACGACGAGCATGATATCACGAGGTAGACAATGGCCACTGTTGACCTTGTGATTATGGCTGCTTCCCCGTGTGTCGTCTGTCGTCAGTGGTTTATGGCGATGTCGCCGGGTGCAGCAGTGCAATCAAGACATCGCAATTAGTGGAATGCTTCAATGACACAAATGCACGCGTTATCATACGACGTTTACCAGAATTTTACGAGATATTCTTGACATCTACATCCATTTGACAGCAAAAACGCAATACGTCTTGCTACTATCGCTTCCTTTGTTACTCAACAACAGCTGCGACTCAGTTAATTGTGTTCTACACATCATATTGCGACCGGGTTTGATTTGCTTAAGAATCATACTTGATGTAAAATTTAAAGGCATTGACAGTTCACCCGATTGTCTGATGCAATAGCGTAATGGGTAGAATATGCTGGGTAAACACATCATTTGCACGATCGGGCAAGTAGATGAAGTTAGGCAGGTATGTGCAATACGTTCCACAATAACAGACACCTGTAAAATATTAATAATAACAAATTGCGAGTACCATAACTAATACTACATTTTATGCAATATCAGCGGTTAAGGACTAATGCAATACTAATGTTTAATACACATTGCATATCACATACGACCGACATTATTATCGTACCACTGCCATTTGTATTTGGGAGAGACATCACCAGGACGGACTGATGGGATATGTCAACACTACGCACATGTGTTAGCCTTCCTAATGTGTGGCGCTTAGTTTTATTTTCAATGGTCAGAACGTCGGATTCTCGTTCGAGATAATGCTGATTCGAATCTGTTTGCTGCCCTTTCGATGCATGGACAATTTCGTTCATTTCACTTTGCCTCAGTTCACCTTTGCAGTAATTGCAGCAAGGCTGAATGCTTATAGAATAAATCGAGATTGTGTTTGAAAGAACAGTTCTACTAGGGGGTGACACGCTTTGAACAGTCCCCAGAACCGGATACCGCGCTATATAGAAGAAATACTTTATTTCATGTATTACCTAATATAACCAATCTGCTAACTTATTCTGTGGCTACTGGAAATCGCGTGAAACGGTTTGTCTTTTTGTTTGCTCGGTAGCTCTGTTAAACCTACTAATGCACAAACCCTACAAGCGAAAGAACTACTATGGCATTAGATCCGATGAATCGTCACAATAACAATAGTTGCACACAATAGTCGTAGTTTGTTTTTAATTGTGTTCCTTTGCATTTTCACAACGCTATGACCAGCAATCCACACCAATTATAATCAGTAACACATTTAACGCAATTGTTTACATTTTAGCGGAGTGTTTCCCAATTCAAATTATGAATGTATTATGAATTATGATAGTATCACTTTTTAAGTTAACGAAGAGTACGTGCTGCTTTAATTGACTTACCAACTTAGTAATATACTGTAACACATCCCTGAATTATATATTTATTAACAGCCTTACAGCAACGCAAAAGAGTAATATTTTTGATTTTATATTATAAAATGCCACCGTACCTCACAACCGGAATGTTTTCTATGTGCGGGTAATGTAGAAGGGAAATCTACGCGTTAACAGGGAAAGACAGTTTGTTTCCAGTTACGAACGTTGACATGCCCTGCCTTTACCAAAACTTTACACGCGCGCATGTGAATGAATACACACGCGTGCACACGCGTTTATACGAACTCACCCTTCATTTCAGAACAGTATTTCTTGGCTAAGTATTATAATAATGCGAACGTGAGCCCGACCATTAGTAATTTCCAACGTATAATCTACACAGTATTAGTGAGAAACGTTTCAATGCCGGCTTACACGCTCGACACCGAAGCCACGTTGAAGAGGACACAGACGCTATTAAGTTTGTGCGTTTCCTTGCCTCCCGGCTAGTAATCCGCATTCTCGTGCTCACAGGTAAACACGCTGTCGTATTTGTTATTGACGATCGAGCCGCAGGCAGTGACTCCGCGGCTTGTTAGTGCACGGAGAAGATGCGATAGTCACCACGCTCGCGAAGCTCAAAAAGGATCTGGACGCCCTGTTTGCTTGTTCGGTTGACGCGCGGTTCGTGACTGCAAGGTGAGTCGCAATTAGAGAGACGATTCCGAAGCAAGAACATGCTTAAGGAGGCGGTGTTGGTTGTTGGTGACAGACGCCGCAGGACATACAGGTGTCAGGGGTGGATGCTGCAACTGGTGACGTCAGCGGCGGTGTAGATGGGTGGGTTGGTGACGGTGGTGTGGTGGCGGTGATATATTGTAGTGGTGGGGGTCTTTGTGAAAGACGTGGTGTTGGTGCGCGTGCGTGCGCGCGCGCGTGTGTGTGTGTGTGTTTATGTGTGTATATATGTTTGTGTGTGCCCGCATGTGCGTGCGTCACACTGCGTATGCGGGTATGTCTCTGGGATGTATGTCTTGTTTATTTTTTTATGTGTGTTATGTTTATGGGATGTCATTGTTGTTTGGTTGTTTGGTTGGCTGGATGGTTGTTTGTTTGTATGGGTGTGTGTGTTCGCGTGTGCCCACGTGCGTGGATGTGTGACATGGCAATTGTTAGGCGTGGTTGTCATAGCAACGATGGTGGCAATTGGCGTGGTTGTCCTGGCAATGGTGGTGGTGATGTGGTAGCGATATTCATGGTTGTCATGCAATGGTGATAGGCATCGTTGTCATGGTAATGGAGATGGTGATAAAAATGGTTGTGCTGGTGGTGATTATTGTAACTGTATGGTGGTAGCGACAGTAACTACGATGGCGATCGTCAAGGAAACGTTATCGAACGAACCACTATAAAATGAACGCAATAGTAACGACATCGGCGAAAAATAGCACAGTCACGATGCAACGACGTGATCAAAAGTTATCATCGACATTACGTTCCCGCCATTCCAACGATTCGCGCCAAGCGATTCACTGGACGAAACGCATCGTGCTACTTTAAAAAAAAAACATATGTTTGTCGCATTTCTGTTGTTAATGATTATTCCCATTTGATGGGCTCTTGTGACGATTCCTAAAATGATCGTTATATTATTGTTTGGTGTTAGTAATTACTTGGTTGTGTTTAAAGGTTACCCTTCACTGTCACCATTATCCACATAGCCATATTTATCAAGTTGTGTACATTAAACGTACACCGATAAGCTGAACATTTATTCAATACATCCTATATCTTCATACTCAAACACTGATTATTTTTGTCATTCGTCACCCACAAGAAATGTAAATATTAGTACAGCAAAAGAGTCGTAATTCCAAAATATGATCGTATCAACGATCAGCATAATTATCCAGACTCGAGAAAATAGCACCATTGGTATGGTATGAATTCGGACGTGAAATAATGATCCGCCCCCTGTTTGCTTGCTCGCTAGAACAGTTCCACGGCAGGAATGAAGTGTCGGATGTTAGTATAATTTGTGCACCCGTTCGCCGTCTAAGTTCCGACAACCACGCGGACATTACGGCAGAATCAATGGGTGCTAATCTGTACAGGCGAACAATGACACTGCGTTGTCCTACCGATTACCTTATAATTTCCTGTAGTACGCCGAGGAAACGACACAGCAGTGTTACTAATTAGGTGAGTGGCAGCAAGAAAGCATATTTTATGTTAGTCTGTAACACGTCATACATTAGTTATTACATGTGTATATAATATAAGATAGGAATACAGATGATTTCCAGATGTGAGATGTGTGTGTGTGTGTGTGTTTGTGTGTGTGTGTGTGTGTGTGTGTGTGTGTGTGTGTGTGTGTGTGTGTGTGTGTGTGTGTGTGTGTGTGTGTGTGTGTGTGTGGGTGAGGATGTGGGTGAGGATGTGGGTGAAGATGTGGGTAAGGATGTGGGTGTGGATGAGGGTGTTGTGTGTGCGCGCGCGCGCGCGCGCGTGTGTGTGTGTGTGTGTGTGTGTGTGCATGTATGCACGCCCGCGCGCATGCACACCAATTTTAAATACAATAAAAGAATATCACATTAGATTACATAACACTATAAATAAATGAATTGATCAATTAATACAAAGAGTTATATAAATATGTAAATTCACAATTTTACAAAGATAATACGACTTAATGTTAATAAATATTCTACTACCTATCTTGAACATATTTACAACACAATGGCACCGCATTCAGCGTGAGCAATATTTAGCTGACCGATCACCAATCGCATCATCCCAAATCAGTTTCAACCATCCCTCGTCTAACGTTTTGCAGCGAAATGAGTAATATATGTTTTATTGCTCCCCTATGAAACATTCAAAACAATGACCTGCTATGCAATAGTGTTAATAGGATCATAATAAACGCACAGCTTTTGCATACTGTAGTGAATCGGGAATGTACTTGGAAAACAATGTGTAGTTAACCTAAACAATGTTGTGATGTTTCGTACATTTTGTTGTGATTTTAAGAGCTGAGCAGGTATTTAATTGTGTTTACAATTTGTACAATTTACGGGCGCAATTTTTAAACAGCGAAAACTGTTTGGGACTTAACAACAAATATTATATTATTACAACCAATGCATGAATATGTTAATAGATGCGGGCCGGACATTGTTCCACCAAGTAGTCGCTCTCGTCGGAATTGCTTGTTTAATTCAGGCACATAACAAACCTCCACTTCATTTGATAATTTCTTCGCAACATAATTGCGAAGCTACGATGTTCCAAATAAATTGCAAAGTTTTATTCACAAGGCAAATGCATTTTGATAAAACCACATGATATAATTAACTATGTAGGTAATTCCACCGAATGTATTACTAGCATCCTACAAAATCTTCAGTTCACTCAGCTGAATAGGTCAGTATATGTCTCATAACGGTGGAGGGGGGAATATGTGTGAATGAATAGTCTTCGCGCAGTAATTGCAGCATGGCTGAATGCTGCCTGGAGAATCGCAGCACACTAGACAGGTGGGAGCAGGGTTATTATGGACACCCTTTGTAGGCAGGGTCAATGGACTCATTACACTTGACACCCGACACATGTGGCGAATGAGCCACACAGGTATAATAGCGAATTGATACCTTGATCAGTTGTGTTGTTTTATTTTTGTCTTTGCATCCTCGTTGTCAGAACGTTCGAATTACCTGTCTAGGTCTTACCGTCAGAGTTTCTGAATAAACTCGGAAATGCAATTGTTGCTAACACGCCGCAGGATTCCTTAGGTTTAGCCGATCAGAATAAGTCATTTATTTGCTGTTTGACAGTAACACGGATACGTTGTAGTCATGACTAGGCAACGCGATCTCAAGAGGACGGTTGACTCAAATGACGACGAAAATCCATCTCTTTGAAAAAAGCTGCATCTGACACACTCACACACACACACGCACGCACGCGCGCGCGCACGCACATACACATACACAGTGTAGCTGAGGAGATCTAAGCAAATACTTGAGGATTGTTCAAACAATTGACAGCATACTCTGTAAATATGGGACTACGGCTTTTGTGTGTAAGCCATTTCTTTGTCTCGTTTCATGTCCACCGGCAGAATATTGACAGTTGCCTACAGATCGATATCGCTTGAATAGCAACGAGGCCAACATATAATATATTTGAAACATATTTTGCATTAATACAATTATAGTAATCACTTAGTTCCATAATTGTTTTATGATATTTACATCTCCTTTCATTCAGCTGCTTTTATGTGTGAAATTCGGTTGGCATATAATGTAATAATGCACATTCCCGTGTTTTATGTGGGAGACAGCGTGTTCTTATGGCTTCTGTGTTGGTTTAAATTGACCGACTCTTACGGAATTGTGCAAAATATGCTTATTGATGTATGCAGCCCAATCACCACATCATCACGAATATTTGGCACAGCGACGTCATTTCGCATTGTGGTGTCTTGTCTTCAGTGAACCAACAAAAATGCTAATCCTCCGGGTGCCGCGAGATACCCACAGGTGCAGAAGACGATTTCCCGATGTAATCTTATATTGACGTTTGTTACGACGTAAATTTTAACAGTCGTTTGCTTTGCAAGGTACGAGAAATGTCCCCAACTGATCAACGGTGGTTGGGGCAATCGTTGAAAATACTGTAAACGTCACAAACAATCGATTTACGTCAGTCTAACGTACTACGGACCCTAAAATCCAGTAAGAACTCTTAACCAACAGCGAATTTGAAAAGAAAAAAGAAAACCAAAGGCGTTACCTTTCGTACAAAGGATCACACATAAACCTCTGAAAGTTTGGCGTCCGAGATGCGAACCGTCTAGCAGGAAAACGTTAACATACCCGCATGCATACATATTATGTACGTACATATGCACGTACATTCGTACACACATACATACACATATATATATATATATATACATACATGCATACATGCATGCATGCATGCATATATGTATATATGCATACATGCATACCTACACTCGCACGTACGCACGCACGCATGCACACACACACACACACCACACACCACACACACACATACAAAGGCACACACACACACACACACACACACACACACACACACACACACACACACACACACACACACACACACACACACACACACACACACACACACACACACACACACACACACACACACACACACACACACACACACACACACACACACACACACACACACACACACACACACACACACACACACACACACACACACACACACACACACAGATACATACATATACATACGCTGGTTCGATTATAGTTAAATCACAGCGTTGTCTGTCACGTCATATAACGACAATAAATAACATTTTATTTTAACTGTCCAATTAAGTTAAGTATAAGTACATCATTTCACATATGCTGCACATCGTCAAATCACTGTGTCAACCAATCACGTGCACCTTAGCACCCTGTTTATTGATACCAGTACGGTAGAAATAGAGTAGATCGAGATACGTGCTGGAGCTACCTTGCCGAGATTGCGCACATGATAAACTCGGCTATGATTTAGTGTAGATGCATGGTGTTTATGTGTTCACCTGGAAACCGAGCCAGAGATTGAATAGATAGCTAATGTCACGACTCTTGTATTATTAGTACCGTAGTTTGTTTTCAATCAATAATGTCAATTGGAGGATAACTATTTGTACTAATCTGTGTAACCTAAACACACTTAGTTGATACTTCTTATGTTCGTAGATTACTCTAATGTACAATGTATGTAGTTTAGTACAATTTTGTTAGTGGCTGCAGTGTTTCGGTTGGGATAAAGACACGACTTGGTGCAAGCACAACTAACGGACTAAGGTACACATCAAATGATGAAAACGATACCGGTGTTGAATTTCTGTTCTTAAATTCCCTTCTGTCGTTGGTGGAACGGGTGGACTTGACATGCTACCAAATTATACGGCGTTGAATCTTGAATTCTGATATTACCTATGGTGAAAGGATATTTAATTGCACAAAGACATTTGCTGGAGTTGATTGTCGAACGTGATCACAAATAGAGCGTGCTGCCTTGTAGCTATGCAGAAACATGGGAGACAAACTCGTAGTGGATATAAATATTCGAGTTCGCCAGCTGCCGTTTTGAACATTGGCAGTTTCGTTCACTCCGCGTTGCCTGTGTCTTTCGGAAGATACCCTACAAATCGTTGATTCCTTCTACCTTGCCTCTATGCCAGGGGTGCAAAAGATCCCTCTTAGGGAGAAAACGTGTAAGTTGTCGTGGACTCACACAGTGGTGGTCTCTGTCTCTAACCCACTGGATCATGTTCCCAGCGGCCGGAGTTACTACCCTGTCGGTCGTGTGAGAGACGCCGAGCAGGTAGTTTATACCACAGCAATGCTGACTCCTTACGTAGGTCGATAGCAGTACATATGGATGATGGTCAAAACGGAGGTTGTGTGGAACAAAAATGGAGATATAGGGCTTCCAGGGAATGGATGGAAAACGAGATTGTTACAAGAGGTGGCTCGAATTGCATGGGTGTTTACCACATAAATAGTAGATACATATATAGTAGAGAGTCTTTGTAAATGTCCCGATCCCAATTTACATATCCATTACGTATCCTGTTGCGTAGCACTTATGTCCGTTGAACCATCAAAACACGGATGCACACGTTAACAGCATCAGCCCCAGGGTAGCAGAACTTGTTCTTTGCATAGCAAAGCGCTACAAACTGAAGATAGCACCAAGTATATGCACCAACAACATCATAGTCAGAAGAAGACACAAACGACTTCTACACCGATGTGGATGAGACCTTAGAAAAGCCAACCCACTACGCGATAGTGATGGGAGACTTTAATGCGCCAGTAGGGAACCGAACAAACATTTTGGAAACGACAACAGGCTAATTTGGCCTATGTGTGAGAAACGAAAGATGTGCCACCTTGGTAGAATGGGCAACATCAAGAAAGAACACAATCATGAATACCATGTTCCAAAAGAAAGCAGGGAGGACATGGACGTGGAAAAGTCCAAATGGAGAAAGGAAGAACGGAATTGACTACATCCTGACAAACAGGTCATATATGGTTACTGCTGTAATTGTCATTAACCAACCAACATCGGAAGTACCACATAATGATAATGACCAACATCAAATGGACGTCATGGGTACACAGAAATATGCAAGACCATCAAAAAGAAAGCGAAGGAGGACATCAGGAAGTACAGACAAGAGATCATGCGAGAAAGATTATGGCATCAAAGAGCCCTAACAAAGCCAGAAGAACACAGGCACTAAGCCGATAGACTGATTACACTTCTAGACAAGCAGTGTAGTGAAATACAAGACCTAGATATGATCATGGAACGAATAGAGGAATTCTACACCGAGTTATACGACAGTGAACAGAGTACCACAATTCACACTGACCCGAAAGAGGTACCAGAGATAACATCATGGGAGGTGAAAGCAACGCTAAGAAATATGAAGAATGGGAAGACATCAGGCAACGACCATGTAAACATTGAAACATTAAGAGTAGGAGAAGATACCAACTCGAAGACACTGGCTAAGCTGTGTACTAAATGCTTATCAGAAAGACGGATACCCATCGCATGGAAGGAAGCATAGATGATGATAATCTTCAAGACGGGAAATGAGAAAGACTTAAAGAACTTGTAGTTCTTTAAGTCTTAGGCAAGAGAAGACACTCAACGAAAACCAACCACACAAGCAAGCAGGATTCAGAAGCAGGTACTCAACGACAAACCACATACACGTCGTAAACATTAACTTAATCTTGTCACTTTGCAGAGGCCATGCTAAGCGCGAACAATTATACGACCTGTAATATTGTCATTGATTGATCGCCAATCCACTTTTTATAATTTAGACATTTACATTATTTTTAAAACAATTACACTGTTTCAGAATTGTTTACTATTTTCAGTCACTTACTATTTTATGAGACATTATTTTGTATTTCACCATTTTAGGACAGTACACTGTGTCACCAAGACAATGTTGCCCTTATTTTTATTGTGTGTTTTATTTTTATCCTGTTCTGCTGCTACGAGAGGTCATGGTTTTAATATGTGCAAGCCACTTAGTTACCAACAGTCGGCTCAATATACGAGAACACAAGATTCCTTGTTATATCTACACAGTTTGCCGTATCTTAATCTTGTTTTAATCGAAAGTTACTGCCAATCCCCCGCTCTAAGCCAATATTTATATTAGCAATTTGTCTTACTACTAGCAGGAGATGTAAGTCTAAATCCTGGACCTGCTGTCAGGCGCAACATTCGAGTGGCCACCACTAACGTTCGATCTATTCGAGATGAAACAGCCTCGCTTACCGATTTATTAATTTCCACGGAAATAGACACCCTTGCTGTCACCGAGACCTGGCTCAGACCACTTGGCACAGCCGCATGCATTGCCGACATTTCTCGTTACGGTTTCACCTTCCATCATCGCCCTTATCACACATCCTAAAGAACACGTATCAGACGTGTATGAGCAGTACTGTCAAGTACGTAAGGCATTGCTTCACAAACATTCGCCAACTAAATCCAAATCTGTGTCACAAAAACTACCAGCTCCATGGATGACTCCAGGAATTATAAAATTTAAAAGGCGTCGTCGTTACTTGGAGTGTGTTTGGCGAAAATCACGCTCGTCCTTCGACAGGTCACGTTAATCAAGACATTGTCACTACTGCAACAGACAAATGGCCAAAGCAAAATCGGATTATTACACAAATATAGTCTCCAATAACAATGACAGTCCACACCAGCTATGGAACTGCATAAATCAAATGTTACACAGATGGCCTGTTCCATCCCTAACAAATCATGCGTCAATCAAGTATTTGTGTGACTCGTTCTCTAATCACTTCAAGGACAAAATCAGTCTTATCCGGTCTGCTTTCCCAGGTCATACTTCAAGTACTGTAAATGCTGACTCTCCACAAGTAAATTCTCAACTGCCACAGTTAACGAAGTGAGGAAAATAATAATATGTCCTCCCCAAATAAATCCTGTGATCTCGGTCCATTCCCGACCACACTGCCAAAAACATGTATTGAAGCATTACTCAAACCAGTAACATATCATAAATGCATCACTGGGTTCTGGTTTTTTCCTCATGATCTTAAACACGCCCATGTAAACCCAGTTCTTAAGAAGACATCTCTGCCTAAAGAAGACCTAAACAGTTATAGACCCATTTCCAACCTCAGCTTTATTTCCAAGATACTTGAAAAGGTTGTGGCAAACTGCGTCTCATTTCAGCATAAATGACTTATCTAATGTGTTGCAATCTGCATACAAACAATTTCACTCCACAGAAACTGCTCTTTTAAAAGAACAGTGATATTAATATAAATATTGATAACGGAAAAGTAACCGCACTTACAATACTTGATCTGTCTGCCGCGTTTGATATCATTGATTACAACATTCTTATTAAACGTTTATTAACGTGTTACAGCATCGGGCACACATTTGAGCTGGTTTTCTTCATACATAACCGACAGACACCAAGCCATAAAGATTTTCAGCCGTACTGCCCACTTCATGTGGTGTCCCCCAGAGTTCTGTTCTTGGGCCTTTGTTTTTGACGCTCTACACCACGCTACTAAGCTTTGTTATCCAAAGTCATAACTTGGATCATAATCTAATATAAGACACACATATCTACATTTTGTTGGCCTCACCAGATATAAATCGCTCCCTAAACCAGCTCAGCAATTGTCTCCAAGATATCTTCCATTTGGATGAATGGCAGCAAATATAAGTTAAATGCAGATAAAACTGAATTTCTCATCATTGGTACTCCTACGCAGCGTGGTAAACTTGATGGCTTTTTCCCAACACGTATCTTGAGTGAAAGCATCACATCAGCTGCCTCAGCGCGGAATCTCGGAGTAACTTTTGTTGAAAACTTCAATTTTAAACACCACATACCCAAAATGTGTCGCTGCTGTTTTTACCATATCCGTGATATTCCCGTATTCGCCGGTATATCTCACTTTTATAATATTGCAAGCAAGGATATAGCAAAACTTCAAAATGTCCAAAATTGCTTGGCAAGGGTAGCCACGCGTCCTCCTCGTTTTTCTCGCTCAATGCCGCTTCTAAAATCACTGCATTGGCTCCCTGTGCGATATCGGATTATTTTCAAGATTTGTACAATTGCATCAGACGCTTTCATCCAAACAACCTGCATATCTACGTTTGATGCTCACTCCAGCGAGAAATCCCAGACAGCTACGGTCGACCAGTTGTAATCTTTTTTTTCATTCCCCGAGGGAAGACGAATGCTGGAACTCGAGCCTTCTCGGTTGCCGGACCAAGTCTGTGGAATTAACTTCCTGTCAGCGTTAAATTAGAAGAAAATATAGTTTCATTTCGTCATCGTCCTAAAAACCTATATTTTTTAATATTGCGTATCCTCCTTAGCTTCCTAGCATTTTCATCCATTTGTTGACGACTCACGCATTGTATAAGATAACGAGATTGCTTAATCTTTTAGTTTCGTTGCGCCACTGACCTTGGTTTTCGAGGATATCGGCGCATAATAAGTCACTGTTATTGTTATTATTATATCCCGCTCTGCATCGCTTTCGTCGACTACAAAAAGGTTTTCGATTCGGTGCAAACTCAAGCAATACTGATCTCCCTTCAAGAATAGGGGATGGAAGACGTACATCGAACTCCTGAAAGACATCTACACCAACAGCTCGGTGACAGTCCACCTACACAAAAAGAGCAACAAGATCAACACCAAGAGAGGAGTACGACAGGGTGACACCATATCGCCCAAGCTCTTTACGGCAACGCTCGAAAGCATATTCCGAAGGCTGACCGGGGAAACCAGAGGATTTAGGATAGACGGATAATATCTCAGTCATATTCGCTTCGCCGACGACCTACTCCTATGCAATACTAAACCGCAAGAACTACAAAAAAATGCTGCAGGAGCTAGCTGATGAAAGTGAAAAACAAGGTCTGAAGATGAACACTTCGAAGACAAAAGTGATGGTAGAAAATGACACACCAATATATATCAACACCATGCAGATAGAGAACGATGAAAGCTACATCTATCTGGGACAGCGATACAGTATCAGAGACAAAAAAACAAGACAAGGAGATTCAAAGAAAAATCCCCGCCGCCTGGACAGCATTCGCCAAACAAATTCGCGACATCTTCATGGGTAACTCTGGAATCTGCTTGAAGAGACAAGTCTACAACTCATGCGTATTTCCAGCGATGACATACAGCGCGGAAACAAGGACACTCACCATCCAAGCAAAGAACAAGCTAGCAGCCGCACAAACAAATATGGAAAGAAATAATGTTAAACATCACATATCAGGAAAGAAAAACAAACATCAGGGTAAGAGATAAGACAAAGGTCATAGACGTGATAGAACAAATCATAAGACAGAAGTGGATCTGGGCAGGGCTCATCAGCAAACTACGAGGTATCCGATGGATATCGTGTATCACAACCTGGAGACCTTACGAAGGGAAACGATCTAGAGGAAGACCGGCGAGACGGCGGAGAGACGAACTAGACGAGTACTGGAAGGTCTCCATCTGGCAGAGGATAGCGCAAGACAGGCAGATTTGGAAACGATACGGTGAGGCCTTCGCCCAACTACGGGACACTGCGGCTGATGATGATGATGATTCTCTATCTATGTTCCGTTCAAATTAAGAATGAACATGAACCATTCAACGAGATTATATATTATACTTACAGTAGTTGTTTTTACAGATTATTCGCCTCAGTTTGGGGCTCATTATATCAAGACAATGAGACGTGTGACATACCATAATTATGTGAATACTTAAATCGTGTTGTGCCTGCGCAGGAGGTGCCAGTAATAAGGCCATTCAGTACGTTATCTTAGTCAGTAATCACTTGTCGTATCAGCTACACAAAATGTCCACTTGAAATGAAAATGTTACATTATGTAAATTCATCAGTGTTTTGAAACGAATTAAAATATTTCAGTGCGTCATGCAAACAATTATCTAGTCCCCGATGTCCGATCGCAAGCGAGATCGGTATCTGGAAGGTATAGGTTCACCTGCTAGTATTCTCTAATGTCGCCACACTGCATCAGCTCACGTCAGTTTATACCTATCCTTGCTGCCATAAACACACTGAAAAACAACAGGTAGCAGCGACAAGGCGAAGAGACGCACGCGCACAGACGATATCTTGCTGCCGGTTTAACGCGCAGGCGGCACGCGACCAAGCCAGTGGATGTCGCATAAAACGTGACGAAAATTGATTCTGCACGCTTTTGTGCTGGCCCGGCGCAAATTACTCGCTCCTGCGCTACGCGGTAACCAAAAGCACCTTATTGTCGTGGTCGTTTCATCCGGTGCAGTCGATTGGCGACGGGAAAGGTAGCGCTGTCGTGTGTCATCGTGCGCGCACGGAGAGTGGATGACACTTCCGCCGTACGTTTCCGTTTCCTTCTAAGGCGCCGGCCAAATGTTTCGTTAACTGCATTACGCTGATAAGAATGTCGTACACTCAGGTGCAACGACGCGAGAAAGTAGTTGATAGTGATATCGCTGCATCAGAGAGCGTTCGGACACGCACCACTTCTCGGCTGCAGAGAAATATTATTTCCAGTGTTACCGACATGTTACACGAACTTGAATTTGTTACACTTGAACAACGCCGTCTAAATTCTAGATTAATATTTATGTATAAGATGGTTAACATATAGTAAGTATGACGTAAATCAAGACCTCTCTCCTAGGAAATCGTTGCTTCACACAAGCATTCACGCACGCATGCACACACACAGACGCACACACAAACGTGCGCGTGCAGACACGCACGCACACACACACAGACACATTATATACAATTAAGTTATAGTTAATGGTTTTATTACTTGTATTATTTCTATTATTTGCGCTGTTATACACCTCAACTCGGTGAGGTTTGCGTAATATTGGAAGAAGAAGAAGAAGCTTAGAACTATGAAGAGTGTACTGGACATTAAGTCCTAATGCATGACGTTTTTATTTCGTTACCCCAGCGACCGGCCATTCTCCGTTCACCCGTCAGTTGATTGTTACGCAACGCAAACAAAGCCAATACGTAGCAAACTAGTTTGACAAAATATACAAACACAAAACAATGGTTAGTCTGGTTAAAAGGATGTATCTTATTTTAAAACAGAGAAACTAAGAATACATCACCCACCATAAAGAACAATATTTTAGAGGATCGACGTAGTTGCAAGGGTGTTAAGGGTGTTAAGGGTGTTAAGGGTGTTAAGGGTGTTAAGGGTGTTAAGGGTAGTGTAATGTGCCCAAGTAACGCAGTGTGTCTTCCTGTTATATTCATTATAATTATTGGTGTATTTTCTGTGTTATGTTTTGTGTTATGCCCTCGTTATTGTTCTTTCTTTCTTCTTGTACCCAGTATGTTTTTATGTCGTTGTTTTTTTTTTTAATTGGTATCGATGTTTGACCATGTTCACCATTCATTCACATACTTTAAACAAACGAATGTATATCCATTATAATTATTTTGATATAGCTTGATACGGTAATCGAGCCCTGCAAACGTATTTAAGTATCGCGGTCCGTTGTTCTCGTTAAATGTCTTACCACATTGTCATTTGTCTTGGTTTTGCTTTCCCATTTCAACGAAATTTATCCAATGGAATAATATATAATCGAATGTGTCAATATAAAAAAATAAACAAACAAATACATAAATAAATAAACACAAGGTTGCTATGTTAATTAACTGAGTTCCACCAGTTTTTTATATTTAATATTTACTAATACTATTACAGACATGTGTACATCCGGACCTTTCTTATCGCCAGTCGAATACTTTCGTGAAATACAAGGCATTCATGTGATAGGCCCTACACCAAGGGCCGGCAACCCTTTCAAATGGAGGGCCACACAGACGACACGGACTCAGTCAGCGGGCCGCACATGTATTATTGAATATTGATGATTGTTAGCCTAATTCGCTTGGGAACTGGTACATGATATTTTAGTTGGAATCTGGATATAAGCAATCTTGTTTCTGTGCATTGAAATTTAACTTACAATTTATTATCGTTTAGGAATAATTATCATCAAACATCAACGTTTAATTGTGAACATCAATAGGATGTCGCTATTAAAAAGCAATTGTTGTTCATCTTCAGTAATCGCGGCACACAAATGACATCATCATGACTTGTTTCATACTTGGGGCAGTTGCTGCGCAACCGCGCAAATTGGCAATGAGTTTCGGGTGTTTGATCATATCTGGAAATTGGTTTTCGGCAAACGCATATATTACAGCTCCACAAGCATCAACTTTGAGATAGCTTTGAGCCGCATTGTAGTTTGTTAAACTCTATGGTCTCTATCCGTCCAGCTTCCGGCGCATCGTCGAGTTCCACCTCAACTGGATTGGAAAATACGGCAAATCCTCGCTGCGCGTCCTACGATTGGCAAGCCACTCAGTTTTGCGTTTCGCAGTTGCGTCTCCCACGGTAGCAACGTAATTCCTCCATTTTGGGTAACTCAATCCCACTTGAATTATGACACATTTCTTTGCCAAAGACTTGGAAGTCCTATACAGGCACCCCTATAACCTCTGTACCTTGTCACTCTATGAATCAGGCAACCAGTTATAGGTCCTCAGTCCCCTACCCTCCTAATGTTTCCGAGATTGGGGGGTCATGGCCCCCTTGGCCCCCCCCCCCCTCTGGCTACGCCACTGCTCGCAAATCCATTTGGGGTCTGCAATTTCCAGTACTTATGTATCCTTCTGCTCCATGAACACCCTATAATATAATGTGCCAGCTCATAGGGCCTCGCGCAGTCATCTCGGCTAGAAGATGTTGGAACTGCCACGAGTGCGAACGTAGTTCAAGGTCTTCACGATGGCGCTCAGTACCTTCTGCATTTCCATTTACTTGACATTCAGGCTGCCTTGAAGGATGATGGAGCAATTCTTGCAATCATGGAAGTTGCAACTGTCGTTGTCTTCCCGCATTGTGGACAATTTCACATGTAGTCCGCGGGCCGCAGAAAGTAGCTTCGCGAGCCCTATTTTGGCCCGCGGGCCGCAGGAAGTAGCTTCGCGAGCCCTATTTTGGCCCGCGGGCCGCAGGTTGCCGACCCTATACATAATACAATTATGGTGGTCGGAATTGCATTCGACGTATTGTATTTGTGTATTACTAAAAATAACCGATACTTGTGGCCAGATATGTTGGCTCATGAACGTTTAAACATGTCATGTATTAACTACTTGTGTTTCGGTCCTTTCAACACATTTCCAGAAGAATGTTCGATTAAAGAATAACTACCTATCGTAATAAATTAATTTTTTATTTGATCATCTGAACTATGTTATTGGACCGATGTTGTCGGGCAAACTGGACATGACTATATTTCAAGTCCACTACTATGTTCATGTGTTGAAGTTATAATTATCGCCATGATCACCATCGAAGCTGCTAACGTCATAGACGATTGCAAAGCAACGCACTTCCTTTATTGTTACTTCCGCGCATTCATTGGCGGGTGACGTCATTGTGATCAGTAAAATAATACTGCCATTGCATTCTAACTTTAGAAAGGTTACTAACATTAATCGTTACAGTTTCACACCATTACCATAACCGGCGTAGCCATCGCGAAACCTGTATTGTCAAGGACAATGTAGCGTTGATATCTCGGCGTTCACCTTTACAAAGTACGCCCTTTGCTAATCCGCTGTCGTAATTGTCAATTTGCCTACCTAGGCATGTGGACAATGTCGATCTGTTGGCGCCTACCGTCTGCGAATGCCGTTTGATTAGCCGGAATCGACCAAGCTGGCTATACACAGCTTAGTCTCACATCTCAACCCAGTGTAATCACTTCACGAACACTTGTGGTTGAGGATTCTTTGCAATATTTTACGTAATTTAATTGATGTACTAAGCAAATGCGAACAAGATTATTCACAACACGAATAAGAAGACATAAACCCAATAGGTGACTTAAAATAGAATAAAGTACGCGTTTTTAAATCAATATATCTACTAATGGTGTCTGACTAACTAGCAATAGCTGAACATATTATAACATTTTGGTTCTGAAAATATCAAAGGAATTGAATAAAAAACCGTCAGACAAAATATTCACTCCATATATATATATACGGCGATTTTCTTTGCCTAATTAATAGGGAGCTATAAGTGACATATCGTGTATTCAAAATGCCTAAGCTCTTCTTAACTTTGCGATTTCAAATCATCTCTAAATGAATCTTAAATTTATATATAATATTGTTGCAGCATATTTACTTTTAGAAATTGCAAGAACGGGAATCCGAACAAAAACGAAACTGTCCTTCATTGCGGCCGATCGACGCGTTATTTGTCAGTTAGAGCGACAACAGTTTTACGGACGAACATTTTTGATACTATTTTCTACCTCTACATCGACGTCGTTAGGGGGAAGAACAATTCGGTATATAATCCCGTGGTAATCCAGTGACACCGCTGGATTAATACTGCGGATGCCCTCGGGCAGTGGATGACCGGTTATCCTAGCATAACAGTTCTCCTCCCTGGACACTACAATAGCGAGTCCAGAGCACAACACTGCTTTTTCATTTAAAACGCCACACTTCATTATATAACTATTTTATTTCAGAATATACACCCATTAGTATGTCAGTTGCCATGCTTCCACGTAAAGTCACAACATGCTTTTCATCACCTGCCCTATTCGAGCTATGGTCGATAACATTTTGTTATGCCTCCATAAAATATTTTCTGGAAGCCCTTGGACAATTGCACCGTCTACCCTGCCCTAAACCCGGAAGTGCCCCGTGGAAAACATCATACGACTTAATGCCAATATATAAACAACTATTTTATAATCTTTTAATACTATTATTAAACATTGTTGCTAATGTGATATTTCATCTGCTTATATTTTCGAAAACACATCATTTAGCGGAATAGATACAACTTATTTATTAACCGGGTTATACTGCATATATATATATAAAATATGTAGGCATACTCATCATTTTGATAACGTAATGAAAACCACCGTAGAATCCCACTACTACACGTCAAAGCGTGCTGTATCTAATTAGCCTACTGTGGCACGTCAATAGGTGTGCAGCGTGGGTGTTCTTACACACTTGTTGCAAACCGGATACGTAGGCAGAGACGCTAACAAGCTCTCGGCGACACAGCAACAACGCGCACGACACAAGCGATAAGACTCCAGTGATACGGCATTGCAGTGTTGCATTGTACGAACGCGGAACACTCGTTACATTGAACTGTCTACACATAATGAATGCCATCGATTATACGCACGGCGAGATCAGACATTTTCGTCATATCCGATGGTAAGAGCGAAACCTAAATGCACCAGAATGATACGGCGAGTTGTGGTGCCGGCAGATCTATGCTGTTGCATGTCTGGTTGCACGACAGCTGCTTGAATTGCGAGCGTCAATGAGAAGTGTTTACTAAATATCGGACGTGCAGCAAGATGGGCAAAGTAATAACATTCTTACGAAATAGGAGTTAGTGAATTATCAAAAGATTAAAAAAGAGCACAATTTCAAGACTGGCGGCGTGTTTTGCATTTAACTTTATTTTATAAAATAAATAATGGTGAAATGTCAGTAAATTTGTCAGACTTTGGCTTAGAATGTTTTTTAAACGGATAGGAACTTTAATAAATCGAGATGGGGAAATGCTTAATAATCATAAATTAAGTAGACTAAAATGTAACATCTAACACAATTACTTGTACGTTTAAAACCATTCCAGAATGGATTAATTTATCTGGAAATATTCATGTCGCCTGCTCCAGTATGACATTTAGGAAGAGGCTATAGAGATACCGTGAACGTAATGTCTCTCTTTTCATCGTCCAACATGTCCCTGTTGGTAATCTGCAGATTTGTAAACAAGACTAAGAGTAAATTATTTTTTGAAATAATAAATATTTGGGCGTGTATAGAATATATTGTGCTATGGCTGTCTGCCATCCTCGATAGTAAATGCAATATGTACGTAATATTATTTATTATGAGAAACGTCGATAACCAGACGTTGGTATCGTTTACGTAGTTGTCTTTGGAAACTGTGGCTTTTTTATGTAAAATTGATTGCATATGCATGTTTGTGACCATCGTATGATTGTACAGAAAATTGTTCTCGTATTCCGAATGTTAGTGTTAACCCAATTCCGTGGACAACTGATACACCGTTTGGAAATGTGATTTGTTACCCTTCTGGATCCTTGTTTGCTCAGACGGAGCTTTCAGCATCCTCTCGAAAGCTCTGTCTGAGCAGCATACAATGATTCAGAAAGGTAACACTACATTTCCAAATCTTCAACGTAACTGAATCCGAAAGCAACTTACATGCTGATACACCGGTATTGTGTGTTAAATAAACTGATATTCCAAAAGTGATGAACACATTAGGTCACGTTGGTTTCACGTATTGATATTTTTAAAATGTCACGCCTTTCTCTAAGTAAAACATTATGTTTACAGGCCCGTTTACACGAGCGACTTATTATTGTTCTGTTGTTAATTACTGTCACATCCATTGCTTATTCCTATTAGAAAGCCACCCAGCTAAGCTACGATCATTTAGTAATAAATCTAGATAAATCCATTCGGAGGCGCTTAAAATACATAATTATATATATGCACAGAATTGATAATCGACGTAATATTAATGATAATAAACAAATTAAAATAGATGACACTATATTAAACAAGTTATATAAATATAATCATTAAATATATAATAATACTAATAACAAATAAGTAACGACATTGTTTAAAATTAATATACAACAGGTGCAAGATAATAATGAAGTTAAATAAACTGACTGGTGGTGCCTATGTTGCGTAAGGTTTTTCAAAAGTCTTTTAGAAGTCAAAAGAAAGAGGTTGTCTTCATCTCGCTTGGAAGTGCATTCCACGTTCGTGGAGCAGAGACCAAGACATTTCTGTCGCCGTATCGGCTGCGAGATGGTGGCACATACAAGTCATTATTTGTAGCCGAACGCAATATTCGAGTATTACTTTGTTCGTGGGGTAGGTCTGTGATGTAAGCTGGTGCCAGTCGGTGTTGAGCACGAAACGTCTGTAGCAGAATTGCGTATTGAAAGCGTTGGTTCACGTGAAGCCAGTGAACTTTCTTGAGTACCGGTGTGATATTGTCCCATCTGTGGCAGCGGACCACCAGCCGAGCAGCAGCATTTTGCACTCTTTGCAGCTGGTTGATATGGCGATCGGAGATACCATAGTCAATTCTCAGTATAGCGAGAGAGTACGTTAGACGGACCGCAGCTTTCCGTGTTAGGCATGACCAAATCGTCGCGATATTCCTCAGATCATAATAGGCTATGCAGCAGGTGTGTTTTACGCGTGACTGAACATCGACATTTCCGAGTCGAATACAACGCCGATGTTTTTGGCAGTAGAACTTTAGGTTAAGTCGCAGTCGCCGATTTTGATCACGGTGACGTTGTGTTTCGCTTGAATGTTTCGTGATGCTAACTCAACTCCTCTATACGTTCAAGTTATATTAAGAGTATGTGATCCAAAAAAATATTGTTTTACTGCTTTATCGTTGATAGATGTAGTTATTAGTGTAATGTTGCAACTCTTACATAAACCTTTAACACCGAATTTGTGAGCGAGAGTGTGTCGGGGCAAGTTGTAACATTAATCTCGGGGGAAAATTGTAACACCTGCTACAACATGCCCCACATACTTTGTTTTCGTGTATCATATACTTTGTCATATTTTATATAGATAAATATATGATTTTTATTTTCGTAAATATTGGGAGATGCTGCTATTTAGATCAAACAAACCAATTAAGAATTATAGTATAATTAGGTCTGTAATTATCTAGTTATTGAACATCAATTATAACGACAGTTGCAAACAAACAGAAGATTTGCACTAGGTCGTGAAGATATTGTGATGTTTACACAGTTGATTATACAGATTTCCGTTTTAAAGATCTAGACCGTTCGTGCGTTAGACCGTTCGGTAGCCGTATGGGGGGGGGGGGGGGCTACATTTTACATGTCTATAGATTATTACAGTAATACTTTACTCACGTTCCATGGTACTCTTTGGAAATTGGAAAGCGCTTCGGTGCTGACGCATAATATTTGAGGAAGCTGCATCTCAGGTGAATTAATGTTCAATGTATTTATGCCTACATAGACTAGACCTACCAGTATCTATGTGTAGGCACGTTGGTCAGCAAGAGTAAGCTAAGTGTGACGCACTTTTAGGATAAAAAATTATAACATGGCCATTATAATACAAATGTAATTGCATATAAAATAAATAAAACGCATATGACCTGTCCATACGGCAAAGCGCTTGTGAAGAAGACAAAGTCAGTGGAGTGGTTTTGTATGGTATGTGGCAAAAATTACGCCGACAGCAGGTCGCACGAGCAATGGATTCAATGCCAATTGTACCTCAGATAGGCACACATTGAGGGCACTACAGGTGACGACACCTATCTGTGTCACCTGTGCGAATCTGAGAGCGATTAGGCCTGATTGCCTACATATTCACAATAACTGTTAAATCAGTTGACGTTTTTAGATATGCGACTTACTGCATTATCTGTTTGAACAATTACAAGTTATAATCAAGACGTTTTTGTAATTGAAATAATTATGTTATTGCATGTTTTGGTAATTAAAATAGTTTTGTTAAATTATGTGTTTAAAATGTGAATGAATTTCATTACGGAATCTACAACATGATGTGCTTGTGTGCTACGCTATATCATTATTGTTAAATTTCAAATTATTTATATAGCCTAAATTATATATAATTTTATAGAGAACAATTGCACCAATGATGTAGTTTTCTATTGTGTTACAATTTGCCCCAATGTTAAAACATATATGTTACAATTTACCCCGTAGGCTGTTACAAGTTGCCCCGTATCGGGGTAAATCGTGACACTTTATGACACCTCATATAACTCATTATACCGCAAAGATATATGTGGCCCCTTTGGCATGAAAAAGTTTCGATCTGTTAAGAAACCCACCCGCAATCCTGAAATTAGTTGTTTTCGTTACAATTAGCCCCGGTCTCCCCTACTCTTTGGGGTCAAAACAAACATCTTGTTCTTGTTCTTGTTCTTACGATGTCGCCCGACAATCGGGCAGTTGATCGCGCATACATTCTAAGTAATGCATCGCCGGGAGCAACGTAGAACCTATCAGGACTTATCTTGGAATCGGATATATTACATGGCTGCTACGTCAAGTCTATTGGGCAGCATGGCCCTTCAGGCAACGTCAACATGACGTCAGACTTTCCGTTTATGGACTCATCTTGCGCAGAATGTTCCCGCAACGTCAATCAAGTAATTTTACACGGTTTACGTGACAACAATACGTGGAAAAACTATATTTTAAAGAGAGGTTGTGTGATCCGTTACGTAATTATTAGCAGTGAGTGAGTTGAATCAATTGTACTTTGTCCCAATTTGGGCAGGAGCGTGGAACGAGCGGAGTTCAAAGGGATAAATGCCAATAACCAATAAGTACAAATATCGGCTGTCTACAATTGAATGTCGTGTTTACAATTTGTCTATTTTGCGGGTGCAACTTTTAAATTGCGACCACTGTTTTGGGCTTGTGTGTTTGTGTGCGTGTGTGCGTGCGTGTGTGCGTGTGTGTGTGCGCGCGCGTGTTTGTATTGGTGTGGGCGTCCCTGTGCGTATGTATGTATGTTTATGTGTGTGCATGCGTGTGTGTGTGTGTGTGCGCGCGCGTGTATTGGTGTGGGCGCCCCTGTGCGTATGTATGTTTGTATGTATGTGTGTTAGTGTGTATGTGTGTGCGCGTGTACCTGTGTGCGCTTGTGCGTGTGTGCGCGTGTGCGTGGTTGCGTGTTTTATGTATGCATGCATGCATGTATGTATGTATGTGTGTGTATGCGTGCGTGCGTGCGTGCGTGCGTGCGTGCATGCATGCATTCATGCATGTATGCATGTATGCATGTATGTATGTATGTATGTATGTATGTATGTATATTTGAATTGCAGCATACACCATAGGAAATACGATTATGTGGCCCTCGTCATCATCATCATTATCGTCATCATTATCATCCTAATCACTATCATCATCATCATTTTCAACTCGTCTTCGTTTCCGCAATCACCAGTTACTCACTACAACTTTATGTGCAGTACAGTTCTACATTTAACGCCACGAAACTAAAACTAAGTACCAGTGCACATGTTTTCATCACACCTGTGTTGCAGACAATGGTGCGGCCATGACATCGAAGAAAAAGGACCCGAGTCCGCAGCCGAGCAATGGCAAACGGAAATCGATGGACTGCGACGTGGAGGTGGGAGGGGAGAACGGGGTGACGGGACGGGAGCTGTCCATCCACGGGGAAGACGATGATGTGTCATCCGAGATACTCAGGGTCGAGGCCGAAGCCGACAAACCGTTGTCGATGTTCGCTCGCATCTCCAAGACATGTCGGGTGAGTGTGTCTAGCAGACGTTAAGGCAAAGTTGTATGTTCCAATACCCGGAATAAGGCATAGATGGTTATTATTAGAAGGGACATTGATGAATCAGTTGTTTTAAATGTGGGAACATCGCGAAACGCGCCGAACATGAAATGGAGTTGGTGTTTTCCCATCCGGCGTCCGCAATATTGCATATAGAGCGTCTTTATAATTTGAATGCTTTGTTTGCAATTTTAACATTTCGTTGTCTAAACATTCAAATTGCGAACAGTTTCGGGTTTTTAAAACGCTATTTGGCTGGGAATATACCTTTGAACTATGGGCAATTTACCTCTGAACTATTTATTTTAGAGTTGAGAATAAAACTACAACAAAATCTGGAACAGACAACCTCGGTTTAAACATGTGATTCCAGCAAAGTTATGTTTGATCGATCAGGTATGTGGTAGGAACAGGTGTGATGGTGAGCTTTTTGTGTTATAATTGAACTTTCTATTGACAAGACTTTTAAAAGTCAACACGGCACACGTAGGCCCTATCTCTCACAATGCTTTGACAGCTGCCTGAAGTCATGACAGCATCGTTCGATAGGCGACGATGCGAACCACGTGCTGCGACCGGTCTGAACTTTCCCACACGGCTAACTTCTTTTTTCTTTTTTGTGTAATCAGGATGGGATGGAACATATAGCTATTCCCGTCTTTCTACCTCTACGATAAGTTTTTCTGCCGACGTCACGAATATTGTGAGTGCTATCAACAGACGGCGCTGCTAATTCAGGGTTATCAACCACTGTTATCAAAAGACGGCGCTGCTAATTCGAATCCGTTTTCCTTTATTTTAAAGTGTTTACCTCGCTATATTGGAATACGTGCAATCTGACATGTGCACTTTGATGTCATACCAAAACAACAACGCTGATTGGTCAAAGAGAAATTTGCCGCGCGGCATTTTCAGGAAAATCGGTTTGCCGTCGAGCAGTGTACTAGGGTCTCGGTAATTCAATATAGAGCAGTTTTTATTTTGCCGTTTGCCGTCGCGGTTTGCCGTTGCCGTTGAGCAGTGCAATAGAGACTTAATAGGGCCTTTACATAGGCACTAATAAAATCGGATAATTGCCCTACTGCAGATGAACAACAAGGGACATAAACATAATCTCCCTACCTCAGAGAGGCAATGTTTTGTTCATAATGACAAATACTACATGTGTCTAATTAGACGATACACGAACACATGCTAGTTGTTGACTACACTCAATTTTGTAAAAGAAAATACATGTTTTTAGTGTATAACTTGTGACATAACAACAAGACGGAGCCAACTAGCTTAGACGGTGCAATTGATACATCACTCTTCATGGGTGACCCAATGCACATATTCCCAGAATGACGTATCCTGTTCTTGCAGGTTTAGAGAAAACGACATAGGGATAAAGAAAAATGACAAACGACACAAGGAAAAAGATTTTTGCCACTTTATTCTTACAATGTGAACACGATACAGGGTGTAACTTTATTAATACAATGTGAACACGATACAGGGTGTAACTTTATTCTTACAATGTGAACACGATACAGGGTGTAACTTTATTAATACAATGTGAACACGATACAGGGTGTAACTTTATTAATTCAATGTGAACACGATATAGGGTGTAACTTTATTAATATAATGTGATTAAAACACACCGGCACATCTGCAGATATGTATCTGCACCGGTGTGTAAAAACACACGTTGTGGACATAACGAACGATTTGTGAGTTACCTAAATGCACTACTATCAAGTGCAGGCTTGATTCATGTCTAGGCACCAACATCATTAGCCAGCCGCTCGGTGGAAGATCGTAACTCTCGGTTGATGATTATTACTACAGGTTCCAAAACATGTCTACATTAAAGGGAATAAAAACACATATTGCTTGAATTCATGTTAAATTACATCCTGCTATATATTTCCACGTCCACCAAGCAACAACAACAAAATCAATGAATTAGAAATTCCACATTTTATGCTGTGCATCTGGACATTTTCGAATATGCATATTTTTGGCGCGCTTTTCGGGATGCCGAGATGTGACGTCACTTATGACTCCAACTCGCATCAGGCCGACCCTTTCCATGCATTCAGAGCATGTTTACAAGTATAGCTTTTGGGTCGAAACGAGCGTCGGAACGAGTTATTGTGCAACATTCCGACGTAATACAAACACTAGTCATCATAGAGGAACAAGCAGTTATCTTACGGTTCCACATGAATCGAATTTTATTCAAAACAACGAATGTGAATGGGCCTACAAGTCGACTAGGTTTCGCTGAGCTTGGGCTCGTTTTCCGAATAATTACATCGAATGCAACCAACAGGAGATAATCTACACTAATAAACATACATAGCAAACACATATTGTATCCAGCTACATAAAGTAACGTGTATAATCTCATAATATCACTAGAATATCGATATATGAAGAAGTTGTACAATTTATCATAACAACTTAAATCAGTCAGACAGTTTCCGCTTTTCCGCTAGCTCAGTGGGTAGGCGCGTTGGTTACTTGTCGTTTATTTTACAATCGGGCGACGCCGGTTCAATCCTGACAGCATGCAAACCATTGATTTTTTTAACACTTTGTTGTTTATGTTTTCACGAAGTAATATAAACAAAAGTATGTTATACTATAATGCACTGTTTGTAAATAATTCTTATTTTTGTAGTAATTATTTATTCGCCACAAAAATTAAAATATGGTCATTATATAACGATGTTTCTAAATTTTATTTATCCAAACAAATATAATGTAAGGATATAGAATTTATTAATTGTAAATATATTGTACGGTAATATATTATTATATATGTGAAAACAGATTGTGATCTGTCTGGATAAGTACAATGTAGAAACATCGTTATATATAATGACCATATTTTCATTTTTGTGTTTTACAAACAGTGCATCATAGTATACTAAATGATTTAGTTTATATTACTTCGTGAAAACATAAACAAAAAAAGTGTAAAGAAAATCAATAGCTGTCAGAATTGAACCGGCGTCGCCCGATTGTAAAATAAATGGCAAGAAACCAATGCGTATACCAACTTAGCTAGCGGCGCCAACAGGCATTCACTGACTGATTTAAGTTGTTATGATAAATTGTACAACTTCTGCTTTATATCGATATTCTAGTGACATTATGAGATTAGGCACGTTACTTTCTGTAGCTGAATACAAAAAATGTTTGCTATGTATGTTTGTTTGTGTAGATTATCTCCCGTTGGTTGCATTCGACATCCTCAGTGTAAAACATAAAACTGACTATTTCTACACCTTAAATAACATCACCCTAGAACGTGTAAACTGCAATCCCTATCTTGGTATCTCTATCTCCGACGACCTTAAATGGCACTCCCACATCGCAACAACAACTAAAAAAGCAAACTCAACACTTGGTTTCCTAAGACGTAACATACGACAGTCCTATACACAACAAACGGACCGCATATATTGCCCTTGTGCGCGCTGCTTTAGAGTACGGAGCCATAGTGTGGGACCCATACCATCAGGGGGACATAGATAAACTAGAACGTATACAACACCGTGCTGCTCGCTTCATTACCGGCGACTACCACTCCAGACATGAAGGATCAATGACAAACATATTAATAGACCTAAAACTCAATACCCTACAAAGCAGACGTCGGGATCTACGACTCAAATACATGTACAAAATAGCTGAGGGATCTATCCCAGCCATCCCCGCAGAAACATACTTTCGGCCCCAAAAAATAAATAAAAGACGCATCCAACCCAAACATTTTCCAGATCACGTATCCTCAAACGTTGCACAACACCTAACAACCAATAACACCAGGTGCTATATGGTACCTGCATCCCACACCGACCAATTCAAAAACTCATTCTTTGTAAAGACAATAGTAGACTGGAATAAACTAAACGAGTCGCAGGTCCAGGCTGAGACCATAAACGATTTCAGTCTCCTATCCTGCGGCTCAAACACTCAATAACACCATACGCACCCACCCCGTCGTAAACCATGGCCAAACAGTGGCTCCTTACGACGTAAATAATTAGAATTAGAATTATTCGGAAAACGAGCCCAAGCTCGGCGAAATCTAGTCTACTTGTAGGCCCATTCGCATTCGTTGTTTTGAATAAAATTCGATTCATGTGGAACCGTAAGATAAACGTTTGTTCCTCTGTGATGACTAATGTTTGTATTACGTCGGAATATTACACAATAACTAATTCTGACGCTCGTTTCGACCCAAAAGCTATCCTTGTAAACATACTCTGAATGCATGGAAAGGATCGGCGTGATGCGAGTGTGTGTCATAAGTGACGTCACGATACCACGTGATCGCCTAGCTCATTAAAATGTAATTTTCCGCGGGAATCACAGACGGGCTTAAAATCGAATTTATGCTACAAATGTATTTTTCTGTATTTGTTTAATGTTGTCAAATGTTACATACAATGTTAAACTTTGTGTACACATGGAAAAAGGATTTTAGCTAATGCCTTATTTTTATTTACTTTAAGATATCCTTGCCTGTTGGGCATCGTAGCAGTCCATTTGTTATAGGTCAACAACGGCATACTATTAAGGAAACCTTACACACTGGCGCTATCGGCACTATACAGGCATTTACCGTATGTTGGTATTTCGCTGTGTTTATCTGCTTGAGAATGTTTGACCTTGCTCCTAGAGTATTACTACGGCTTCCAAGTTATCCAGAGATTTGTTTTGCTTCTTCGGTTTGGCTTCCCTTTCGTAAGAACACGGCAAGTCTTTTGGTAAGCGACCACAGAAACATGTTCACTTAATGTTCTGCATCTCGTCAAAACACCAGTATGGTCATTCCCGTATTCTTGTCGTTAATGTAGTCGGGACCACCTATTAACGACGCTAGACACGCGATCGACCCATTGTCATTTATATTTTCACCTGTTGAATACAAACAGGTATACATGTGATTTTCTCGTCACTTCGTCAGAAGCCTTCGTCTTGAATCTTGGGTTGCAATAAACCATCTCAGGTATGGTTGATGGTGTACAACGGGTATGGTTGGTGATGCAGAACGGGTATGGTCGGTGGTGCGGAACGGGAATAGTCTATAGTCTAGGACGGGTATGTCCAATGGTCTAGAACGGGTATATTCGGTGGTGTAGAACCGGAATGGTCGCTCATGTGGAACGGGTATGTTTGGTGGTGTAAAACGGATACGGCGGTTCTACAGAACGGGTACGACATACAAATCATTAACACACGTAAGTCGTATATGTTTTTAGACAATAACCTCTATTCGAGCAATGCGGTATAGATCATATGTGAACATCGTTTCGTTTTTTTTACCCCAAACCAGAATAATAAATCGCACGGTTGATTTGCACACACCCGGTACCAGCCTTGAAGAGATTGTTCTTGCTCAAAGACACGGCTGTTCCGCGGCGGGTTTCCGTGTCGAATAACGCAGATAATTTTCTCCGAGTACCGCGAATCAATCTGAGACCGAATTCACCATGATTCGTGACGCATTATATGTCTAGTGGAGGTCTGTCTACTGCGGCAATAACATATCAAATTGTACAAGGAAACTCGATCAATAATGTTGCCCTTCAGTATAGCGTAGTTTTGACTAATAAGATCGCGGTGTCACAAAAAACTCGCTAATGCGTCAGAGTTGTTTAATTGTGTAATTGTAGCTGGCGATAGAATCAGATAGAATCAGTTGACAGCACTGGAGGATGCTAATGAAAAAGGTACGGTGAGTATTGCTATCACTGTATAGCAATTCACATAGTATGAATAATGTCGGTATTTCCTACAATTACGCCGACCAAACAGCCAAGTAAGCGACAGGGTAATTATTCTGAAGAGGTGCCTTTGTTTAGATATTTTGCATAACGATTTTACTTGTTAACAGTGACAAGATGAACAGTATTTACGAGTATTTACAGAAAAGATTAACTCCTTTCAGAAGTTCACACACAAATCATAGGCGTCACGATACAGGCGTACAATACACTATAATGCGACACGAAACACTGCATGGCGTCAATATTCTCGGAATCGCAGCCTTGGTTGGTGCACAATGTCAAAGCCACCAACAGATGGTCTAATATGCTACGTAGCTAAGGAAGATAAGTTACTTTATCAAACAGGATAGGTCGTCCACGTGAAGTTATAATTTACACACCTCATTTAGTACATTTAAATAAAACAAGAAGGCAACCAGTGCTTCTTGTCCGATACTGTATCACTTTTAAGATCTATACTATCACGTTTATGTAAGCAAGCGGCATATTTATATTAATTGCTTACTCCTGTATAAAATAACCAGCTTCGATCATCTAGTTCTGACTTACGTTTTGTTCCAACATTGGAATTGGGGTTTTCTCTGTTGCTGCGCCGACTCACTGGAATTTGCCCTCCCTTAGTGTTGAAAATATTACACAATTCTGCCGTCATTAAAGAAACACTAACACACTGGCGTAACCAACGATATGCTGACAAATTTAATACGACTTATCGATTTTAAGAATGATAAATCCTTTTTTCAGAATCACCTCTGAGCTAGATTTCTAAGGATTTTAGCGCAAAAGAAGTTATCATGTTATTATAATTATTCCACAGAAAGGCGTCTCTCTTAATAATAATCCTTTATAAGGAATGGCATGGATTCCCTACATGCCGTATTCACAATACGTGTTAACATTTCAAAACGGCAAGTTAACAACCAGAACAACACTTTTTTATTTAACATTTTATGTAGAGCATGACGAGCAAAGTTGGCGGTTTCAGTAACAAACATGATTGCTTGTTGTGGTTATGCTTGATGTAATGTGCTTAGAATCGGAATTATATACTAAATACTTTAATCATAAGTTTGTGTGTGCTCACTTTGCTCAACAAAACGCTTTGCCAAACGTGCAGATGTTTTGTACTTTTGTTTGGAATTACTGGTCGATCTCGTATCTGAAGTTGGAAAAAACTGATAACATACTACAATTGCAACATGTGTGGTCGATAAAACTGAAACAATGTCAGGGCAACATACCGTCGACCGTTGAACACAGCTTACAGAGACATACAAAAAAATAAGTAGAATATTGCTGTAGAATAAACTGGAGTTATGAAAATGGTTTCAATCGACTGTCGAAACGAAAGGTTTACACAAAACGCACACTACAAAACCTGGCACGTTGTGAAAATGGCTATGTGCTTGGTTTCTCCGATGTGACGTTGGTTTAAATAGTTTAGGATACGTTGGTATTAAAGGAAAACAAAAGGCAACGTTTTGGTGTTAAGCATCTAAAAGAGTTAATACAAACTAACAATTTCCAACTATAATCAAATTTTTAACGTCAGCGGTTTACCAGGAAAACATTTTTGAACACACAACTACCGAATTTCTATGGACTACGCCATTATTAGAAGAAAGTGACGTCACACTGTCGTAACTTTTCTGCGTACTATTTGTTCCCAACTCCGTTAGGTGGCGCTATGGTATGTTTACTGTGACTGTAAATAACATGGCTTTCCAATTCTTCTAAGACATCGAAAACCAAATCGATTTCGAAGCAGCTGGTTACCGGTTTGAACCACAAAAACAAGGGCCTGTGTTGGAAGATAGGGCAGAGGCGGGTGCCGGTGGGCACGAACAGGAAGGCCCACGGGCAGTGGAAATGTCGAGGCGCATACCATGCCGAGATGAAATTGACTGGTGTCGGTGGGGAGAATGCCGCAGTGATCTCCTTGTTCAGGAACAAGAACTGAATATGTCTGCTGCCAGGAGGCGGTTGCTACTCGAAAGCAACGCTGTTGGTGAAGGTAATTATTAATCTGTTTAGTTTATTGTTTAAATAACCGATGAGCCTAAGTTCCGGGCTGCGTATGAACAGCGAGAGATGATCGCTCGGGCCGGGACACGTCACTTGTCTTACATTTGGGATTGGTTGACGTTTAACTTAGTTAGATCTCACTCTCAGTGCCACTGGACTCAGTGTTTGAACTTTGATATGTCAATTTTCAAATACCACCTATGGCTGTACCTTCACTTTTAAAAGAAATGTAGTTGAATGGTTCCATGATTCATGTGAACCAAAATTGTACAGGGCAGAACTATGCCTATGATAGAGTATGAACAATATGTGGCAGTACTACTTTTTAAACACATGGCAGGTAGATTATTCTGCAATTTTTCTGCCCAAAGTTTACATTGGCTCTTATGAATAAAATATACCTGGAACATTTTTCAGCCAGAGCCCCCATTTGTTTTGGTGACAAAGAAAATGACCACCGTTTTGTGCAAATATTGACACATTTCAAAACGGTCTTCCTTAATTTGCATATTTCTATGGACCCAGGCATAATACTGGGATGAATACAGTTAGAGGATCGTGATGCATTCTTTGTGAAATTTGTTCAGAATAATAATCCATGTTTGCTTAACATTCATGTAAAACTATTGTTTAAAAGCTTAATTCTTTGTTACAGGTGGACTGCTGTGCATTACAAACAGCAGGGGATTTATAATTCTTTGTTTGGAGCAGGTGATGCTGCAGAATGGGAATTACGCCATCCAACAAACAAGTACGTATATATGTGCATGCATTGTTACAAGACCAGTAAAATGTGCTGTTAAATATTTATTGAAATGTATTAATAATGAACACAATACAACATCATAGTAGCACTAGCAATACAAATTATTAACAATCTTCCAGGGAAATTACTTAGTGGACTTACCATACATCATCTACCATCCACATGCTAATCAAATTCACATCATTGAACTGGCTACCATTTGAACCTAACATCAAGAAAGATCATGTATTCAAAACTAACAAGTATGTCGCACTAATCCATGATGTAAACAATAACGGAATAAAATCAGAATTAACATTCATTGAAATAGGTTGCAGAGGCTATGTGTCTGAACCCAACAAATCTAAGACTGACAACCTCCTTAAAATCTCTTGGAATAAAACCACCAACAAAACAACTAATTCAATCGTATGCTTGTCTAAACTAGCCCTGCTGATGCCATTCACCCTTTCTAAATGACCCAAGACTAATTTAAATATGATGACCATCACCCTAATATGACAATAATTACAAAATAAAATTCCCCTCAACAGCAAGTAATCCTACATAAATGTGTTCATTTTCAATATGACTTACTTTAACCGTTAGTCATTATTTACCTTAGCCTGCTACAATATACTACTATACATAGTTATTTACTGTATTCACACACGTACTTGGGTTATCGTTTCACACTTTATTGTATTCTACTGTATGAATAATGTGATACTCTCTCACTACAGAACAAATTATAATGGTTCCACTTAAGTTATCATAACGTATAGATTCAATGTTTGTTGCACCGTCATAATTTGTTCTGTAGTGCAAAATTGTCAATATTTGCCTTATTCCAGATGAACACATGGTAAACAATTTATATAAATGAACGGTGTCATTATAGAACCGATTTTTATATGTCCTTTATTTACAATGTCAGATGTTTATTTGAGCCTAATTTATTTCAGGTCTCTCAGGTGGGCTGCATACAGACAGTTTACCTGGTGGATCCATGGCAAGCTGGAATGAAGGGTACAGAGAGTTCTACCAGCATGCTCCAGCCATGGAATAAGATCAAGGTTCCCTGCCCCCGATGGGGGACAACACGAGGGATACCACGCTGGACTTGAAAACTAAACTAGACAATGTACATGTGACCTATGAAGGTGTAGGTTGGTGGTGGCAGTATTTACCGTTTCTTTACAAATTGACTGACTCTTGCTGCCAGCAGATCCTCCTCCTCTGGTTTTGGGACATCTGCCCCAGTGATTGTGATCGCATACAGTGTGATATTTCTTTATAAACACATCTGTCACTCGATCCGTGAGCATTGGTAGGTGAGTACGTGGGTTCACCTGCTGTGGTCTGTTATGCAGCACCCATTGCTTGCGTCTTTTGGACCACATAACACCAGTCTCAACAGGTTTGTCTGGGCTGGGACGTGGTCGGTAGTTCCACGCCAGAGCAGACAGCATCAATCTAGCTTTCATTCCTACTGTGAAGAATAGTGCATGCAGTATTCTAATAAAATGTCTGCAAACAACTGGTGTAACACACCAGTCTACATGTTGTTAGTAAGCTGCTGTTATTTACCTTATGACTGTAGCATTCAGTGAACTTTAAAGTGCTTTTCCTGTGTAAAGTGTTGGTTGTTTTTAGTAACAATACAATGGCCAATCATGGTAATTATACTGGTACATTAGTAAACTGATACTGATCCTTACAAATAAGGCATTCCATCATCACATTCCTTCACATCATTTATTATAACTTGTTTTTTCTTAATTTCTGTATCTACTGTACATACAGTCACTGTATTTTGATATCATGTTTTGATTTTATATTTCTTTAATAAAATTGGTGATAATGACACAAGTGCTCTTATTTATTTCATTACAGACAATTGCATTCTGGAGATGTAATTTATTACACTCATGTAACTGAACTCATAAATGTACACAGCAACTGATTACAAGGAATAGGTAGGGTGATACAGAATGGGCACTATCCATCTGTGGAGTATTCGCCCTCTCACATCTGAGTAACTAAACTACTGAAAAGTTGGTCATCAGGAACTTTGACTATGTAACATTTTTGGTCCCATTCATAAGTCGGTGGTCCACATATTAACACATAACATGTAAACAGCATTTACATTATAAGTTTTGGAAGTCTGAATAAACACATTTACTGATAAGGTAGTAGTCATGCTGGCTGGTACTTTTGAGTACCCATCCTGAAAAAAATGAGTTGGATGCCTATGAAATGCAGTAATTTCGAAAACTTATTATAATGTTAGTTATGCATAGGAGCTAATTTAGTGTGTTGGGGATTCAAGTCGGTGACTGGAATTCACCTTACACTACTTGGGTCGTGGTCCCTACTCATCATCTACTGATTGCAAATCTAAAGGTTACTTGTTGCTTTGGACATGCCTCAGGTATAAAATGAATACATATCAAGTTTGGTACTTACTCCAGCAACTGTGCGTCGCCGTTGCATGTTGCACAACACCACTACAGATGGTTTGATACATTCTGTATCCAATGAAGGAGGTCCTCGCATCCCTTGCCTTGGACCTTCACAGTAAACTTGCGGCTGATGCCTTTCCCCATCTGCCACATCCTGTTGGTGATCGAGCTGAAATGCAAATCACAATTATTTATATTTTTGATCCTAATTCAAGATATTTCCACAACAGCTGTTACCTGTTTTTGCTGTTAGTGTGCAAAAAAAACAAGTTAGTGAAGATGTGTGCACATGGTATATTATTAAAGATATTTCAACAATATATGATTATTGAGTGATGCCAGATATATCTTTCCAAATGCAGAATTTAAATGTTTTTTTTTATAGAAAATGGTCATCAAATGTGGCAAAATGGATAAATATTACTTGATATTGACACCCTTATTCCATGGATAAGAGTGGTTTAAAGGTATGTAATTGTTATAAAATGATATATATTCACAGTAAACATAATAAGCTATCATAATCTGGCATAAAAAAGTATTTAAAAAAAAAAAACACTTTCACCTGAGTTGTATCCCCTTAACTAAAATTGAGTAACATTATGTAATTTTACTAAATACAAATGAAGCCATTTTTAAGTTTTACAATATAGTATATAGTGATATTCTTCGTCACATAAACAGTAGTCACACATAATTATATACGAAGTCCAATTATATAAGTAATTATAACATCATGACATAAATAATAGGCCAAACATTTCGATATATGACAATGTCTAATGCAATATTACTGAATGCAGACCGTATTTTAGTTCATTTAACACAAAATACAGTAAGTTTTGCAATGTTATTATAAACGACAATCATTCCAGCCCATGTTAATCCGTTACTGGAATATCGCTCACGGTCACGCGACTTGATTGCCGTTAACTTTTGCTATTCGGCCATCTTCTAAAGACTACTCTTTGTGGTGCAATATTATAGTACATTCTGGTACTGTTCTGGCTTGGCTCCAGCATGTCTTGCATCTCAAATGTCAACAGATTTTAATTGGATACCAAGTAACTCGGTACTAACCTTCTTGCGATCGATTTCGCGGCGGCGGCGCGTTTGACCGAAAATATGCGTCGCTTCGACGGCTGAGGTCCGTGACTAAATATCGTAGGCACTGCACCTGGCTTCAAACATCGACGTCGGCGACATTTTGTCGGATCTTGTGTCATTAACTGACGATATAGATTTTCTTCGAAGTACGTTTCTTAAAAATGATCTGGACATAGTGCGTTGTATTTCGAAGGCTTCCAACCAGCCCGTCCACAGTTGTGAATCCACTATTTCACTTCTGGTTGTTTCAAAGGGAAACAAACAAGACAGCTCCTTATCCTTCGCTGTACTATTGTTACAACCGTATGTAGAGCAGTGTGGCATACTGCATGTCACGTTTTCACTGAAAGCTCAACTTATACTAATATAACGAACCGCATCCCATGAACATGAACCAACTAAGCGAACTACACAAGACAGTGTGTCGTACACAGCAAAAATAATGCTGCTCGTTTATTGGCTGCTTTTGGTCAAATGAACGCGTCATCAGTAAGATGGCAGTCTACATGTTATCGCAGATTTCGTTAGAATCTTCCACTTTAAGACTACATTCCGAGTAAACCACTGAACTGAAAATTTTGATTGTAGATGCAAATGGTTAGTTTGTGCTAACTCTTTTAGGTGCTAAACACCACAACGTTACCTTTTGTTTTCCTTTAAGTGAACGGATTAACAAATGTGGGATCATAACACATACTAGTGACTGACTGACAAAAAATCATTTTGTAAAGTGGATAACTTATGTAAATGCTTTTCACGTATGTTTAGGGCTTTACTCTTTTCGATCAAGTACTCTCGCACTGGTGACGTCACAAATATCTAGCGCTAACGCACCTGCGTGTAAATATTATATGTTAGTAATACTAGCAAAAATGCTAATCCTCCGGATGACGTTACATATTCACAGATGCAGAAGACGGTTTCCGGAAGCTGTCGTAAACGACGTTTGTTGTTTTACGTAAGTTTGAAGCAGTTTTTCGCGTTAACGCAGGTTACGTAAACCTATTGGCCAGTATTGCCGCTCCTATAGGAAGAATCACAGAAAATACGCGTAACATTATGAACAATGAATGAATGAATGAACGTTTATTCAACAACAACAACAACATAATACATGCACAGTATGGTTTGCTGCTGCTGCTGCTGAAAGGACATAGCTGAAGTCATAGACTTATGTGTTGCTATGCCCTACTCGAACTATGAAAACTGAATAAATACAACAGGAATTATAAATAAATGACAAAATAATATTCACAACTCATATAATTTTATAGACTGTTTACTATAGTGCTTGTGTTACTATTTCATGGGTTTAACAAAACGTCACCTTCAATTAACAATTCACAAATATGTAGAAAGTAATGACAACTTGATTGCTTTTTTAAATTGTGTTAAACTTGGAAGCTGAGTCAATTTATTTGGTAATTTGTTCCACGTTTTTATACCCTTGACGGTGATTGACAGCAGTCGGAGGGTGGTGTTTGTCTTTTTAACATAGAACAGTTTGCTTTGTCTTGTATCATGTATGTGGATAGCTGCGGTTGGTTCAAATAATGCTTGAACACGACCATTTAAAGAATGGTTGTTTGCTTTATAAAGTATGATCATAGTCTTGTATTTAACTAAATCATGAAATTTAAGCATGTTTGAGAGATGGAAAAATACAGATGTATGATCATGATAATTAAGATTATAAATAATCCGTATAGCTTTTTTCTGTAACATAAATAGTTTTCTAAGTCTAGATTGATAAGTATTTCCCCAGATCTCACAGCAATATGACATATGTGGTTCAACAAGTGAATTATATAATGTGTGTAACGCTTGACAATCAAGAACATGCCTAGTTTTATACAAAACTGCTATGTTTTTTGATACTTTTGATTCAACCATTTTTATGTGTTCTCTCCATGTTACGTTTTCGTCAATGGTTACTCCAAGGAATTTAGTATATGATACCTGCTCAATGTTTTTCCCATTCAAAACTATATTCACACCTGTTCTATGTTGCTTTTTATTGTTGAACATTATAAAATGTGTTTTGTTCACATTAAGTGATAATTTGTTCGCTCGAAACCACAGGTCTAGTTTTTTTAGTTCGTTGTTAATAACAGTGCTTACTTCAGCTGTGTTACTAGCGGAATAAAAAATGTTTGTATCATCAGCAAACAAAATAATGTCAAGCAATTTTGAGACTTCACACATGTCATTTATGTACAGAATAAATAATAACGGGCCAAGGATTGAACCTTGCGGGACTCCACACTTGATTTCCTTTTGTTCTGAGTTACTGTTGTTATAGCATACATATTGTCTACGGTTGGTTAAGTAGCTTTTTATCCAGGCCAGAGCCAGACCCCTGATTCCGTAGCATTGCAGTTTACTTAGCAGTATGTTGTGGTCAACAGTGTCAAAGGCTTTTTTTAGGTCGATAAAGACCCCAGTCGTGCTTTGGCATTTATCCATTGCGGATGTAATTTTTTCGACAAATTCTGTTAAAGCTAGTGAAGTTGAGTGATTACTTCTGAAGCCATACTGCCCATCTGTCAATATGTGTTGTGTTTCAATGAAAGACCTTAGCCTTTTGTTGAATATTTTTTCAAGTATTTTTGAAAATTGGGATAAGAGAGATATAGGTCTATAATTAGAAAACTGAAAACGATCTCCTGACTTAAATATAGGAATGACTTTTGCTAATTTCATATAATTTGGAAATGATCCGCTGATCAAAGATCTGTTAAAAATGTGGATTAGCGGTTGTACAATTTGCTTTATTACATGCTTAACTGTTTTCATGCTGATTTCATCAGGTCCGTATGAAGTTTTACTTTTGCATCCAGACACAATTTCGAGTACTTCTTGCTCAGTAACGGGGGACATATACATTGATTGTGATACAGTACGTTTTACGAAGTCGGTTGGCTTTGTTCCCGGGCAGGGTTCTATGAGGTTGGATAATTTAGTACCTATATCGACGAAGAAATTGTTAAAATGATTAGCTATTTCTTTATTTTCTAATACTACTATGTTATCGCCAACATGAAACTTTTTCAAATATGTGGTATCAGATTTTCTTTTACCTATTATGCTGTTAAGAGTTTTCCAAGTTGCCCTTATATTAGTCTTACAATCGTCGAGTTTTTTTTCTGTAATATTTTTTCTTTTCTAGACGTAATAATTTTGTTAACTTATTTTTGTAATTTTTGTAGCGGATTTCTGTTAATTCTGTCCTATTTTTTAGAAACGCTAAGTACATGTTATTCTTCTTTATGCAAGCGTTTTTTAGCCCTCTTGATAACCAAGGTTTATCATTCTTTTTTGTCTCTCCTGAATACGTTGTAGTTTTTACAGGACAGGCATCGTTATAAGTATTATTTAGTATTTGCATAAAGCGCGAGAATGCTAAATCAGGGTTTGACTCGTTCATTACAGTGTCCCAGTTTGCATAATTTAAATCGTGCTTAAATTTGTTTAATGAGTCCTCATCTAACGTTCTGTTATATTTATATGTTGGATCATCGTTAATAACCGCATAAGTGCTGTTGTCACACAGGACGAAAATTGGCATATGGTCTGTAGCATCGCTTAAAACAATGCCGCACATTTTGTTTCTACACAGTTCAGAACAGAAAATGTTATCTATTATACTAGCAGTCGTGCTTGTTACTCGTGTGGGCCTGGTGATCAAGGGATATAATCCAGAGCTGAACATTTGATCAATGAAATATTTTGATTCAGCTTGCTCTTCGCAGTGCAATAGGTCTATATTGTAATCACCACATATATACACGATTTTGCTGGTGAGATTTCCCAGTATGAATGAGAGATTGTCATTAAATTTGCTGAAGCTGGTATTCGGTGCTCTATACATACAACCGACATTGATTTTTTCGTGTTTACTAATTTGTATCTCAATAAAGATGCTTTCAAAACAGTCATCAACAGCATACGATATATTCCTTAGACAAATATCAGAAGACTGGCAATTGTTAAGTACAGATTCACACACATATATGGCAACGCCGCCACCGTGTTTGTTTTTTCTGGAATTACAGTACAGTTTGTAACCCGAAAATACGACATCGTTACAGTTTACTTCACTTCCGTCCCAATTGTTTTCTTTAATCGATTTATGTTAGTCTAGCGTCCGGTACGAACCCTAAGATCATTTAAAAACATTAACCAACGGAGAATTTCGAAAACAAGCTTTACCGTTCTTCAGTGGGATCGCAGGTTAATCCCTGGTGTGGCAGTCTCGCCAAATCTGCAATAGTTAACTCAGATGCGTCACCTACCGGATAAGATTTCATCTCACGAAGCAGAGGCTCCACCTGTCGAACATCCGTTCTCCATTTGAGCTGCGGGAAACAGTTTCGAAGTAACTGTTAATCGCCAGGTGATTGATTGTTAGGCAAAACGATTCGTATGAGAGAACATTCGTTCACAACACAGACAACGCACACCTAATATTATATGTACCCAGTATATGCTATAAGGCGTCGGAACCGGGGGTAGAGGGTTGGTTGGGGGGCTCAGCCCCCAATATTTGAAGATAGGTAGCCCAACCAATATTTAGGGAAGGGTTGTCCATTTCCTGGAGTCATTGTTGCTGGTGGGGGATGCTGGAGATACGATTAGCTCCAGTATTTCTTATAGCTTATTTGGCTAGCTTCAAGGGAGGATGGCAAATCAAGATTTTCGGATAGCCTGAACAGCTTCAACAATTAATTCTGAACATCTTCCGATGTCGGACGGTCATCAGTCGAAACGACAGCGGAGGGCGGATCGTGGCTGAGCTCCCGTTCAGCCCATCCAATATTAATTTCTTTCCGGCGTCTATGATACTATTTAGCTAGCCCTCTAGGAAACGACAACTGAACAACCTAATTAATTGAAATAGGGCTTTCACAAATTGCAAATTGCCCGCATGGGATCCTGCTCTGCCTATCTGACATTTCTCTTGTTAAAATTATAACTGTGTTTTAGCTCTCATGGATATGACGGCCGTAACTGTTTTTCATTTATTTCATTCGTTACTGGGCAGACCAAAGCACCACATTTGGCACAAGGCTGGCTTAGGACAAAATAATACATTTTAGAAGGGGAGCCCTCGTAAATGTCAACGTTTTATATGACACAAAAATCCAAGATAAAACATATAGCCTATATATATGCTTCAAACGGTGACAACGTGCTATCCAAACAGAGTTTTAAGGTAATTGGTTCTGATGCTTTACTTAACAATACACAATCAATGTTCCACATCAGACAGAGGTGTCAACCCTGAGTATTTGTTACCAGTGATATCTGAATCAGATATCGTTGAGATCAGCAGAAAATCCTTACAAATTTAGCGCAAAAATATACCTAAAACAGGACAAAACAAGTAAAGTGAGTGTGTACTGCATTGGCCAATTTACTGGGCGCCTGGGGCAGTGAGGGGGGCTCCAGGGGGGCTCCAGGTTGTACTGGTGGGATGCCCACTTGGCGCCTGGGGCAGTGTGGGGGGCTCCAGGTTGTACTGGTGGGATGCCCACTTGGCGCCTGGGGCAGTGTGGGGGGCTCCAGGTTGTACTGGTGGGATGCCCACTCGGCGTCGCAAAGCAAATACTGTCACAGTTCATCTTGCATTGCATGAAAGCAGTAATCGTGTCCGCGTGCAAGCTCTTGCGTGCCTCAGTGTGGATCTTGCGAACCACCGAGAACGCTTTCTCGGAGTCTGCGTTCGTCTTTAAGGGTCTCTCCATCGATATGATTTTTGTCAATTTTAAAATGGTTTTTGAGCAGTCACTAAAACAGCATATATAATAAATGTAAACAGTTACCAAAAACTCCATCCAAAACACCAAAGATGTCCTCGCTTATGCCGCCGTTGCACACTGGCATGTCCATGGTCTTCGTCCGTTTGCTCTTAAAGAATAACAGACTTCGCGATCGTATTGTCCGGGCAACAGTTCGGTGAAATGGTCGGCGACGGCTGCTGGGGGGGGGGTTGTGCTCCGCCACAAAATATGCGAACATCACCACATATTTTGTGGTCGAATCAGGAGTGACCGCCCTCGCCTTGAAAAAAGAAGTCATCGGTGGGTCTTGTCGAGCTGACTTCAGTTGCCTGTCATGCAATTTTTATTTGACATACTCGCGAACATCATGTACGCCAGACGCCGCGACCTTTACGTCACTGCGCACCAGGCGTGTTGCTTAACAGGCTTCGCCTTCGACTTGGTTATTATGCCGTTGAATAGTTGGACCCATTCTGGCAGGAATGCAGCCGCATAATGTTTCCACTTCTTTGCTTGTGGAGCATCCATAATTTTATGTATGTGGTCAGGTTCCAAGAAATGAGACGTAAGCGAGGCGCCTTACGGTGTTTCAAAATATGCCACCAGGGGCGCCGCCACCAAAACTAGTAATCGTCAAGCACGCACCGCGGCGCCAAGAAAGCTGCGGGGAATGACATGTGAAGCGCTGTGCGATCTATGAGTCGCATTTAGCGTAATATAAATGTTGGTGATGGATAGTGTAGCGACAACTTGGCAGAAATTCGGGATCCACGGCCGACCGCCTTATATCCGAATACGCGTTGTAAGTTAACGAGGCGCGTTATAACGAGGATTGAAAACAAATGAAAATAGCAAAATGTCAGAAATCCGTGAGACTCACGGATAAACCGTGAGACTTGACACCTCTGACATAAATCTCAAAATGTCAAGGGCCAACCGGGTCTGTAACCTGAAAATGTCGAGGGCAAAAGAGTTGAAGGCCATGCAATCCCATCAGTTAAGCCTCTGACGTCATCTTAGGAATTTTAATGATGTATACCTTAAAAATAGTTATTCTAATATACACACGCACGCACGCACGCACGCACGCACGCACGCACGCACGCACGCACGCACGCACGCACGCACGCACGCACGCACACACACACACACACACACACACACAAACACGCAAACACACACACACACACACACAAACACGCAAACACACACACACACACACACACACACACACACACACACACACACACACACACACACACACACACACACACACACACACACACACACACACACACACACACACACACACACACACACACACATTCACACACAGACACACAGACACACACACACACACACACACACACACACACACACACACACACACACACACACACACACACACACACACACACACACACACACACACACACACACACACACACACACACACACACACACACACACACACACACACACATACACACACACACACACACACACACACACACACACACACTCACACTCACACACAAACAAACGTATATTAAAGTAGCAATGTTGAACGTATACTCCCCGCTGAACTGCATTTAAGAATTTCAAAGCCTTGTTTGCAATTTAAATGTTTGGAGTAGGCAAATACTATTACTTGCTCGGGAGCCTGATTCCAGGTACTGGAACAGACATTTTTTATGACTTTCCCTTTTAACTTGTTTTACAAATTCCTGTCTACCGTGACACCTCTGTCTTTCCTCGTGCATTAGTCCAGAGTCTGCGTGAAAAGTCTCACACATTTGTAACATTCGAAATTGCTGACAAATATGATAAAATACCATCTTATTTCCAATATTCGCAGTTCTCAGTGTCTCTCGGTATTGGACATATAAAAATAAATGTATGCTTTATATACCGCGGTATCCACTCCCTAGGACTGCTTAAGGCGCATTACACTCAGTGTACTGCTGTGTATAAGGACTGCTTAAGGCGCATTACACTCAGGGTACTGCTGTGTATAAGGACTACTTAAGGCGCATTACACTCAGTGTACTGCTGTGTATAAGGACTACTTAAGGCGCATTACACTCAGTGTACTGCTGTGTATAAGGACTACTTAAGGCGCATTACACTCAGTGTACTGCTGTGTATAAGGACTGCTTAAGGCGCATTACACTCAGTGTACTGCTGTGTATAAGGACTACTTAAGGCGCATTACACTCAGTGTACTGCTGGGTATAAGGACTGCTTAAGGCGCATTACACTCAGTGTACTGCTGTGTATAAGGACTACTTAAGGCGCATTACACTCATTGTACTGCTGTGTATAAGGACTACTTAAGGTGCATTACCCTCAGTGTACTGCTGTGCATAAGGACTACTTAAGGTGCATTACACTCAGGGTACTGCTGTGTATAAGGACTGTTTAAGGCGCATTACTCTCAGTGTACTGCTGTGTATAAGGACTGCTTAAGGTGCATTACCCTCAGTGTACTGCTGTGTATAAGGACTGCTTAAGGCGCATTACACTCAGTGTACTGCTGTGTATAAGGGCTGCTTATGGCGCATTACCCTCAGTGTACTGCTGGGTATAAGGACTACTTAAGGCGCATTACCCTCAGTGTACTGCTGGGTATAAGGACTACTTAAGGCGCATTACACTCAGTGTACTGCTGTGTATAAGGACTGCTTAAGGCGCATTACACTCAGTTTACTGCTGTGTATAAGGACTGCTTAAGGCGCACTACACTCAGTGTACTGCTGTGTATAAGGACTGCTTAAGGCGCATTACACTCAGTGTACTGCTGTGTATAAGAACTGCTTATGGCGCATTACACTCAGTGTACTGCTGTGTATAAGGACTACTTAAGGCGCATTACACTCAATGTACTGCTGTGTATAAGGTCTGCTTAAGGCGCATTACACTCAGTGTACTGCTGTGTATAAGTACTGCTTAAGGCGCATTACCCTCAGTGTACTGCTGTGTATAAGGACTACTTAAGGCGCATTACACTCAGTGTACTGCTGTGTATAAGGACTACTTAAGGCGCATTACACTCAGTGTACTGCTGTGTATAAGGACTGCTTAAGGCGCATTACACTCAGTGTACTGCTGTGTATAAGGACTGCTTAAGGCGCATTACACTCAGTGTACTGCTGTGTATAAGGACTGCTTAAGGCGCATTACACTCAGGATACTGCTGTGTATACGGATTACTTAAGGCGCATTACACTCAGTGTACTGCTGTGCATAAGGACTGCTTAAGGCGCATTACACTCAGTGTACTGCTGTGTATAAGGACTACTTAAGGCGCATTACACTAAGTGTACTGCTGTGTATAAGGACTACTTAAGGCGCATTACACTCAGTGTACTGCTGTGTATAAGGACTGCTTAAGGCGCATTACACTCAGTGTACTGCTGTATATAAGGACTGCTTAAGGCGCATTACACTGAGTGTACTGCTGTGTATAAGGACTGCTGCTTATGGCGCATTACACTCAGTGTACTGCTGGGTATAAGGACTACTTAAGGCGCATTACACTCAGTGTTCTGCTGGGTATACAATGTTCTTATTTTATCTGGTGTCAATTGCATTTAACAAATTGGTGAACCAGATTGACACTTTGAGGCCTCATTTCTTCCTCTCGGGGTGTCCCAATAATGCCAATTGTGTCGCTGTTCGTAGGAATGGCATGCGCAAGAAAAATTCCTATCTTCCTGTTCTGGAATGTTATCCCACGATGCGAAACCCTCTTTCCTATGTGTGAGCTCAACAAGAAAAACGCTTCCCTTTGTATATGGACGTTGTTGAGACGCAGAGATATTGTTTACTTTGGATCATGAAAATGACTCGAGTTGGATGCCTCAGACACATGAATTACGCGCCCGACACCATAAACTTTCCCTGACTAGCAGAAGCTGAACACGTTCGGGAACAGTAGAATCATTACACGGAAGACAAACGACTGTATTGAACACACAGAAACACCATTGCTTTCAGGCATTGGCTATTCTGTGCTGGCTGGATTATAGAAGCAATCTGTGGATAACACCTTGCAAACGATGATCCAGAGAACCTTAGGATTCAGAATCATGACCAATACATTTACGTTCAGAATACCTTTCATATGCCGGTTGGCCGTCCTCCTAAAACCACCAGAAGAATGTGCAACAAGTCGTTGGATGATTTATCAGATCTAGAATAAGAGAATAAGAATAAATTTATTATTATTTGCAACTTTTCAGTTGGATTGTACATACATTCACCATAAAAGCCCCAATTCACACAAGTTTCATACTGTTACAAGTTACAATACGACACAACATTATGTTACAATACTAATAAAACATGTACTAAATAAAATAACGCAACACCAAAGATACTGTTAAGTAAATTACACAAAATCGCCCCGTGACGCAACTAACTCAGTATCAGGCGCTTTATATTAAAACGTGTACATTGCATTACTATCTTTCATTAAAAAATAAGATACTTTAAATACACTAAAATTAAATCATATAGTTTAAATATTAAAATTGACTGTTGAGACATACACTAAAATCATTAAGTGTTATGGCAGTGTACTAAACACCATGGCATTAATGAGTTTTTGTAGCGATTTGTGTTCGCCATTGGGACGGGTAACTCATTGAATGATCTTAGTGTATACGGCACATTTCGAATATTTGGTAGTAGCGTATTCAGTTTGTGGTCACTACGCTTCATTCTAGCGAAATACGTTTTACCCAGTTCATTGCGTCTATCATGCAGCGTTGGTAAGTTTACCATCTCCAGAATATCTTCGTACACACAACCAGGAAATATAGTTTTGAGACACCTTTTTTGAATTATCTCGATGTTGTCCGATAAATATTTAGGTAAGTTCGTGTGCCATACCGGGCAGGCATATTCAACTACTGGTCTAATCACAGATACATATATTCTAACCAAGTCAGTTTGGTTGATACCAGCATGTTTCAACTGATAGATCATATACACTCTCTTTCTTGCCTTTGATACTATTTCATCTACGTGTGTATTCCAACTTAAATCCGATGATATAGTTACGCCGAGAACTTTTGCTTGAGTAACTCTCTCAATATCTGTCCCATATATATCAATATACGGCAGAGATTCTACAAATATTCTATCTTTACCGAAACATATAACCATTTCTTTTGTCTTACTCGTATTGATGCGCATGTCATTATTACTAGACCATCGCTCAATAATGTTGGCAGAATCCTGTATAACATATATCATACTTTGATTGCATATTTCAAATATGCTGCAATCGTCAACATATTTAAACATAGGACAAGATGTTTGCAAATCATTGATATGAACCACAAAGTGTTTTGGTCCTGACAAAGTTCCCTGGGGAACGCCCCCATTAGGGTAGCCTGGCTTTGACACAGCGTCGCCGATTTTTACTCTCTGTTCGCGGTCTAATAGAAACGCTGCCATCCATCGGACCAAGTGTGGTGGTACTTCCATTGCAATCAGTTTCTGTATTAGTATATCATGGTTAATTAGATCAAATGCTTTGCTGTAGTCGAGAAATAGCACTCTTACAAAATTGCCCTTTACATCGGTGGTTTCGTACCATTTGTGAAACATTCCAACAAGGGCGTCCGTGGTGCCAGTCCCTAACATACCCCCAAACTGCTTGTCGTCTATAGAGATTCAAAAGTCTTAGCCAGAATTGTTGTAAGCGATATAGGTCTAATGTCATTTTCAACTGCCACTGGAGGGTGTTTCTTCGACAACGGAATAACGGTTGCTGATTTCCAACATTTTGGCAATACACCTTCCCTGAGCAAGCTACTAAAGCTCCATAGTCGAGGGCTAATAGCAACGCGCACAAACTGTTACGTTCTACTTTGTTGACATATAATACACGTACAGGCATCAATTATTCAATTATGCAATGGTTGAAGTGCACAGTGATTATAGACGTGAACATTATCAACTGATGCAGTAAACAGTTTAAGTTGTTTTTAAGTGAAATACATACGATAATCGAACGACACAAAAAAGACGCCACTCGCGCAGCAAAAACATTCCACAATCATATGTTTCATTTTTATCCCTAGAAAGTATTCGACGTCATCGCTGTATCATGTATGCCGCTATTTACGTCTCTAACGCCAAATCGAGCAACTGTGTGCACTTGCGAATTATCCCGATGAAATAACACAGGTCAGAATCTCGCCAAATTACACGTTGTTTGTGGGCGTGGCTAACGTATCCCGGACGGTGGGTGTAGTGTGCAAGAAACAGTGGTAACTGCCAGACACACATGGGAGGAGACAAAACAGAAGCAGTACCATGATTACATCAAGAACGCATTTTACGATGGCGACCTTGCCACCTAAAGACACCCATGACCCAAGCAAGAATAATAATTGCCCAACCCGCCTCAAGAAATGCGAAACCAAGATAACATCACAGCAGGTAAGAAGATCAAAGTGCTTCACAAAATGTAGACGTTTTTGGCCAGTTGACGGATTTCTTTGGCTCAAAAGATCACACCTTCTTTCTCAGACTTTGGCAAGCTTCATTTGCCAAGTACGAAGTCTGAATTACTGCAATATTCTGAACAGCCCAGGAAACCTGAGTCAACTTGAAACTTCGACTGCCAGTTACAAATTACTGGCTTCACTAGTTTATAAAAACATATTACATGTATGGCCCATGATACAAATTCTTACCATAAGACAATTGTAGGTCATTGCCAAAAAGACAATACGAAATTGTTGGATAATCACTGTTATATCAATCATTTAAAAAACCCACAAATATTATTATCATTTTTGTTTATCATAGCAGCCAGATTGAGACACATAAGTTATATATTGTTCGGTCATTGACCCTGCTGAACCCTAACCTAATAGATTACAGCCCAGCTGCCTACACATGTAAGAACGTAATGTTGTACCAGCTACCAAGCACCACAATCACTGTGGTCGCTAGTCGTTAGATAACAGATGGGAACAGGATACACACACTGAAATGATGCAATCGACTTCAATTATGAAGCAGTCTGATGAAACATTGCCACTTTCTGGCCTCTACTAGAGACGTAAGATGCATTTGCTTATGTCACCGTGTCATCATGGTTTGTACATAACTACAGTACGTTATGTTAGAGGGACAATGTACGCTGCAGATGGACATCAGCTGGAAGTTTCCGATCAAGTTGTCTACCAACAATTCATTGATTAAAATGTTATGAAAACTACACATAAATATTAGTCAACCAGATCAGTAGTACTGGCAAGGCATTGGATCGTGTGAAGTTAGTTGGAACGGTGGCCGATTTCACAGTCGAAACAATTGCTAGGTCTCACAACAAATCCAATCTAACTCAATTCCTGGCTGGATAAATTCTTATGAAACCAAAGGACTGCAAAACTGTGGGTTATCACATCTGGAAACGTTGTAGATGAAACGACTGCACTCGTTCCATGAACAGACTAATCAATGTATGCTGTGGATGCAGTTTTTCAAGCAGTGTTTGAGTTACCATAATCTTAAGTCGAGACGTACGCAGAATTGGCTCCTTTGGCTCCTTTACAGGGTAAATGGCAATACAGCTGAGTCAAGAACTATGGACGAGCACATGCACATTTGCACGTACATGCACAATGTGTGTGTGCATGTGCGTGCGTGCGCGCGTGCATGCGTACATGCGTGACCATGCTGTCTGCCGGTGTGAAATTTCTCCCTACTCGTATAATAATAATAATAATGTATTTATTTCAGACAATCATCATGTCCATATATACAAGTACATCAATAAAAGTATGTAAATAAATATAAAAATACATCGATAAGAACAATACGTTTAAAAATTATATAAATCCCGCACCCACTGGTGCCGCAGTTTCGAAGTACAATACACGTCGCTAGTTTTAATGCTATAAATAATGGGATTCAAAGACATGTCAATCCTATTCATTAAGCTAAAAATATCCTTTCTGATTACACATTTACCCGAGCTGACATTAGCTGTAGCAAACATGTGGCTAGCTCTACATCTCATGGGCAAATTGTTCAATATTCTGAAAGAGTTATTATGTGCAACAACGAATTGCTGAAAATTAACTTTTCTAAAGTTCATCCATAACGCACACATATAGATATTACCAAAATACGCTGTAAATAGCTTCTTTTTTTTACAGCAGTTGAACAAAAGTGGAATTTTTGACGTAACATATTACTCTTGGCATACAAAAGTCTCACTTTGGCTTGCATGTCAGACTCATCAGACAAGTTATTAGAAATGACATGTCCAAGATATTTACAAGAGGTGGCAAAGTTTAGCTTCTTTCCTCCTAATGTAATTTCTTTAGACAGATTTGACATTCTAGATTCAAAGTACATGACCAGGGATTTACCCGCATTGTATTGCACGTCATGCTCACATCCATATGAGTAACACATGTCAAGTAGTGTTTGTAGTCCTTTAGCAGAAGGTGCAAACAGAAGTAGATCATCGGCGTATATAAGGTGATTAACAACCATGTTACCAAGACTACAACCGATTTGTTTTTTGTGCAGTTGTATACTCAGATTATCTATATAAATGTTAAAAAGCAAAGGGGATAACTTCCCACCTTGCTTAGCACAATTGCCTACCGAGAAGAAGTCCGAGTAGGTATTTCCCCATCGTATGCATACACATTGATTATTGAATTAATTGCTGAGTACTCTTAAGATATAGTTCGGTACATTTCGTTGTTCTAGTTTCGTTAAAAGTTTGACACGATCAAACGCCTTTGATGCATCTAAAAAGGCGACGTGCATAGCTGAACCATGTTCAGTGTAGAACCTTAATAATTCCTTAAATGCAAACACGCATAACTCCGTTCCATGTTTAGGCTTAAAGCCAAATTGATCAGGAGTGGTTTCCAAGTACATTTCCATTCTGTTAAAAAGAACAGTGTCTATTATCTTCGAAAATATGTTCGATAGACATATTGGCCTATAATTCCCTTTGTCGTTTACTCGTCTATTCTTGTCTTTAATAATTGGTACAATAACAGACTGTGAAATTTCTTTTGGTAAATAACCATGCACCAGAATCGATGACACAAGGATAGACAAAAGCACAGCGAGTTCATAATCAGCGAACTTAATATGTTCTGCATTGATACCGTCCAGATCTGGTGACTTATTTTTTGACAGTCCATTAATAATATCCATCAGTTCAACTGCACCAACAGTCATTCCCTTATTGCCAGTGGAACAATCATAACAAACTTTATCACATCGACTATCCTCCACATCATTAAATAAATGTTCATAATGATGCTTCCACATTGAACCGATGTTTACAGCACCGTGTATATTATCAATGTTTGTCGGAAGTTTTACTTTACTGTTCGTACAGTGCTTAATTTCTTTCCAGAATTTGCGGTGGTCTTTCTGACACAACTGTTCTGCAATGTTATCAGCAATGATAGTTTCTTTCTCCCTTTTACATTTTCTGATCGCCTGCTTGAATTTCATTCTGGATAATTTCATAACATTAAAAATGTCACCTTGTCTAGGTTTGCCAGTCTCTTTCCATATACAGTAAGCATCACGGGCTGCACAATGAAGCTCTTTCACTCTCTCGTTCCAACCTGGTACAACATTATATTTATAAGCACCTTTGCGATTTGACCGGAGTGTGTGACCACACCTCTTCAATGTAATCACGATAGAAGTGTAAAAGTCATCGAGATCATCATGATGATTACAGTTATGACAATTGGGATCATTGCATCTAACACCCGGTGGAACATTCAGTTTGCTCAATTCAACGTTCGTGCATTCTCTGTATGCGTCAATATCTTGTGGGTTTAATCTGTCCCACTGTATGCCATGCTTAATCTCATTAGTATTGCCACTACCACTAACGCATTCTGGTACAATATCACTGTCTATGCTGAACGATATCGGGTGGTGATCAGAATAAATAACGTAATAAAATATGGACATGTTAGATAGGCAATCCTTCGCATCAGCGGTACATATGATATGGTCTAGCCATGATGTAGTTCTCCAGGCAGAACTAACGTATGTATATGTGTCTATCGGGAGAGTATCTTGATCACTTTTAGCCAGAGTAAATTCTTTGCAGAAATCAAGTAAGATATTCCCAAAAACTGATTTCTTGGAAATATCCGCGTTAAAATCACCAACAATAGTGATGCACGAGCTGTTTTCCTCGCATTCATAAGGTAAATATACTTTTAGTAGATAATACTCCTTGTTACCCCAACAAATTCTTATGCCGCATAGCCAATCATAGCATTGATCAAGAATGGTGATGTATTGATCAAGGGAATGTTTCCATAAAAAACCTACACCACCATACGGCCTACCAGTTAAAATACCACAAGATGCATCTACAGGAGAAACACTATATCCCACATAACCTTCGTGACAGGTGTTTAGTATATGACAATCTTGTTTAGTGAGCATAACCTCTTGTAGGCACAGTATATCACATTCCATTAACACATCATTTAAGAAGGGCATAAAACCTTTAAATCCATTATAATTAAAAGATGTGATGTTAATTTCCATAACTTAGTTCTTGTTGTTAAAGAATTTCCTCAAGTATACACCAGATGGCCAGTTGTCCGGGTCATAAAACTTAGATGCGTTATTGCATACAACATCAACCTTGAATGAGGCATAACTCTCATGCTTAGTTTTTAGTTTCACACATTTGGCCTCGAGCTTATGCACAGACTTCACATACAAAGACATGTCATCGACAGTGACTGTAGGATCCAGTCGTGAAATAAAGGCTTTCAGGAATCGTCCATCCTTTACTTTGAGCTGGTTACCGCATTTCCGCGTGCCGATCACCGCCTTCGAACCGTTACTGCGCCTTTTCTTGCCAGACACCAGCTTAAAGTCATCATCAACGATAGTCTTACTTGGTTGTTTTGCGACACCCGGCGCACGGTTCCCGATAACGTTCGCAGCTGGTAGAGGTATTATGTTAACCATCGCAGGGCCACTCTGATGAGTAGACGTAGCTCGAATGTTACTCACGGTTACGTCGGCCGACGTGTGGCTCGGTTCGGCTGTGGTGACTGCGCTCATTGGCGGCAGATTCACCCGAAGCGTCTGTCGATCATCTCTCGTGAGCTTAGGCTTACGCTGAGGCCATATCACCGGGTCCGGTTCCCTCGATTTGACGGCTGTCATGTCACGCCGCAGATCAGCCATTTCTGCCCGCATCGCACGAAACTCGGAGATAATGTGACCAAAGTCGATGTTGTTGACGTCGAGCGGCGGCAGGGTGGACAAATCCGTCACCGCAAACACTGGCAGTCCCCTAGGCGACTTGTGCAGGGCCATCAGTATATCTTCAATGTTGTTTTTCTCTTTCTGATGCCCTTGCCGGCGCCGGCCCTAACGCAAAGCAAGATTCTTGACGACTTCGCATTCGTATAAGGTCTGTTTAGCTGCTGCGATCTCGCTGGAAGTGAAGTGGTCTACACACAACTTTACCAGCGTGTCATGCACAATGATGTCCATCTTGTTGAAGAGATAGCAAAGTATACCATTGCATACGATGTGAGTTTGGCCATCTGTCTGAACTTCGGCAGCACACAGACCACGGGCCGGGGATCTGCAGTTGGCTGTGTGATCGCTTGCATTGTTCGAAGGGGCAGCGCCGTCAGTCATAATGGTTGTCGTGCTGACGGGCGCTTGAGCGTGACCAGTGCGTTCACAGTCACGTGGCACGGCTGTGTTATGCAATATTACAGGTAGAACCCAGTCAATACTGGGCGATAAAATGTGGTGTGACCACAATCATATAAAATGTCCGATAAACTCACGTTAAGATTCGATTTTAAAAGTACAGTCCCACTCCGAGTACAGATTTCTTCCAATTGGCTTAGTTCTGTCCGTCTAATCACAGCATTTACTCTTTCCCGCAGGTTAATATCGAGAGTCAGGTGTAGACAGACCACGCGACATTAACTCAACATCAAAACGACGCGTATTAACTCAACATAAAAAAAACGATGACAATTAATCTTGCAATTTGGCATGTACATTGTGCATATATTAATAAAAACAACACAACTTTTGTAGCGTGTTAATCCTCCACAACGCAGACTCAATTGCACGACAAGATAGAATTGGTAAGGAAATCACAAAGAGCGATCCGCTGTAGCCATTATCAGGAGGAGGGAAAACTAGGGGTGTATAGTAGAAAGGCAATTTAGGATGTCTTCAGCGTTTTTTGGAAGGTGGCTATAGTGTTGATTTTAACGTGGCACTGATTATTTAGTTTTTTTAGGAATAACAAGTTATTGTGAGATAGATTATGTCAGCCGTCTAGGCATAACAGACGCAGTAGGCATAGCCAAATACGTTGGATGTTGTAGATAGCGCGTGATGTGCACGAGTGAACATTGTAATTTTGAGCAGATAGGTAACAGAAAGCCCGTGCATGCAACTGTTGGAATAAGGGCAAAGATGATGAGAAAGGAAACGCTTTGACACTTTTGACTACGTAGTCAGTAGAATGTGATGTCTTCTTGAGAGCAGTAGATGCACTGCAGAACCTCGTGTTTATATTCCTGACACCATAATATGATCATAGGCGGATTCACGGGGCATGGGGTGCCCCCTAGACTTTAGGAATTTAGCTTGCCCGTAGATGTTTTATAATGGATCCACGCTACGGGCGTTATGTATGTATATATATATATATATATATACATATATGTATATATATATATATATATACATAAATTATAAAATGTTTGCTTCCCACAGACATAAACAATTTCTGTCGTAAAACAATTTCTTCTCCACACACACATCACGTGACTTACTCTTATGCTTTGTCACAAATCTGAAACAGCAAATTAGAATTATGTACTCTAATTATAACGCTTGTATTACGACAAGAAGCGAAACATATTTAACTACTGGATATTATTTATCACTACATGATCTACTGGTGCCAAATATTATGCCTTACCTATACACGTAAACATCACCCGGATAAAATTTAATGCCCGGATAAATGTAAGCGCGACAACGGCAACGCGGCGGTGAAACTGTTTCAAGAGCACCCCCCGACCGTCTTCCGATGGTCACGTTCGAGCCAGGCGGGAGAAGCGCTGCAAAAGATTATATGAGGAGATACGGCCGCGCAACTACGAAACATTTTCAACAGCATCCCACCAGCCTTTTTCGATGTCACCAGTCCAGCCGAGGCAGCGGCTCAGGTTACGGCGGCCCGGCAGCGACAAGATTTCTACTACACCATTTGGTTCGGCCGTCAGTAGAGGTTTTGTGCCCCCCCCCAAATTCGCTTTCTGATCCGCCCCTGGTGCTGATCGTGTATGGTTTCTACATCAGGGACACTAAGCAGTTACGACAAAAATACGATGGATGAAGAAAACAGAGTAAGGGAAATCCCCCGGTCTGCATGTTTAAAACCATCCTTAACTTTTGTGGGAAGATATCCAAGGTAGGACGGAAGAGACCCATTTTGTCGTCTACCACGCTCAGATATTTTGTACAAATGCAAACTCATCCGCGGGATGTGATTTGTGAATGGTTCCTCGGGAGGTGATCGATGTCAATGAAGCGATGACGTATTCACTCAAACAGTCAATGCGATGATGAGTTAATTACGCCGCCCACGACATCCTGTGGCTGGTGGAAGACGTATTGACCAACATTGACAGTGAGGGAAACAGGGTCACTGTCGAGTCGTCTTGTTTAAAGCGCAACCATCATCAAGTGGACGTATTGCCGGTTACCACCTGTTGGGCTATGTAGTGTCGACGCCTTGGAAAGCGGAATCTATACGTTTTACTGTTGCCAGTTTCATCATTCTGAATCATGTATTCCATCGGAGATTAGGAAGCCAAACGTCTAACATATAAGATGGACACTTAGCAATGTAAGAGAAGACACTGTAAATTAAATCTAAACATGGAATTATCTAACAACAATAATGTGACTTCGCGATATTGCATAGTTAATTCGTCAATAGTCTTTGAATTGCATTGGCAGGAAATTGGCACGACGTGCTTGGTTTCTACACCAGATGGACACTTAACAATGTAAGAGAAGACAATATACAATTAAATCTAAACATGGAATTATATAATAACAATAATGTGGCTTCGCGATATTGCATAGTGAATTCGTCAATAGTATCTGAATTGCATTGGCAGGATATTGGCACGACGTGCTTGGTTTCTACACCAGATGGACACAACAATGTAAGAGTAGACAATATAAAATTTAATTTAAACATGGAATTATCTAACAACAATAATGTGGCTTCGCGATATTGCATAGTGAATTCATCAATAAACTCTGAATTGCATTTGCAGGAAATTGGCACGACGTTTTTTTCTTCAAATAATCGATGTTCATTTTCAATATTGTAATAACATACCAACAGCAGACAAGGCAAGTGACACATGGACTGGGTCGAGCTGAAGCAATAATAGGCTGCGAGGTCACTCGTGGAGGACGCATGCTTCAAAGATCGTTCTAATTATCTTAATTTGCTCGGTTCACGAGGCGGCTCAGGTAGCTGAGGTTACGAGAACGCGTGAGGGATATCGCAGTATCGAGGTGACGCAGCACAGGTGAGACTCTTGGGAAGCTTCCGTGAATACGCGACTGAAGATATCTCCTTGTGAGGTCAACGGGAAGGTGTACATAGCCAGCGACCACACGGCAACTGACGCCGTCAAACCGTTCACCGCTGTCGGGGTGAAGAAGGAAGGCAGCAAAAAAATTCGCGAGTGCTCGAACGATCCTTAATGAACTGTCGCGTTCGACAAACGGTTTCCTAGCAACCATTTACGTTCGACGCGCCGCTTGGCTTCAGCTGCCAGCGGGGCACCAGCGGCCATCTCGTCGCCGACAATTGCATCCATGGCTATCTCGTCTGTTCAGCAAGCATGTCTCCGTTTTCTTGCCGCAACCGGATCGTAGTTGGCGGAATTTCGGATTGATGGGTGACGGTACGCGACAATGGATCTTGCGGGAGTGTTTGTTTGGGTGATGTCTCCGTGAATCAGCTGCGAGGACATGGCGACATTATTGCGTGTCCCCCAGGTAAGTTGCCGAGTCAGGCGACTTAACGCACTGTTCAAAGTCTTATTATGTCTCTTCCGGAATGCGTCAAGAGAATTGCTGCGGAATTTGAGAATTGCGGTGTTTTTGAAAGATTGGGTTCACTGCAAATACGCATAAAAGTCTTTGTTTACAAAACGGAATTCAGTGTGAATAGTTATTGTTTTGATTTTGGAAATGTTGTTATGCAGATCAGTAAGGTTGTATGTGTTTATAAAAGACAACGCTTTCGATAACGCCCACAATGTGCGTCCTTAAAATCAAACTTCGGTAACAACATCAAGTCGCGTTTGACATTAATTTCCATGACGTTTTCTCCAATCTGTTTTTGTATTAGGCATTTTTGTAATCTTTCAGTACGATCACGTGTATGTGTGCTAGTTTCACAGTTGCTATACTGTGACTGCAGAAAAACGCGTTTTCTAAGATTAGTTTTTTTTAAAGGAAAACAAGATGTGAGATAGATTACGTCAGCTGCCTTGACATATTAGACGCAGTAGGCGTAACCAAATACGTTGGATGTTATAGATAATGCGTGATGTGCACTAGTGAACATTGTAATTTTGAGCAGATAGATTTCTGCTTTGTCATGATGTGGTGTTTGGTATGGTGAGCAGGCAGAAGTTCATTTATAAATGTGCGGTAGCTAGCCGTCTTTATTACTTTACATTCATCTTTTATGTTGATGGTGATTACATTGGTTGTGTTCACATTCATAGCCAGTCCAACAGTTCCTGCGTTATTATCGCTATTTTCTAGTAATCTCTATGCAGACTTGATGTTATGACTTATCAGGACTATATCATAAGCAAATGCAATATCTGTTATTTCTTCCTCTGGAAACCGCCTACGTCTCCGTTGTCTCTCTCTCTCTCTCTCTCTCTCTCTCTCCTCTCTCTCTCTCTCTCTCTCTCTCTCTCTCTCTCTCTCTCTCTCTCCTCTCTCTCTCTCTCTCTCTCTCTCTCTCTCTCTCTCTCTCTCTCTCTCTCTCTCTTCTCTCTCTCTCTCTCTCTCTCTCTCTCTCTCTCTCTCTCTCTCTCTCTCTCTCTCTCTCTCTCTCTCTCTCTCTCTCTCTCTCTCTCTCTCTGTGCGCGTGCGCGTGCGCGTGTTTGTGAGTGTGTGTGTGTGTGTGTGTGTGTGTGTGTGTGTGTGTGTGTGTGTGTGTGTGTGTGTGTGTGTATGTGTGTAGTGCAGTATTACAATATATATGTATGGAGCTGATGCATCATCCTGCAAAACACCCGCCTTAATGTAAAAAACTCGTTTTTTTTGTTAGATGAAATAACGGATGCTGTCATGTTTTTTAGATAGGACTTCAATGGCATTCACAATCTTCTCTGGCATTTCGTAGGCACGTAAGACTTTGAACATTTGACCACTGTGAACGAAATCAAAAGCCTTTTTGGAATCTGTAAATGTCAGTACTACTGGCAAGTTGTTGACATCTGCTTCTTCGACAATTCTGCGAAAAAACTAATAAGTGGCATACGTTTATCACAGAAATAAAATGAAACGTTCCCAATTTGTTAAATGATGAATCACATTAAATGAGGTATCGTATCGTATATTTATAGCCGCTTTGCATAATCAGTTATTTCAATATACCATTACTCGACTCATCGCTCTTACATAGGCAGACCTATGATAAACGTGTATACACACACAACTCGAGATAACACGGTGCTTACCAATACAGTACTTAACCTCACAAGTTCGATGTCGTGTCTAATTTAAAACCATATGATTACGACTCACACACTATGACCTGTTGTAAACAACAGGTGAACTGGAATATGCCTATCTCGATATCGATGTGACAACGCTAATTTACAGCCATCGAGCCTCGTAAGACCGCAGCACTAGCAGGGCTACTCAAGTCGTCGTGCATATAGGGAGCCAGTCAGTTCCTCTACACGGAATTAGCCAACGTGGTAATTTGTAACTGGAAGTGTGCTGTGTTGAAAGTTGAAAAATGGGAAATTGTTGAACATCAGAGGGTATTGGGGTTAACTAAGACCGCCTCGGCATTATTGCCAATGAAGGTTTTTTAAAACATGGATGTTTTGTTTATTATTTGAACATGCTACGAGGTTGTACGATGTGAACGTTAATACGGGCGTATTAGATACAATTTGGCGGGCAGTATGCCTTTAACGTAGTTAATATAGTCTAGTTTTAATAACATTATATTAATAAAACAATAAAAAACTAGGAACAGATTGGCTCATTAAGAATCAGGTTGGTTAATATTCAAATCAGTAGGACGTGAATAGTTTAGAAAGCAGTAATAAACGTATTAAAAATAATTTACTTTGATCGTCAGATCGGGTAATTTACAAAAGCGTGAGTAGCCTAGTTTGC
>OZ023215.1:5592876-5619519 GCA_963995525.1 Escarpia spicata
GAGGAAATTAGGCTGCAGTCACTAGAAAATGCGCCAGGTTCTTCGAATTACCTGGCTAATTAAGGCGACGAGACATTACCTTGGTACACCTGTGCACCGTGATGGCATCCGTTGCCTCGGCTCAGACACGCTGATTTAATCTCCGCATGGCCGCTCCGGATGATATTACCACAGCCTGTATTCCAGTCGAACGGCTTCCCTTGTTCACAAACATGGATGAATCAGTGTGGCGTGTTGGCTAAGAACATTGGGGCTGTCAATCAGGTAGTGGCTAGATCATTGGGCTCAATGGATGAATCAGTGTGGCGTAGTGGCTAGAACATTGGGCTGTCAATGGATGAATCAGTGTGGCGTAGTGGCTAGATCATTGGGCTGTCAATGGATGAATCAGTGTGGCGTAATAGCTAGAATCATTGGGCTGTCAATGGATGAATCAGTGTGGCGTAGTGGCTAGATCATTGGGCTGTCAATGGATGAATCAGTGTGGCGTAGTGGCTAGAACATTGGGGCTGTCAATGGATGAATCAGTGTGGCGTAGTGGCTAGATCATTGGGCTGTCAATGGATGAATCAGTGTGGCGTAGTGGCTAGAACATTGGGCTGTCAATGGATGAATCAGTGTGGCGTAGTGGCTAGATCATTGGGCTGTCAATGGATGAATCAGTGTGGCGTAGTGGCTAGAACATTGGGCCTGTCAATGGATGAATCAGTGTGGCGTAGTGGCTAGATCATTGGGCTGTCAATGGATGAATCAGTGTGGCGTAGTGGCTAGACCATTGGGCTGTCAATGCAGAGATTCCGGGTTCAATTCCTTATGCTCCCGTTTCGAATCTTCTGCAAGTTCGTTCACTCCACGTTGCTATAGATCACTCAGCTGTATAAATGAGTATCTGGGCTATTGGCCGTGGTGGATATTTGTGTACGAATAGTTTTCGCGCAGTAACTACAGTGTGGCTGGGTGCTTCCCATAACAATCGAGGTGGTGTTGAATAGATCTACTAAGACGAAATGTGTAAAATGCCTTTTATCAGCTCAAAGGACTGGATATTACGCTATATAAAAATATCATTACTTTAACTTTATTACAGAACATGATAGTTCATACACAGTATATAGAGAAAGACAAAAACCTATTAAATATGGTTTTCAATGGCTTGACTAACCACTTTGAGGCTGTTTCGGCTCTCTCTCTCTCTCTCTCTCTCTCTCTCTCTCTCTCTCTCTCTCTCTCTCTCCTCTCTCTCTCTCTCTCTCTCTCTCTCTCTCTCTCTCTCTCTCTCTCTCTCTCTCTCTCTCTCTCTCTCTCTCTCTCTCTCTCTCTCTCTCTCTCTCTCTCTCTCTCTCTCTCTCTCTCTCTCTCTCTCTCTCTCTCTCTCTCTCTCTCTCTCTCTCTCTCTCTCTCTCTCTCTCTCTCTCTCTCTCTCTCTCTCACACACACCCTCTCTCCCCTCTCTCTCTCTCTCTCTCTCTCTCTCTCTCTCTCTCTCTCTCTCTCTCTCTCTCTCTCTCTCTCTCTCTCTCTCTCTCTCTCTCCCCACACACACCCTCCCTTCCCCCTCCCCCCCTCTCTCTCTCTCACACACACACACACACACACACACACACACACACACACACACACACACACACACACACACACACACACACACACACACCCTCTCTCTCCCTTTCTCTATTTTTCTCTCCCCCTCTCTCTTTGGCATAAAAACAACTTTACTTTAAAAAACGGAGGCTTGTATACGACTAATAAAGATAACATCAGTGATGGATTCAAGGACGAATGTTCGCACTATGATATAACTATATTGCAACACTTATATTAGTAACTGTGCAACATTTAGGAACATAACAATAAATACATACAAATATAAACATACCAGGTCAGAGAAATCATAGCTGCTTGGATGACAGACTGTCATTGATCGTACAGTAACAATGTTCTTGTTTCTTTCTTAACGAATCTGGTTCTGTGCGTATCAGAATTGAGGAGTTAAGTACGAGATAGATTGGCATTCCCCCTGACCCGAATCAACCAACCGGTGCTGGTTCGATAGGGTAGGGTCGGTGACCATCATTATAGTGTATCTACCCCAGTCAGGATGAATCTGGCATACAGTCTGGCCGACCCAATGTGGGTCAGTTGAGTTGAGTTGGGTCATCTCGGGAAGAAAAAAGGGGCCAGTGTATCCCGGGCACTAGGTGTAATCTATTTGTATGAGTAATAACACATCACCATCACCACCACCACCACCACCACCACCACCACCACCACCACCACCACCACCACCACCACCACCAACACAACCACCACCACCACCACCACAACACAACCACCACCACCACCACCACCATAACCACCACAACCACCACAACCACCACAACCACCACAACCACCACAACCACCACAACCACCACAACCACCACAACCACCAACCACCACAACCACCACAACCACCCCACAACCACCACAACCACCACAACCACCACACCTCTCTCACACCCTCTCTCACACCCTCTCTCTCTCTCTCTCTCTCTCTCTCTCTCTCTCTCTCTCTCTCTCTCTCTCTCTCTCTCTCTCTCTCTCTCTCTCTCTCTCTCTCTCTCTCTCTCTCTCTCTCTCTCTCTCTCTCTCTCTCTCTCTCTCTCTCTCTCTCTCTCTCTCTCTCTCCCTCTCTCTCTCTCTCTCTCTCTCTCTCTCTCACACACACACACACACACACACACACACACACACACACACACACACACACACACACACCACACACACACACACACACACACACACACACACTCACACTCACACTCGCACGCACGCACGCACGCACGCACACACAAACTGACACACACACACACGCACGCACGCACGCACGCACACACACACACACACACACACACACACACACACACACACACACACACAATCTCACCCCCATATACGTTATCTGCACTAATAACGTCATAGAACGCAGCCTTACAATACAATAGTCCTGTTCATTCAAATAGGTGGACGTATCCATGTCCAGTCGATGTCCAGTCCGGTTCACGTGGTGTACTGACACCCTAGCCCCGTTCTTGTTGACCCTGCTGCGGGCTCCTTACTAATTATGCTATCACATGTAATGATTTTTCCACGCAGTCATTTCTGTCTTTCCGGTGACGGTCATATTGGCTGCCGCGGCGGTCAGAAGTGTGTCTAGCTACGTTATGTTGTTGATACGTCGACTAGAAGGATTGCAGTAGAGCCCGCATTTATCGTTGTGCGTTCACACAATAAGTATATATATATATATATATATATATATATATATATATATATATATATATATATATATATATATATATATATATATATGTATGTACATATATATATATATAGACATACATACATATATATGTATGTATATCTATATATATATATATGTATAATAATAATAATAATGGTACATTATTTATATATATGTTTATATAAGTTACACTGTACTATTATAATAGTGTAGCGTAAATATATAATAATAGTAACAATATTATATATATATATATATATAATTTACTATCATATATATTATTGGTATACATACCTTATATTATATATACTACTTCCCTTGCCTCAAGGTCCCGGTAGAAAATTATATGTGTGTAAGTAAATATATATATATATATTATATTATATGTACGTAAGTAAACAACTATGTTTCAGTGTCCCTTAATACATGCCCAACCATGGCATTGCGGAAGAATGATGGAACATTTTCTACCGGGGCCTTGAGGCAAGGGAAGTAGTCGGGTGCAAATTGTTATTGATCGCATCTAGTGGCTACTTGTTGGAATTTGTTTAATCTGGCGCTGCTTAGTATGCAGCCGTAAACGATCTGGCCACCGTGTACACCTGCCATTGCTACAAGTTATACCACTGGATGTTTGGCAGACTTTAATTCTCGCGCATCACTGGGCTCTCAGAATAATCACATGGCCAGAGACGATGTCGTCAAATATTTCACTCACCGTTTTCCGCGCACGCACATCGGCAGACGCGCGTCTTTAAATGATGTGTAAATACTTCAAACGTACTCATGCGTGCACACGCACGTGCAAAGGTACACAAGTGCTGACGACGTTGGCTGCAGGAATGCCTAACGTATACTTGGCTCGGTACGGCATCAGGTAGGCCTCACGCTCGAGGCGAAGCAAATTCAATAATCGATCAATACCAGAGTGTGGCTCCGAGGGCTCTTCGGTGTAACATGGCTGGCAGTTTGCGGACTTCGTAGTCAGGTGAGCGCGATCGGCCATATGGTTGATACTACCGGAAATGTCCCAAGTAGCAAAACATGTATCTTTGGTCCAGCAAATAATGTAATAGCATTTTAAGTAGCTTGTTCAGATGGAGCTTGGTGTACTATTTCCGGACATAGTTGATTTTCTTATGGGGTATAAGACTTTTAGTGTTAGAAAGGTGCTCAAACTGCCTGTTTGGCATGTCCACGGCACGGGTGGGTTTGTTATAAGTTATCGTAATAATAATACTTAGTAACTGTTAACTCTTTAACAACTTGTCTTAGTTTATTGTAGGTATATATATATATATATATATATATATACCAACTGATTTATGATGCTCTTTCGAGATATAAACACATTTCCTTCATTCCACAAGATTGAAACACATGTCCACATAAATCACGTATTTTACATTATCCGAAGATATGCTTGTATATCTAAGTTTCAATATAGCACTAACTGGCTAGAATCTGCATCTATTTAACTCAAACATATCACGCTATCACTCAACAATAGACTTAAGCTAAATCAACTTCCCTGTGCGTCACACAACATCTGAACTGCAGGAAAGTAGCGTCCTTGTTAAGAATGTTATCCTGTTTTCTCATTTATTATTGTTCTCATGTGTATGCTGTGACATAGTATATGCAGATCCATTAATTATCTTGATAAACAAGGATACTGTTGGCCACACAGACCTAAATTTACCACATCGTGTTCGAAAATATCAAATGGCGTGTTTCACGTTATCCGTTTTCTACGTTATCACATGAGAAGGGAGTGTCGGTACCGTTCCGACGGCGCCAGATTCAGACTTAGTTTTGTCAATGAACGGAACTCTCAGCTTGCCAATCCAAAACTAAGTCTTTAGTTATCTCTAAATGCCTGACAAACACATATGATACTGAACACCTCTGAATAAGTTTTCGTTCACATTGAGAAATTACTAAAATATACCATTTAGAATGAATAATTTTTGTGTTGAAATTGCAGTAAAAACTAGCAGACTTGATACATACCAAACGTTGCCTGCGCCTCCGCGAGTGAAGGATCAATATCGTAAAATGTAATCGATAACGTAGAACACAAATGGACAACGTTGAACACATTTCGCTACTATTTTCTCTGAATGTATTTATAATGTTATTAAATAATCGCTCTTGGGTATTTTTCTGAAGCTTGTAGGCGCAATCGTCATTTATTATCACCTAAGATGATAGGGATAAGTACTTATTTAAGCCTTTAAGAATAAAATTAGTGTTTCCTGTTATAATATGCTCTAAACTATTAGGATAGTTTGGTAAGACACACATTTGCAAAATGGTGCGCATTACCTGGCCAAAGAGAGGGAATGCGTAGCACAGTAGTATGTCAACACAAAGCTGTTGATCACGGAAGCTAGATAACAGAAAATTCACGGACTGGAAAGCATGTGAACTCAGCAATAGAGGTTGCTACGAAGTTCAAGCATGGGGACATTCAAAAAGTGTCCAGAAAGAGTTCAAACCCATAGACAGAATTTCGCAGTTTCCATGATTGTGTTGACGTAGGCTGACTGTACAGTGCATGCATACTGCTTGTAACAATGACGTGTGCCTCCTCTTCAAAGAGCGGGACAATGTCTACTACTCAAAGAAGAAAGGCAACGGTACAAATGGAGACATGACACATAAAAGCATTAGAGCAATGCCGTCCGATCAGACGGCTCACAATGTTGCAACTATCATCTCATTCCTTAAGGTCATCGTTCGATGGGTCAAAGCAAAATTGACCAAAATTCAGCAGACACACCTGACTCTGAGACGAGTCAATATAGAAACAGCACAATCTTAAACATGTTTTAATGGCACAAGGTCATGTTCAACTAATGTTATCAGCGTCATGGCAGTACTGCTAATATGGCTATATAAACAGCCCATGCAATGGGAGTTGAGGAGCTGTAAATACGGAGAAGAAAGGGTGACTTATCAAGACGGCGCAACACGTCTATACACAAGATATTTCCCAGACCGAGTCAGCTGTGCCATACCACTTGGGTGTGAACGGTGTCAGCTGTGTCGTACCACTTGGGCGTGAACGGTGTCAGCTGTACCGTACCACTTGGGTGTGAACGGTGCCAGCTGTGCCGTACCACTTGGGCGTGAACGGTGTCAGCTGTACCGTACCACTTGGGCGTGAACGGTGTCAGCTGTACCGTACCACTTGGGCGTGAACGGTGTCAGCTGTGCCGTACCACTTGGGCGTGAACGGTGTCAGCTGTGCCGTACCACTTGGGCGTGAACGGTGTCAGCTGTGCCGTACCACTTGGGCGTGAACGGTGTCAGCCGTGCCGTACCACTTGGGCGTAAACGGTGCGTGGAATGATTGAGAGGGCAGCACAACCATCCCGCGGACCTGTCATAGTCCATGGCTCTATGAGGATTCCCGCTCTCATGCTAGTAGGTCAGCACAACCATCCCGCGGACCTGTTATAGTCCATGGCTCTAGGAGGATTCCCGCTCTCATGCTAGTAGGTCAGCACAACCATCCCGCGGACCTGTTATAGTCCATGGCTCTAGGAGGATTCCCGCTCTCATGCTAGTAGGTCAGCACAACCATCCCGCGGACCTGTTATAGTCCATGGCTCTAGGAGGATTCCCGCTCTCATGCTAGTAGGTCAGCACAACCATCCCGCGGACCTGTTATAGTCCATGGCTCTAGGAGGATTCCCGCTCTCATGCTAGTAGGTCAGCACAACCATCCCGCGGACCTGTTATAGTCCATGGCTCTAGGAGGATTCCCGCTCTCATGCTAGTAGGTCAGCACAACCATCCCGCGGACCTGTTATAGTCCATGACTCTAGGGGGATTCCCGCTCTCATGCTAGTAGGTCAGCACAACCATCCCGCGGACCTGTTATAGTCCATGGCTCAAGGAGGATTCCCGCTCTCATGCTAGTAGGTCAGCACAACCATCCCGCGGACCTGTTATAGTCCATGGCTCTAGGAGGATTACCGCTCTCATGCTAGTAGGTCAGCACAACCATCCCGCGGAACTGTTATAGTCCATGGCTCTAGGAGGATTCACGCTCTCATGCTAGTAGGTCAGCACAACCATCCCGCGGACCTGTTATAGTCCATGGCTCTAGGAGGATTCCCGCTCTCATGCTAGTAGGTCAGCACAACCATCCCGCGGACCTGTTATAGTCCATGGCTCTAGGATGATTCCCGCTCTCATGCTTGTAGGTCAGCACAACCATCCCGCGGAACTGTTATAGTCCATGGCTCTAGGAGGATTCACGCTCTCATGCTAGTAGGTCAGCACAACCATCCCGCGGACCTGTTATAGTCCATGGCTCTAGGAGGATTCCCGCTCTCATGCTAGTAGGTCAGCACAACCATCCCGCGGACCTGTTATAGTCCATGGCTCTAGGAGGATTCACGCTGTGATGCTAGTCGACTATTATATAGTACATCGTTATGACGTCGTGTTTCAATCGCTTCTGCTGATCGTTAAGCAACTTTCATCCTATGTCCGAGGTATCCCAGGAGGAAAATAATTAAGGAACCAAGAATGACCATAGATGAAACAGCAAAAGAAGAAGAAGATGACCCGCTGACAAGTGAGGAACCAACAAGTCAACAATATCAGAAATCAGCAAAAAGGTCATGCGTTAATGGAAACATATGTCAAGAATATATACATAGGGAAGATCACTGAGATCGACGATGGGTAGGATATTTTGTTCACATTATTATCATATATTCCATCAGATAGATCACAGCAAGCATTTAAGCACAAGTAGTTATGTATGTAGGTGCTAGGATCATTTTCACCTGTATACTCCGTTTGTGACACGTACAACAAATGCCACGACCATTGCAATGTCTTCTGTTGAATTGGTTAATTGTACTAAAATAGCTATACCAATAAATAATGCAAACATCCTGCCAAAATTAGGAACTTGTATGTTTATGTTGTTATATATTATGATTGTGTTATCACTGCAATTAATGATGACTGTATTTCAAAATCCACTATATTAGGTAGTGAATGATCGACCATATCTCCATGCTATGTTATATCTGAACATCGTATTTTGCCATGACACCTCTCTGGTGGTAATCAATGTGCATATTAATTATTGTTTTACATGCCGCGGGCTATGTCTCACTTTTTATTTCTTAAATGTTGATTTTAAGTGTATGAAGTTACATTTAGTAAAACAAGGTGGTAGATAACGTAGGACACATTGCAAAAATTGGCAAAAAATCATATTAGTTTGAACTGTTATTGCAGTAATCCATGGATGAGAAAAATGTTGTTACACGAACTTCAACATATCAACATTTCTAAGAAACTACAATTTTATTATTACAGGATATATTGAATTCATATGTATTCAATTTCTAAATCGGACCGGGGACATTTTCGGCAGTATCAACAATATACTCCTGTCAATCCAGGACAAAATGTCGCCTGACCTAGACACAATTGCAACAGAAGAAAGTTTTGAAGTAAACAAGTGTTAACAGCTCGCAGTACTATACATAACTGAATGCTTTGTACGAACAGTGGTGTCGTCGAATATTCCTCTAACGAGTATGCAGCGTGAGCAATAATTACGTCATTGTTGCCTTGGTTACGCATAGCCGCGTCGCATCGGTAAACAATAGAACAATAATGGTATAGTATTCTCCAAAACGAAATTGTAAACCAACCAACCAACCAACCAAGCAGCCAGCAAACCAACCAACCAATCAAACAACCAGCCAGCCAGCCGGCCAGCCAAATAACTACACAAAAGACTGTAAGTGTTCATGGGTTGTCCACTGTCAGTAGGCCGTGCAATAGGCCTACATTCTTGTTCGGTTGCATTGTTGTGCAGAAACATTCGTTAGAGTGGGGGAATTAGTTCCTGGATTGACGCCTGTTGGCGTACGCTTATATACGAACAACCGCTTATATACGAACAATCGGCCGACCGACCGACCGACCGACCGACCGACCGACCGACCGACCGACCGACCGACCGACCGACCGACAACCAACCAAACAATCAATCAGCTAGCTAGCCAGCCAGCCAGCCAGCCAAATTACTAAACAAAAGAATGTATGTGTTCATAGGTTGTCCACTGTCAGTAGGCCGTGCAATAGATCTACATTCTTGTTCGGTTGCACTGTTGTGCGTAAATATTCGTTAGAGTGGGGGAATTAGTACCTTTATTACGTTGGAAACAACATCAGAACTCGAAAGTTGCCGAGGCGAGCACTGGAAAATACAAACTTAGAACATCTGAAAGCTTTGGAGTCATCCATGACAGATCGAGAATCAAACATATCTAGGCTACTAACTGACCCACTCATTGTTTCATTGACGCCTACATCTGATGACAATGATGCTGCTAAGACACAGCTTCTGGAACTCCAGCAAGATTCACGTGTCAAGGCGAAATTCGACACTGAAACTCTCATCGCCTTTCTGGACAACGATTGAAGCTATATACCATAACTTTCGTGGTCTAGCCTTCAGTCTCCTCCTACCATTTGCATTAATTATGAGGCTGTGCTGTCTAGTCTCCTACACAACAAGGCATTTTGAAAAAGCCGCATCTGGAGCAAGACATTTGATATCTTCTAGATGTGCTTACAAAACCCATAATAAAGATTGTTGTCACTGCCACCCAGCATCAACCATTTAATTGAATATACATAAAACAACTGTGGGCCTACTATAAAACAGACTTCACATAACATTGTAGCCACGCCATCACTGATTTTAAAGTTTATACCTAGTAGTTATTTTGGAATGAATGTGGTTGTGAGGTCGTTATGGGAAAATGATGTGAACAGGGGGTAGTGGCTAAACAATTGAAGATCATATATTTCAGCTGACGTCGTTGCACGTATGATACCATCCAAATGTAATAATTCCGGAACATTGTTCTCAATTTCAATGTTGCGCTTACAAAATGTTAACTTTGTGTCCACAAATCAAGACCGCGATTAAACGAATGTAAGTATCACCCCTAGATTTAGAAAATAATTCCATATAACGGAGAAGTCAAAGTCGCTTTCAAAAACCACAAACATCAAGTTCGGCGGTAAATAGATAGGAGCGGTGGTCGGGCGTAACAGCGCTGGACTGTCGGTCGAGGTCCGAATCTCACTACCGACCGCCGTTTCCAAATATGGGCAATTTCGTTCATCAGACATTGCCTGTGTCTTTCGGAAGAGACATAATAAGCCTTTGGTCCCTTCTACCAGGTATCTATGCCAGGGGAAGTAAAACATCCCTCACAGGAGGTAAAAATGTAACCTGTGGTGAGCTCTCAACAGGGCCGTAGGTAGCCGAAGGGTGGGAATTACAGTAAAGCATAGATATTCACGCGGGGTTACCTCCCAGAAAAGTTTGAAAATATATATATACTTGGTACAATCTAGCGTATTTTCTGTAGGAGAATTTATCCCACATTTCAAGTATTGTGTCAATGTTGTTCGTATGCTGAGTGGGAATTAAACATATATATGAAAATAAATAATTAATATCAAATGACAATATATTATCAAAATCGACAGCTATGCATCATATACGAAATATCGGTCCAACAGTTAGACCCGTCTGAAATTGTTTAACAAGTACACTTCCTGTCGCTGTCGCGTGCAGTGATTCGCGATTTCGCGAATTCGCTTTACACAAATAAATCTCTTCGGGGGTGGGAATATAGTTTTATTTTGTATGGACATATAACATTCCGAGGCCGTTGAGCTATCTTTCTATAACTGTTAACCGACTCCAACACCTGAGGTGTCGCAGGGCAGAAAAGGACCGCTCGCAAGCAACTCTTGCTTGCGACTGGTGTAGTCAGGAATAAGTCTACGATCTTACTGATGACGGCAAATGTTTGACCACACGCCAAAATAAGTTCACGTGAAGGCGACGGTCATGGAATTGGAACTTGGGGGTCATCGTTTTGTTCAGCCGAACTGAGATACCTACTGTCGTACATACTCAAGCAGCTCTGTTTCATCTAATATTAAGCTGCAGTGAGTCCATGGAGGTCAATCGAAAATCACTCAGCCAACTCGTCACGGACGTGATTAATAAATGGATAAATATATTGATGCGATAGTTGATAGCTATTGATTGATCCGTGTTTCCACCATTGGCGCGATGGCGCTGAAGCTGCGCCGTTCTGTGTTTAAGAACTGAATACCTGTAGAGTTGGTCACCAGCCCAACACCGCGTCATATTTCACCCCACCCTGATGGGATAGTTCTGCAGTCCCGGATTCATTTACTCGGCAACAAAATATTCTCGTCTGCATCGCCCAGATTGATTGCACTGTTTGCCATGGAGATTCTTGGTCACGGAGCCAAGAAAAATGAGCACCTTCTGGGCCACCACTAAGGGACAAGATCAATTGTGAATCTTTAAGAAGACGGCCGAAACTAAGAAAAAGAAGCTGCCCTTTTAAGAAAAGGAGCGTTTTCTATATCGGGAAAAGATTACATAACATGCGGGGTATCACTCCATAGCAATATCGGTGTGCTTGAAGGAACTACCCGCACCCTTCACTGTGTTCTTTAACCACGCCTCAAGCCTGGGCACGATCGTTTTCAGGCACGGATCAAAGATTTCTGGAGATGTAATGCGGGCCAGTTGCTGAAGGCACTTTGACCAATACTGTAAGTGGGCATGGAATCACAACAAAAGCAATGACATCAGTAATATAGGCTAGTCAAGAAGTACACTTTCAAAATAAAAGGACACGTTTTGTATTTTTTCTGGGGGAGCAACTGCCCCCCCTGCCCCCGCTAGCTACGGCCCTGCTCAAACTCTAGAGAAGGACAACCCTGCCAACCAAGCTTGACAATACTCTAGCATTATGCCTGTGGCTAACACAGAGTAACGCGCTTATAATACGACGAAATACAACGTCCGTGCTCATGACATCGTTGTAGTTGATCCGGACGTGGGCGTCGGGCGTGCGACATGGGACGGAGTCACAGAACCGACCGGACTCGTTCCTCGCCCGCTACACGATCGGCAACAGCAACCAGCCGGACGTGGAGGACGGCAAGACGCAAGAGACGGCCAAGAGCACCGCCGACCGGGCGTACGTAGGCCGGCAAACATATAGCACGTACACGTCAAACATACAGCAAGTCCACATGTACACGTCAGACATACAGCACGTCTACATGTACACGTCAAACATACAGCACTTCCACACGTACACGTCAAACATACAGCACGACCACACGTATACGTCAAACATACACGACGTCCACACGTATACGTCAAACATACAGCACACCCACACATACACGTCAACCATACAGCACGTCCACACGTACACGTCAAACACACAGCACGTCCACACGTACACTTCAAACATACAGCATTCCCACACGTGCATATCATACATACAACACGTCCACACGTACACGTCAAACATACAACATGTTCACACGTAAACGTCAAACATACAACACGTCCACACGTACACGTCAAACATACAGCACGTCCATACGTACAGGTCAAACATACAGCACGTCCACATGTACACGTCAAACACACAACATGTTCACATGTGCACGTCAAATATACAACACGTCCACACCTAGTCATCAAACATACAGCACTCCCACACGTACACGTCAAACATACAACACGTCCACACGTGTACGCCAAACATACACCACGTCCATACGTACAGGTCAAACATACAACACGTCCACACGTACACGTCAGCATATATCACGTCCACATGTACACGTCAACATACAACACTTCCACTCGTACACGCCAAACATACTTCACATCCACATGTACACGTCAACATATAGTACTTCCATGCGTACACATCAAACATACGGCACGTCCACACGTACACGTCAAACATAGAGCATGGCCACACGTGTACGTCAAACATACAGCACGTCCACACGTACAGGTCAAACATACAGCATGGCCACACGTACACGTTAAACATACAGCATGACCACACGTATACGTTAAACAGATAGCACGACCACGCGTACAGGTCAAACACGCAGCATGTCCACACGTACATGTCAAACATACAGCATGACCACACGTACACGTCAAACATACAGCACGTCGACATGTGTACGTCAAACATACAGCCTGTCCACACGTGTACGTCAAATGTACAGCACGTTCACATGTACACGTCAAACGTATAGCACGTTCACGTGCACACATACAATACAGAGCAAAACTGTTTTACGGTTTGCGCGTAACTGACGCAATTGATACACGAATGTTAAACATGTAAATGTAAAGAGAAGAATGTATAGCAAACATTGTTTTGAGACGAGAGGTAATTTTGACTCATAGTATGTATAGTTTGTTGATATCTGGTTTTGTCAATGCGTGTTATATTACTTTTTGATTATTTGTTGAGGAAGATAAACTAGAAATTAAAAAATGATATTTATGATGCGTGTGTAGAATTGGGCTATGAGATTTAATACCCGGTTACCTGTGGCGGGACGCACATTATTTTGAAACGATAGACACATACAATGTTATGCGTGTTTTATTTAACAAGATTTAACCAAATTGCCATGCAAATCAATACGCTACACATGAGATAACAGGTGGACATGGAAGCCGTAGACTCTCCGATAGTACAGTATGTTCGTATAATACACAACTAGACCCTATCAGACATATGCAAATTTGATTGGTAAACATGCTCGCACTGCTAGCGAAACACGTTAATATAATTTGATCCATTGATTCGCTGTACTCTGTGTGAATGAATACTTTCCAATGTCCAACCGGTTTTTACTATAGCTACTTTTGCACATGTAAACACTTTGTGATAAGAACAGAAACACATGTAAACACTCTGTGATAAGAACAGAAGCACATGTAAACACTCTGTGATGAGAACAGAAGCACATGTAAACACTCTGTGATAAGAACAGAAGCACATGTAAACAATCTGTGATCAGAACAGAAGCACAGGTAAACACTCTGTGATGAGAACAGAAGCACATGTAAACACTCTGTGATGAGAACAGAAGCACATGTAAACACTCTGTGATGAGAACAGAAGCACATGTAAACACTATGTGATGAGAACAGAAGCACATGTAAACACACTGTGATGAGAACAGAAGCACATGTAAACACTCTGTGATGAGAACAGAAGCACATGTAAACACTCTGTGATAAGAACAGAAGCACATGTAAACACTCTGTGATGAGAACAGAAGCACATGTAAACACTCTGTGATAAGAACAAAAGCACATGTAAACACTCTGTGATGAGAACAGAAGCACATGTAAACACTCTGTGATAAGAATAGAAGCACATGTAAACACTCTGTGATAAGAACAGAAGCACATGTAAACACTCTGTGATGAGAACAGAAGCACATGTAAACACTCTGGGATGAGAACAGAAGCACATGTAAACACTCTGTGATGAGAACAGAAGCACATGTAAACACTCTGTGATGAGAACAGAAGCACATGTAAACACTCTGGGATGAGAACAGAAGCACATGTAAACACTTTGTGATGAGAACAGAAGCACATGTAAACACTCTGGGATGAGAACAGAAGCACATGTAAACACTCTGTGATGAGAACAGAAGCACATGTAAACACTCTGTGATGAGAACAGAAGCACATGTAAACACTCTGTGATAAGAACAAAAGCACATGTAAACACTCTGTGATGAGAACAGAAGCACATGTAAACACTCTGGGATGAGAACAGAAGCACATGTAAACACTCTGGGATGAGAACAGAAGCACATGTAAACACTCTGTGATAAGAACAGAAGCACATGTAAACACTCTGTGATAAGAACAGAAGCACATGTAAACACTCTGGGATGAGAACAGAAGCACATGTAAACACTCTGGGATGAGAACAGAAGCACATGTAAACACTCTGGGATGAGAACAGAAGCACATGTAAACACTCTGTGATGAGAACAGAAGCACATGTAAACACTCTGTGATGAGAACAGAAGCACATGTAAACACTCTGTGATAAGAACAGAAGCACATGTAAACACTCTGTGATAAGAACAGAAGCACATGTAAACACTCTGTGATGAGAACAGAAGCACATGTAAACACTCTGTGATGAGAACAGAAGCACATGTAAACACTCTGTGATAAGAACAGAAGCACATGTAAACATTCTGTGATGAGAACAGAAGCACATGTAAACACTCTGTGATGAGAACAGAAGCACACGTAAACACGCTGTGATGAGAACAGAAGCACATGTAAACACTATGTGATGAGAACAGAAGCACATGTAAACACTCTGTGATAAGAACAGAAGCACATGTAAACACTCTGTAATGAGAACAGAAGCACATGTAAACACTCTGTGATAAGAACAGAAGCACAGGTAAACACTCTGTGATAAGAACAGAAGCACATGTAAACACTCTGTGATGAGAACAGAAGCAAATGTAAACACTCTGTGATGAGAACAGAAGCACATATAAACACTCTGTGATGAGAAGAGAAGCACATGTAAACACTCTGTGATGAGAACAAAAGCACATGTAAACACTCTGTGATGAGAACAGAAGCACATGTAAACTCTCTGTGATAAGAACAAAAGCACATGTAAACACTCTGTGATGAGAACAGAAGCACATGTAAACACTCTGTGATGAGAACAGAAGCACATGTAAACAGTCTGTGATAAGAACAGAAGCACATGTAAACACTCTGTGATGAGAACAGAAGCACATGTAAACACTCTGTGATGAGAACAGAAGCACATGTAAACACTCTGTGATGAGAACAAAAGCACATGTAAACACTCTGTGATGAGAACAGAAGCACATGTAAACATTCTGTGATGAGAACAGAAGCACATGTAAACACTCTGTAATGAGAACAGAAGCACATGTAAACACTCTGTGATAAGAACAGAAGCACATGTAAACACTCTGTGATGAGAACAGAAGCACATGTAAACACTCTGTGATGAGAACAGAAGCACATGTAAACACTCTGTGATAAGAACAGAAGCACATGTAAACACCCTGTGATGAGAACAGAAGCACATGTAAACACTCTGTGATAAGAACAGAAGCACATGTAAACACTCTGTGATGAGAACAGAAGCACATGTAAACATTCTGTGATGAGAACAGAAGCACATGTAAACACTCTGTGATGAGAACAGAAGCACATGTAAACACTCTGTGATGAGAACAGAAGCACATGTAAACACTCTGTGATAAGAACAGAAGCACATATAAACACTATGTGATGAGAACAGAAGCACATGTAAACATTATGTGATGAGAACAGAAGCACATGTAAACACTCTGTGATGAGAACAGAAGCACATGTAAACACTATGTGATGAGAACAGAAGCACATGTAAACACTCTGTGATAAGAACAGAAGCACATGTAAACACTCTGTGATGAGAACAGAAGCACATGTAAACACTCTGTGATAAGAACAGAAGCACATGTAAACACTCTGTGATGAGAACAGAAGGCACATGTAAACACTCTGTGATGAGAACAGAAGCACATGTAAACACTATGTGATGAGAACAGAAGCACATGTAAACACTATGTGATGAGAACAGAAGCACATGTAAACACTCTGTGATGAGAACAGAAGCACATGTAAACACTCTGTGATGAGAACAGAAGCACATATAAACACTATGTGATGAGAACAGAAGCACATGTAAACACTCTGTGATGAGAACAGAAGCACATGTAAACACTCTGTGATGAGAACAGAAGCACATGTAAACACTATGTGATGAGAACAGAAGCACATGTAAACACTATGTGATGAGAACAGAAGCACATGTAAACACTCTGTGATGAGAACAGAAGCACATGTAAACACTATGCAATGAGAACAGAAGCACATGTAAACACTCTGTGATGAGAACAGAAGGCACATGTAAACACTCTGTGATGAGAACAGAAGCACATGTAAACACTCTGTGATGAGAACAGAAGCACATGTAAACACTATGTGATGAGAACAGAAGCACATGTAAACACTCTGTGATGAGAACAGAAGCACATGTAAACACTCTGTGATAAGAACAGAAGCACATGTAAACACTTTGTGATGAGAACAGAAACACATGTAAACACTCTGTGATGAGAACAGAAGCACATGTAAACACTCTGTGATAAGAACAGAAGCACACTGCGTCATCTTTCATGGGCAACTACAAATACAAACTTACGGTTTAGACCCATAGTATTTGTATTAAAACTGTTTGCTCACTGTGTTGCCGTGAGATGCCGCCTGTCCCTGCCCGTTAACAGTATGTCAATCTCTCATAACAGATGACTTCTAGGAACATGTGACACTACGGATGTTGTTTCCTGCAATCGATAATTTAAGGGTACTACAGTGCTACCCTAAATGGTAGTAACCCTGAAACCCAACCGTATGATGACTAACACTGTGTAGTTTCCAGCTAATTGACGTTGTATAATTTGGCAGTTTACGGCGAATGATGGTCGTCGATCCGTCGTCAGACGTTTACTATCGGTGGCTGCTCATCATCTCCATTGCCGTTCTCTATAACGTCCTCATGATCATCGCCCGCTCCGTCTTCTGGAAGCTGCACGAAGGCGGACTTCTTGCCATTTGGCTTTTCTGTGACTATCTATGTGACTTCATATATCTACTCGACATGGTCGTGCAATTTCGGACTGGTAAGTACAGTATGACGACGATCCGGGGATAATGTGCGTGCGTGCGTGTGTGTGTGTGTGTGTGTGTGTGTGTGCGCGCGCGCGTATGTGTATGTATGTTAGCGTGTGCATGTGTGCGCATGTGTGTGTGGGGGTGCGTGTGCGTATGCGTGAGTAAGGGTGTGTGTGTGTGTGTGTGTGTGTGTGTGTGTGTGTGTGTGTGTGTGTGTGTGTGTGTGTGTGTGTGTGTGTGTGTGTGTGTGTGTGTGTGTGTGTGTGTGTGTGTGTGTGTGTGTGTGTGTGTGTGTGTGATTGTATGGGTGTCTGCTAGATGGTATTGTAAACAATCGCTGCATTACTGAGCGCGCTTTACCTTTGCATGCGATGTTATATTGTAGTGAACCTCTGTAGCGAGTTTCGCGCTACTTCTGCGCTTGCGCTGTTTCCGAGTCGCTGCTTTAGACGTTTGGAAAATAACATTGAGTCCACTATTTGCTTTCTCCTAGTGCGATTGCACATTTGTAAAACACAAATGGACCAGACAGGAATAAATTATTAAAAAAATGTACGCAAATGAAACATTTTGAAAATTATTAAATACTATTCCCGTTATTATTCACATTGACCAACAAACAGGGAAACTACTTTCGGCCTACAAAAAACGGTATTAAAAGCATTATATTGATGAAGGATGTTTGCATCAAATATTTGTCTCATTCCAATGTGTGCAATCGTAATCTCTTGTGGATTTTCGTCCTGTCATTGTGCCGCGCATGCATCAATCGATCTGATTCGTGATCTGACTATTCGTTACTGCGCATGGTTCTGTCAACTGCTACTGTCATGTGTCTTACTGGTAGTCCTAAGGCCAGGGTACACTGGCACTTTCCGTCCGACCCGACCAAACCCGACCAAATCAGACCAGACCAAACTCACAACGACTGAAGTATATACTCTACATCGACTGACACCGACTGCGTTATGCTCGAAGCCGACGTGACGTCATAATGACGTATACGTTACGTTGGCTTCGAGTATAGCGCAGTCGCTACTGATCGGTGTAGTGTATCCACTCCAGTCGGGGTGGGTCTGGTCTGGTCTGGTCTATTCGGGTCGGGCGAAAAGGGCCGATATATCCCGGCCTTTAGTTGTTTGCTGTCAACCACGTGATATGGAGTAGAGCCTACCATTGACATCTAATACCTATTTCCACAACTACTGAGTGTTCTTCGGTTGTACCTTTTCAAAACGGAAGTGGATCCAGGTATGCGCAAAGATAATAAACACAAATCTTATTGCATGCATTGATCGCGTTAGATAGAATATTCATTAATGAAAACTAAACCAAACACCAGAATAACACAATTCAACGTTTACAACAAGTATACACTTTTTTGTTAAATAAATACTTATTTTATTGAAATGCTAAATGCGCATTTAATCTATTTAACGACATTATATTCCGATACCGTGACTCTTCCACTGCTAGGTAAATGCAATAGACATTACAATACATTTGGAAACTAAATAACTTATATTCACTGATGTTCATATTTCTAGGCTGCAACAATCTACAACACGTGCACATTTAATAGAAAAACACAGCAATGCATATACAGACCTGTTATCATACTCTGCAATACATATAACCAAAATCGTTCAGAATGTTTCTTTACACAAAAAGTAGTACACGCGCTTTGATCTTGACGTAGTTCACAGCGTTCTTTGCACGTGCGTGTTATCAGAACGAGGTCATGATTCTCAAGCGCATGCGTGTACTGCGTTCGCCGCTGCATTGTTTGTGCGACCGCATCTTTGATCGCAATTATACTGATCCGCGAAAGCTGGCGCGTGTGAAAATTAGTTGAAGTATCGTATTATCGGGGAAATGTGTATACCGTTGTGCCCGCGAATTTGGTCGATAAGGGGTAAGACCACATTTAAATTTTACGTAGGCGGCCATTATAACGTTTCCTTCATTTCCTGTAAAATTTGTCTTACGATTTTCTCGTGCTGTGGAAAACTCGTTAAATTCTCATACCTAATTTTTCCAGAAAAATCTACCCAAACCTGACACCCCTCAATTTTGCCCAAATCTGGTGACGGATTTTGAAATATTGGTGCGTGCTGCAAAATATCCACTCTGCGAATACGCGAGCGACTAGCATATATTTATTGCTACCTCGTTAAGTATATAATGCAGTAGTACATTCCGTATTCACTGGACTAACATGTGCCATGTCAAAATGCTCGAAAAAATTCACACATCACACCAAAACGGTATTTTCAAGGGCACTCTTTCGGTCGGCAATGCCGGAGAACAGGCAGTATTAAACATATATGTTTTTTTTAAATCACTGAGAAATGAAACTATTTTTCCTGCTGACTTAAGGCTGCGAGGAAATGAGTTCTACAGAGTTCGTGCGGCAACCGAGAAGGCTTGAATTCCTGCGTTCTGTTTAATTCTGGGAACAACACCAGATTATACTTTCTTTAGAGGATGAACAATCAGACACAGCGCTGTCGGCCTACAACACTGTTTAGCAAAGGACGAAAAGTGAGACTCAACATGTGCCACAACATGTGGCATGCTAGTTCTATTTTCTGGCGTAACAAAACGGTTTTTTTCATAAGCACCACGTAGTCTTCGAGTGGGAACACAAACGCAGCCCTTTCCTGCCGGTGTTGGTGGGTATGTGATTGACCTCTGCCTTATTGTCCGTGGTTCTTTGTGATGTCGACCGTGTCACTGGTGCATGCTTCCTCGTCCTGGGCAGTGTCTCTCGACTGTTCCTACTCTGTCACCGCTCCGCATGTTCTATTTGCCGGTAAGTCTTCTTTTTCTACACTACTTCGAAGCAAAACAGTTCACTTAATAAATAGAACAGAGTTTATATTGACTATTGTTTGTGTATGGTGCAAACTCTGTATGAATTGGAGAAAGCACTATCTGTGAAACAAAAGTGACACGAATCATTCTGTTGGGATAATTATAGACATTTTTGTTAAAGAAACGTATATCCCATGTCAACGGTAAATGTGGACTGGGACAAATCACAAGGGGAAGAACGTTATTGTTGTTTGAGTCCAACAACTTTGTAACTATTGCTATTTTTTTCTCACGCATGTGAAACATTCACCAGTAGTAAATTAAGTGATAAGAAAGGTTCTGAATGAACTAAATATAATACTTTCAGTAATGTATTCTTTGCTACGTCTCTACGTAATTACATACATACACACGTACGTACGTGCGTGCATGCATACAGGCATACATGCATACAGACATACATGCATACATGCGTTTATGCGTACATGCGTACATGCGTACATGCGTACACGCATACACGCATACACGAATACACACATACACACATACACACATACACACATACACACATACATACATACACACACGTAGGATGTAAACACTCACACACAAGTACAGACGGACGGACGCACGCACGCACGCACGCACGCACGCACGCTCTCACACACACACACACACACACACACACACACACACACACACACACATACATACATACATACGTACATACATGCATAGAATAAAAACACTGACACGCAAGTACAGACGGACGCACGCACGAACGCACACACGCATGCTCACACACACACACACACGCGCGCGCGCGCGCACACATTCTCTCTCTCTCTCTCTCTCTCTCTCTCTCTCTCTCTCTCTCTCTCTCTCTCTCTCTCTCTCTCTCTCTCTCTCTCTCTCGGTGCAGCGGCGATATGTCCTAACACCGCCCCCTCTTGTAGGTTACTTGGAGCAGGGCTTGATGGTCCGCGACACTCACAACCTTCGCCATCGCTACATGTCGGCCGGTCCCTTTTACCTCGACGTCCTCTCGTTGGCGCCCACCGACCTGCTGTATTTATTGGACTCGATCGGCGTAAAATGCACATACGTCCGCTTCAACCGGCTCCTCAAATTCGCCCGCATGCAGGAGTTCTTCGACCGTACAGACACGTGCACCAACTATCCGAACCTGTTCCGCGTCGCCAACCTTCTCCTCTACATTCTGGTGATCATCCACTGGAACGCGTGCTTCTACTTCCAGATGAGCAACTGGCTCGGCTTCGGCAGTGACGAATGGGTGTACTTCAATATCACCGAGTCGGTGTACCCCGTGAACGCGACGTTGTTGCGCATGTACATCTACTCCTTCTACTGGTCGACGCTCACGCTGACGACGATCGGAGAGACTCCGAAACCGGAGCGGGACATCGAGTATTTGTTCGTCGTCGTCGACTTCCTCATCGGCGTATTAATCTTCGCCACTATCGTCGGCAACGTCGGTAGCATCATCGGCGTATTAATCTTCGCCACTATCGTCGGCAACGTCGGTAGCATGATCACGAACATGAACGCCTCGAGAGCCGGTTTTCAACAGAGCCTGGACGGCGTCAAACGTTACCTGGTCCTGCGGAGCGTCGGAAAGGACATAGAGACACGCGTCATCAAGTGGTTCGACTATGTCTGGACAAACAAACAGTCGCGAGACGAGGAAGCGATACTAGCTAAGCTACCAGACACGCTCAGTGCGGAGATCGCTATCCGGGTACATTATGACACGCTGAAGCGGGTCGCGATCTTTCAGGACTGCGAGCCAGGGCTTCTCGTTCAACTAATCCTCAAACTGAAGCTGTCCGTCTTCAGTCCAGGTGACTACGTCTGTCGCAAGGGTGACATCGGTCGGGAGATGTACATCGTTAAACGTGGCCGCCTCAGTGTGGTCGGTGACGACGGACACACCGTCTACGCCAACCTCACGGAAGGCAGCGTGTTCGGCGAGGTAAGCATCCTCAACATTCCCGGGAACCGCACCGGAAACAGACGCACGGCGAACGTGCGCAGTATCGGGTATAGCGACATCTTCGTCCTGTCCAAAGACAACCTATGGGCGGCTCTCGCCGAGTACCCGGAAGCGAAGACGATCCTCATTGAGCGCGGGAAGCATCTTCTGCGTAAGGACAACCTGTTGGATGAAGACGTTGCCAGACGGGCCGACGTCGAGCAAGTGACGGCGGAACAACAGCTCGCCAAGTTGCAAGACACGGTAAACAACCTGACGGCGAACCTCGCCCGTCACCTCTCCGAGTATCACCAGTCACAGATCAAGATGAAGCAGCGCATGTGCAGAGTGGAGCAGGACAAGAACGGAGATGACGTATCGGTGGAGTCTTCAGGTATGGCTTGATCATAGCGGACGACGTGTGAACGACGTTTATCGTCGGCCGTGTGCTCAACGCTCGCGGAACGGCCGCTGTTTATGTGCCCGCACAGATAACACGCGTGCGATCCTAAGAACGTGGCTGAACAATGGTGAACCAGTGCGTGCCGATATCTGCCGTTCCTCGGTTAACCAGATAATATTTCAAAACTGGTAGATATCCGACAAAGGCCAGTCATATATACGGATCAAGGCTTGTTGAGGTTTCGAAAAGACAATGGTTATCTTGTGTGCAGGAGCTTGTGGTGGTTACTCATGCTAACGGAAATACTAGTTTCAAGTTGTGTAAATTGTAAGTGTGATGTTATACTATATATACATATATATATATACTTAACTAGTAATCTGATGTGATGTACAAATAACCAAGTTGATTTACTGGCGTTTAATCAAATGTCTTCATATTATATTCAAACACTTGTGCCTCTTTGTACTCGAATCAATGGTTGTAACTGGGTTGACAGGATTTTTCAAATTGTCTTTCACTAACCTCGGTTGCTACTATAAAACTGTAAAACGCGTACTCCTCAGTTACAGTTCCGTTCATCTTCTGAAATATAAGCACAGGAGAAATTACATGTTAACATACTCCAGAAATAAACCTATTGTACGGCAGTGATGGTCAAATAAATACGATGCTCATGTGTGACTTTTTTGTAATGGAACAAAGTCCCCCGATTTTGCCAGCTGGGTCTCTGTTGTTGTCCAGTGACTGTGACTAGTTTCATCTCCCTCGACACCCCCTGTGGGATGAGTTCCACGTAATTCGGTCCGTTCTGCCTTTATCACTATTTCTCTCTTCTCACTTCTTTTTCGGTCTTCTGTGACGATCTTCCGTTCTCGGCCATTCGTACCTCCCCTTTCCAGTCTTGCTTTACCCTGTTGTTCCATCTTACGTTTAGTCTCCTCGTCTTCTACCACCCTCTTCTGCTTTCATTTTTCTTTTTGTTTGTTTTCTTCACCCATTCACTGTGCATATCCCGCCCATCTCAAGTTGCTCTCCGTCACTGTCATGGTCATATCTTTCAACACGTCAATCTGTTAATTCTTCCATCGGTCTGCCCATCACAATACCTTCCATTCTCCTCTGATTACGATTAACAACAGTAGCAATTGCGTTTCATTATTGCGCGTCCAATTATGTCATGAAAACGGGGTTAATGTTTCAAACATGGTGTTCGACGCATCGAGAACACCAGGCGAGCGATTGCATAGAGGGGCGTCGCGACTGATCAACACTGACCGACCGTGTAGTGTGGTTGCGCCGCTTACAGCTGATAGGTCGCGCTGCAGAGCGAGCACCGCTAGTTGCTAGACGACAGCGCTAGTTGCTAGGCGACGCACGCTTTCTTTTCTGCCGACTCTAAGCGCATAATTTCGGATGGCGCTAGATTAGCTGGAACTATCGTGTAAGTATAACTTCCGCACTTGATAGAACGCTGCCGACATGCCATTGTAAACGTGTTATTGTGTAAGAACGCGCTTGAAATTCAGCCGCCTGTGCGAATGTTATAAATGACTGGGAAACACGTACATTTTGTAATATGATTCTTACAGTATATCTATGTGTTGAAACAATGACGAATTTCATGTGCTATAACTCGTATGGCTGCCTACATGCACTGTGATGTTATAATGCTTAGGCGGGATAACCTAAATTGGCATAAATTTCTTGATTCTCTCCTCTTGTCTTGATTGTACTGAAAATGTCGGGCGGTCAGGTTTGTTAATGTAGTAGAATGCAATGAACTGCTTGGGTGTCATTGAGAGAAAAACATTGTATTCGGTAATATGATATGCACTAGTTGAAAATCAGTTGCTGACTGTACAAAATATATTACTGCCAAAGGCATGTCTGCAACAAGGTGCGCGTGCAGGCCGCTGCTTGTGTTCATGTAATTATGTCAGCATGTTGTCGCCAACTATTGGACACAGGGCTACCTCGCTTCGCTAACTCGCTGTGGAATGACAGTGTGCGATGTTGTTAAAGATCAAATCTAGTATTCCGGACATTCACAACATTAGGTAACTAAAAGTGGCAACAACAAATACAATACACGGATACACGCACTCGCACACGCGCGCACACACGCGCACCCTCGCAAGGGCAGCACACGCGCACGCGCACGCAAACTCACGCACACACACGCATTCACGCATGCACGCACGCACGCACGCACACAAGCACACACGCGCACACGCACGCACATACACACACAATAGGTACAACAATTTGCTTAATGTGTGCTCGAACTGTTTCAGCCTATCTGGAGCACGGCCTCATCGTGACAGACACGAAGAAACTGCGCAAGAACTACACGGCTAAGGTGGACTTCAAGCTCGACCTGCTGAGCGTCATGCCGACAGACCTGATCTACATTGTAGTCGGTTTTGACCATTCCTACCTCAGACTTAACCGCGTCATCCGCATGCACCGGATGTTCGAGTTCTTCGACCGCACAGAGACGCGCACCAACTATCCGAATACGTTCCGGATCGTCAACCTCATAATGTATTCTGGTGATCATCCACTGGAACGCGTGTATCTACTTCCAGATGAGCAACTGGCTCGGCTTCGGCAGTGACGACTGGGTGTACTTCAATATCACCGAGTCGGTGTACCCCGTGAACGCGACGTTGTTGCGCATGTACATCTACTCCTTCTACTGGTCGACGCTCACGCTGACGACGATCGGAGAGACTCCGAGACCAGAGCGGGATATCGAGTACATCTTTGTCGTCGGTGACTTCCTCATCGGTGTGTTGATCTTCGCTACAATTGTCGGAAACGTCGGCAGTATGATCACGAACATGAACGCCGAGCGGTCGACCTTCCAACAGAAGATGGATGGCATTAAGCGTTATATGGAGTTCCGCAAAGTTGGACAACAACTCGAGCAGCGCATCATCCAATGGTTCGATTACCTATGGACGAATAACAGTCTCTAGACGAGGACGAGGTGCTTGGTATGCTGCCGGACAAACTCAAGGCAGAGGTGGCCATACGCGTGCATCTCGACACATTACGGCGGGTGGCCATCTTCCAGGGACTGTGAGCCAGGGTTGCTTGTTGAGCTCGTGCTCAAGCTCAAGCTGTCCATCTTCAGTCCCGGCGACTTCGTGTGTCGCAAGGGGGACGTCGGTAAGGAGATGTACATTGTGAAGAGAGGAAAGTTGACGGTCGTCGCTGACGACTACAAGACGGTGTTCGCGACCTTGAGCGACGGAACTGTCTTTGGAGAGATCAGCATACTCAATATTGCCGGTGAGGTCATCGTAAATTTGCTGCTCTCGCTCTTTCGCTCTCTCGCTCTCTCGCTCTCTCTTTGTCTCTGTCTCTCTGTCTCTCTGTCTCTCTGTCTCTCTGTCTCTCTGTCTCTCTGTCTCTCTGTCTCTCTCTGTATCTCTTTCTCTCTGTCTCTATGT
>OZ023215.1:5619719-5642219 GCA_963995525.1 Escarpia spicata
CCAACATAGAAGGTTACAAATGGTGCTGTATTTTATAATAATGAAATTTTATTTGTTTTTGTTTCGGAGAGAAATTACTAATTTATTGATTAATAGTAGAATTCTCATTAGTAATGTCAGTGATATGGTCGCACACGCGCACTCCCAGGCGCAAGCGCATGCGCACGCACACGCAAACACAAACCCACAAACACGCGTATGCACAAAACACACACACGCACACGCACATGCACACGCACACGCGCGCGCGCGGATATATTAGTTACTTCACCATCATGGGATATATTTACAAGCAAGACTATGCAAACCAGGTTAACTTAGTATATGTTATAAAATAAAGCAAACCTAGGCCGACAACGAGACTGTTCGGATGGTCACAACAGAAGTCGATATCGTGCCTTCCTTCAGACATCGTCTTCCGGGCCAAGGCCCACTGAGTGTCGGGCAAGTTGGCTTTTACCGAGATGTGGGTTTTGCTCTGAAAGGGATAAACATAATAATATGATTATTGTATAGAAAATGTTTAAATGACAAACTCGTACGTTAGTGTAGAAGTAAAAGAGGTTTGATGTGCGTGTATTATTAACTATAATAGCTTACATCCACCCATGGAGCATCAAGCCAAGGGCAACATATGTTATTACAGTATTGTGAGCTTATATCGTTCCCTCTGACCATTTAATTTCTGTTTTCGCTAAATATGGTACGCCGTATTTGGGTAAACGACTGAAAAACAATAACAGTGGCGCACTCATTAAAAAGTTGCTCATCATTTACCCTTCGACGAACGCATAGGTAATTTTAAATAAAATGCTGATATCGTTGTGTTTTCTATAACGCTTAGTCAATTGGTAGAACAAAGGCCATTGGTCCTAGGAAACGAGTAAACATATAAAAAGACGATGGTCTAAATGTAGCGTATTTAATACATAGATTGAGGCTTAATTAGGACATCTACCTTAAGATGAACGTTCTCCGAATGGCGACCCCATTTGTAGATATTACGGTTGGCGGCCAAGACTGGATGGGAAGAAAAGGATGTCTGTGTGGTGATGTGTTTCGTTGTCAGGAAGTCGTCCCTCAGGTAACTGCGTAGGTTTCGCACTGCTAGTAACCGATCTTGTGTATAGACTGGAACAACAACCCGGACGTATACTGCACAAATACACACGTAGGCACACACAAACAAAGTGCGCACGCACGCACGCACGCCGCACGCACGCACGCACGCACAGACGCACACACAATCACTCACTCAGTCACTCACTAACACACACACATACGCACGCACACACGCACACACGCACACATACGCACACACACACACACACACACACACGAAACTAAAGTTACGCAGAGCGAAATACGTATTAGCTGAAACTGTCTGTTATGAAGGAGAATGTTAAGATGTCGTCGTGGATGTAGTTGAAAAAAGATATCTGTAATACTATGCGGTCCTAACCTCCTGGAGGAAATCGAAACATACTCTAACATAATAATGGTATTCTTTCCTAAAATTAATTATCTGTTGTGTGCACTGCTAAAAGGGGTAGCAAACTAGCAATACATTCAAGTCCACATGCACCGTACTGGTTAACTGTCGACAAGAAAGGAGCATGGAGAAAAGAAGAGGGTGGTAAAAAAGAATAGGAAACGAAATATAAAATTAAATGGCGAAATTTCGAAAAGGCAGGTACGAATGGCCAAGAGTGGAATACAATCGCTGAAGACAGAGAACGGTACACGGAAATTAAAAAGAAGGCTGAACGGACTTCAGTGTGGCGTGAAGACCATCTCGAAAGTGAGCAAGGGGAAGACGGCCCAACAATACAACATAGCCAACAATATTATGCAAGCAAGAAAGTGTGTTCGTAACCTGTAGGTCCTTCCAAGTATCGAATCTCGACGGGAAACAGCGCTTTCTTGTAGAACCAGACGCAGGGGAAGAACTCTTTCCCTGTCAGACCGTCGATGGTCGCCAGGTGGTCAGTGCCGCAGTGAAAGGTCAGAGTGCCGCGTCTTACGTTCAGACGAACTTCTATGTCCAACGACTCTTTCACCGTGTCGCTGTCAGACTCTGTTGAAGATGGAACTCATGGTTACTGATGCAAACGGTGTTACTGGCACATGTTCAAAACATCACATGCAATAAGACATGTAATTTGTTATATATAAAAAGGCTTCCAAGACTCCCTCGTTAGTCACCGGATTCAACCGATGTGAAACGGTTGCCAATACGCCGTCAGGTTCGGATATTCACATTATGCAATATTCATTCTTCCTCTAATGTATTGTTTTTTTCCATTCCCGTATTGACGTTATTTTATATACGATTTTACTTTGCTTTGGATTTGCACGTATTTTAACGAGTTACTGTATAATTTAATTGAACAATAGTATAAATATGCATAGAGTTGCAGGTAGGCACTGTAGCAATTTATTTCCCAGCGATATGTTTTAACGACCAAGGCCCTACCCACCAATACCAAGTCCTTGATGTGGATTATTTAGGGGGGTGTACTTTTTTAAGGGAAAGCGGAACACGGAAATTTGTGCTACTGCCTCAGCCGTAGTCTGTGACCCTTATTTTGTTATTTTGCTATTTTTTAAATCCCTCAAGCGGAACTCTTTTTCTTTAGCCGCAACTCTTTTGCCTCAGCGTGGGGCAACCATCACACCTCAGCCTACGCGTATGTATGCCCAACGCTATATAATATATACGTTTTGTGGACGTTTTGTGGACGTGCGAACAGAACCTCTTACCGTCAGAGTTAGTATCCAGCCGCTGTTTGCCGTGCCATGTTATGTTTGTTGACGGCTGCCAGCCCCAAGCGTCTTCACCGATGCCTTTCACGGAGTAGCCATAGTTAAACGTGCGATGTTCTTCCGAAACTGTAACAAGACATTGATTTAGTTCGTATTCGCTAGGTGGCGTGCCGGTTTTCGTCAACCGCTGGTGACATTTGCACGAATTCTGGTAGGTGTTTCACGTTTAACATTAATATAAAGAAACACAATATATTGGATCTTGCTGATGACCTGCAATATGCTCTCGCTGTAACAAAGCCTCGCATCTTATCAAGAAGATGCAACTTCAACCGTCCACTGATACTTTCATCTGTAACAAATTGCTTGTTATACGTTCGATCTTACATTAATGATTGTGAAATCAACGTATAGCTGTTATATTTTACTAATACATTATTAAATATATCAATTACTAAACGTTCTTACAGAAATCGAGTTTGATATTTAAAAATAGAGGGGTAATTATGGTTTTGTTGGCTCGCTCAAGGGGTAACAGAGCCAAAAAGGTTAAATACCGCTGACCTAGACATAACCGGACACGCGTCATACAGATTGCTGTGTTAATAGTTTGTTACATAAGATAATATTATTGCTCAAGAAAATATATTGGGATAGCAGAACGGTATTAAAATGACCAAATATGTGCACCAGTAGTAAAAACGAACGTCCGTAGCCAAGGATTAAATAAATTCAGTTAATCGTATTGAAAATATTTTGTGTTCTCGTTGAAGGGTCCGTACCTGCGCCAATAATGAGGTCATTGTGAGTCGTTGACATGTCTTCCACGTCTACCTTCGGCGTGTACAGCTTCAGATCACGTATCAGCCAGCGGTGTCTGCCGCGTTTAAAGCCTTCTCTGCACCGTATTGCCTGTGAAATGTTGTTATTACTATTATTAGTATAGAAGCATGACTTATAGTGTACCAATACTGCTCGCTGCACCCGTAACATGAAAGATATGTGTGATAATGATGATTATTATTATTAATTGTTACTATACGTTTATATAGAATGCCGTCCCTTCGTGTTGTGTTCCGTGTCGAAATGTTCTTTATTGTTGGTGTGATTTATTAGTAGTTGTTACAGCAACTGTTATTGCTTTGACATGTGACAGCCAAGACTCAGCGGACCACACTGTCCACAGACTGAAGGTGATGCTAGCATTATTCCCCTCCAACTGGAACATTAAGCGGACCACACTGTCCACAGACTGAAGGTGATGCTAGCATTATTCCCTTCCAACTGGAACATTAAGCGGACCACACTGTCCACAGACTGAAGGTGATGCTAGCATTATTCCCCTCCAATTGGAACATTAAGCGGACCACACTGTCCACAGACTGAAGGTGATGCTAGCATTATTCCCCTCCAATTGGAACATTAAGCGTATTACCACTAACTGTTGGATTTTTTTGTATGTTATTTTGTATTTTGCATGCAGCTTCATGTAAACAGTTTACGTGTCGTTTACAATGGTATTAAGTATTTTTGCAACTATGTATATGTAGTATCATTGCTAAAATTAACACATTTGTTATTAAAATTGTTGCCAGAACTAAAAACATTAATGCAGTTGCTTCTACAAGTGGTACCAGGAATGTTAGCGCTAACTCACTCACTCACTCACTCACTCACTCACTCACTCACTCACTCACTCACTCACTCACTCACTCACTCACTCACTCACTCACTCACTCACTCACTCACTCACTCACTCACTCACTCACTCACTCACTCACTCACTCACTCACTCACTCACTCACTCACTCACTCACTCACTCACTCACTCACTCACTCACTCACTCACTCACTCACTCACTCACTCACTCACTCACTCACTCACTCACTCACTCACTCACTCACTCACTCACTCACTCACTCACTCACTCACTCACTCACTCACTCACTCACTCACTCACTCACTCACTCACTCACTCACTCACTCACTCACTCACTCACTCACTCACTCACTCACTCACTCACTCACTCACTCACTCACTCACTCACTCACTCACTCACTCACTCACTCACTCACTCACTCACTCACTCACTCACTCACTCACTCACTCACTCACTCACTCACTCACTCACTCACTCACTCACTCACTCACTCACTCACTCACTCACTCACTCACTCACTCACTCACTCACTCACTCACTCACTCACTCACTCACTCACTCACTCACTCACTCACTCACTCACTCACTCACTCACTCACTCACTCACTCACTCACTCACTCACTCACTCACTCACTCACTCACTCACTCACTCACTCACTCACTCACTCACTCACTCACTCACTCACTCACTCACTCACTCACTCACTCACTCACTCACTCACTCACTCACTCACTCACTCACTCACTCACTCACTCACTCACTCACTCACTCACTCACTCACTCACTCACTCACTCACTCACTCACTCACTCACTCACTCACTCACTCACTCACTCACTCACTCACTCACTCACTCACTCACTCACTCACTCACTCACTCACTCACTCACTCACTAACTCACTCACTCACTCACTCACTCACTCACTAACTCACTCACTCACTCACTCACTCACCCATTCACCCACCCACCCACTCCCTCACTCACTCATTCACTCACTCACTCAATCACTCACTCACCCTCGTAATCACTCATTAACCCACTCATTCTCTCGCACTATCGTTCACTAATTCACTCACTCACTCACTCACTCACTCACTCACTCACTCACTCACTCACTCACTCACTCACTCACTCACTCACTCACTCACTCACTCACTCACTCACTCACTCACTCACTCACTCACTCACTCACTCACTCACTCACTCACTCACTCACTCACTCACTCACTCACTCACTCACTCACTCACTCACTCACTCACTCACTCACTCACTCACTCACTCACTCACTCACTCACTCACTCACTCACTCACTCACTCACTCACTCACTCACTCACTCACTCACTCACTCACTCACTCACTCACTCACTCACTCACTCACTCACTCACTCACTCACTCACTCACTCACTCACTCACTCACTCACTCACTCACTCACTCACTCACTCACTCACTCACTCACTCACTCACTCACTCACTCACTCACTCACTCACTCACTCACTCACTCACTCACTCACTCACTCACTCACTCACTCACTCACTCACTCACTCACTCACTCAACCATTCACCCACCCACCCACTCCCTCACTCACTCATTCACTCACTCACTCAATCACTCACTCACCCTCGTAATCACTCATTAACCCACTCATTCTCTCGCACTATCGTTCACTAATTCACTCACTCACTCACTCACTCACTCACTCACTCACTCACTCACTCACTCACTCACTCACTCACTCACTCACTCACTCACTCACTCACTCACTCACTCACTCACTCACTCACTCACTCACTCACTCACTCACTCACTCACTCACTCACTCACTCACTCACTCACTCACTCACTCACTCACTCACTCACTCACTCACTCACTCACTCACTCACTCACTCACTCACTCACTCACTCACTCACTCACTCACTCACTCACTCACTCACTCACTCACTCACTCACTCACTCACTCACTCACTCACTCACTCACTCACTCACTCACTCACTCACTCACTCACTCACTCACTCACTCACTCACTCACTCACTCACTCACTCACTCACTCACTCACTCACTCACTCACTCACTCACTCACTCACTCACTCACTCACTCACTCACTCACTCACTCACTCACTCACTCACTCACTCACTCACTCACTCACTCACTCACTCACTCACTCACTCACTCACTCACTCACTCACTCACTCACTCACTCACTCACTCACTCACTCACTCACTCACTCACTCACTCACTCACTCACTCACCCACTCACCCACCCACCCACCCACCCACCCACTCACTCACTCACTCACTCACTCACTCACTCACTCACTCACTCACTCACTCACTCACTCACTCACTCACTCACTCACTCACTCACTCACTCACTCACTCACTCACCCTCGTAATCACTCATTAACCCACTCATTCTCTCGCACTATCGTTCACTCATTCACTCACTCACTCACTCACTCACTCACTCACTCACTCACTCACTCACTCACTCACTCACTCACTCACTCACTCACTCACTCACTCACTCACTCACTCACTCACTCACTCACTCACTCACTCACTCACTCACTCACTCACTCACTCACTCACTCACTCACTCACTCACTCACTCACTCACTCACTCACTCACTCACTCACTCACTCACTCACTCACTCACTCACTCACTCACTCACTCACTCACTCACTCACTCACTCACTCACTCACTCACTCACTCACTCACTCACTCACTCACTCACTCACTCACTCACTCACTCACTCACTCACTCACTCACTCACTCACTCACTCACTCACTCACTCACTCACTCACTCACTCACTCACTCACTCACTCACTCACTCACTCACTCACTCACTCACTCACTCACTCACTCACTCACTCACTCACTCACTCACTCACTCACTCACTCACTCACTCACTCACTCACTCACTCACTCACTCACTCACTCACTCACTCACTCACTCACTCACTCACTCACTCACTCACTCACTCACTCACTCACTCACTCACTCACTCACTCACTCACTCACTCACTCACTCACTCACTCACTCACTCACTCACTCACTCACTCACTCACTCACTCACTCACTCACTCACTCACTCACTCACTCACTCACTCACTCACTCACTCACTCACTCACTCACCACCCACCCACCCACCCACCCACCCACCCACCCACCCACCCACCCACCCACCCACCCACCCACCCACCCACCCACCCACCCACCCACCCAAAGCCCACCCACCCACCCACCCACCCACCCACCCACCCACCCACTCATCCACTAACACAATTATACCTTCAATCCATATGGAAAACGACGTAACGCCTACGGGAATGCACGCATCCGGAAGAACATGCACACCCAACAATATACGCGCACAACCTGAACACACCCAACAAAATACGCGCACAACCTGAACACGCTCGCTGAACTTAAGGCTGGGAACGCAGATATAGGGTAGGCCGGGGTAGTTCTGCAGCAAGCCGCCCCTCTTGGTCGAGTCCCAACCGTGACTCATCTGCAGCAAGTACCGGTCTTCGACTGCCATGTTTGCTAGTTCCGTGTTGTCCTCATCCTCCTCGTCGCACGAGTTGTCGGCTTCGGCGTTTGCGGAAAACATTCTCCACTACGGCAAACACAATGTAATGTGTTAATCGCCTCCCGAGGCAAACACAATGTAATGTGTTAATTGCCTCCCGAGACAAACATAATGTAATGTGTTAATCGCCTCCCGAGACAAAAACAATGTAATGTGTTAATCGCCTCCTGAAACGTCCGTTTACTGCTGTAGTCAACAGACACCTGAGGCAGTAATCACAATGACTGTTATTTTCGATTACAAAGAAACGGTGCTATGCATCACAACGCACTAATACGAACACTATACATGGTATTCATCGAGGGTGATCACAACAACAGAGAACGACAACACGAAGACAAGAGAGAGGAGAGAACAGACAGCTGTCGCCGTACCACGTTGCTCTTGACAGCCGTCGGTTGATGGACCTCGCTTATGTCTGGCATGGGGGGCGTTCTCGTCTGAACGCTGTGGACCAGCTGGTGTTCATAGACCGAGGCCAGCGACTGCGGTTTGACATCTTTAAATACTTGAGTCAATTGGTTTTCGGGTGGTTTCGTGATGTTGATGTTTTCGACAAATGTTTCACAACACTGTCCTTTCAGTTCAGGCAACGATGGAGTTTCTTCTATGATTGTGTCTTTGAAGACCGTCGCGACGACGTCGTGAGTGATATTGTCCAGTGTTGGCTGGGCGGCGATGTTGGTCGATGAGAGAAGGGTTAAGGTTGCTTCTGCTAGTCCAAACACCAGAGAGACGGCCGGGAATAATTCATCTTTCTTTACTGTGTCGCCTGCATTCATACCTGAAAAAAACCAATATCACGTGATCCACATGAATTTAAATAAAGAACTGTAAACAACCACCCACGGAATACGTAAACACCAAACCTGAACTTTCCACCCCTGCTGCTCTCCCATCTTACACCAAGGAAGTCCGATCTCACCACGCGCCCCTGGGTCGAAATAGCCGCCCCGGGTGGCAATGATGCAGGACTTCTACGTGATTTTTGGGTATATTTATCTCTCAAGAAATTTTGATTTTCTCTGTATAATTTCGACCGCATCTCGCGGCCTTCTTCAGCAGACTGAATTTACGATCGTATCACATGGCCTACGTCATGTGACACAAGCTGTAGCCGACGTCTCTGTCCAGTGAAAGCTCCCCCTGTAGATGGTAACTGAATCCTTGATCTTTCTCCTATGCCAGTTCTCCCCGAGGTCTAAGATTTCCACATCTTTCATCTAACACTGGTGGCCTGTGTTCAACTTGTATTCGCTTATAATAATAATAATATAACTTCTGTTACACCTAAATCCTTGGAAACCAAGCTCAGAGACGCATCAAAACAAATGGATTGGTCAATCTCAAAATCCAAAAGTAGTTTTCCAGTTGTCAACAGATGGGTCAAGGCGCTAAGGAGCTACGGTGGATAAGTAAGGTTGTAAAGATAAGTTTTTAAATGACGACGGAATTTTGTAATATTTTCAACTGATCTAACACTAAGAGGGAGCATATTCCAAAGAGTTGGTGCAGCAACAAAAAAGCCCTAGGTCCAATGTTAGTGTTGACTCTAGGAACAAAAAGTAGGTCAGAACTAGATGATCGAAACTGGAAAGGTTTTCTTACAGGAGTAAGCAATGAATGCAAATAAGATGGTTCCTTACTGGACAGTGCCTGGTATGTAATGGTACAGATCTTAAATATTATACGATGTCTTACAGGAAGCCAATGCAAAGACTTCAAAAGTGGTACAGAGCGAGACAAGCGAGGCGATCTTGTAACTAGACAATTTTGGGCACGCTTAAGTTTTGTGATATTTTTGCTAGCGATACTATAAAGGAGGGAATTGCAATAGTCAAGTCTGCTGCTAACAAGCGCTGTTGCAATAGTCTTAGCAACAGAAAATTACATATACCGGCGAACACGGCGAAGATCATGAATATGATAAAAACAACAGCGACATGTTTGAGATATGTGTTGTCGGAAATTGAAGTTACTATCAAAGATCACTTCTAGATTCCGCACAGAGGTTACTGGCGTGATATACTGATTCAAAATTCGCTTAGGAAAAAAACCGTCCAGTTTACTACGCTGCATTGGAGTACCAATAATGATCAATTCAGTTTTATTTGCATTTAATTTCAACTTGATGTCAGTCATCCAGTGGAAGATATCTTGAAGGCAAACACTAAGTTGGTTAAGGGAGCGATTTGTATCCGGGGTAGCCAACGAAATGTAGATCTGGGTATCATCAGCATAAAGATGATGATCCAAGTTATGTCTTTGTATAACAGAGGTTAGTGGCATGGTGTAAAGAATAAAAAGCAAAGGCCCAAAAACAGAATCCTGGGGAACACCAAATAAAGCCGGCAGTGCAGCTGAATCGCAGTTCCCAATCTTTATAGTTTGGTATTTATTAGTTATATATGATGAATACCAGCTTAGCGCTGTGCCAGGTATGCCATACCACTTTAATGAGAATGTTGTGATCAATCGTGTCAAAAGTGGCAGAGAGATCTAGTAAGGTAAGTGCAGTCACTTTACCATTATTAATGTTCAAGTTAATGTCATTATGAACCTTTAAGAGGGCAGTCTCTGTTGAATGAAACTGCCTATATGCTGATTGTGACACATTAGTTAAGACATTTGTGCTAATGTGAGACCTTAGACGACTTGCTACAACCTTTTCTGGTATTTAATATTTTGGAAATAAAGCTGAGGTTAGAAATAGGTCTATAGCTGTTTAGATCTTGTTTAGGCAGATATGACTTCTTAAGAAGTGGTGTGACATGGGCGTATTTGAAATTATCCAGAAACAGCCAGAGCAAAGTGATGCATTTATAATATTTGTTATAGGTCCAATTTTAGCAGTATTGTTGGAAATGGATCAAGTGCACAGGATTTATTTGGGGAAGACACAATTATTTTCCTAACTTCATCAACTGTTGCAGGTTCAAATGATACAAGAGAATTTACTTGTGGAAAGTCCACACTGACATTACTTAAATTATTATCGCTGATAGGGGTTGACGACACGATAGATATTCTTTAAATCGTGTGCCCAGTTCCCTCGCTGGTTCTCCTAATTAGTGTTGGTCGCATTCTGGACATTGGATGTCATATACCACCCCACACTTTGCTGCCTTTTATGTTTTGTCTTTTAGGTGTACCAGCAGGGACATCAGAATGTTGATCGGTTTGTGGTACACTGGTACATACGGCTTACTCATATAGGGTTAACCTATGGCATGTTGTCTTCTGTTGGTTTCTTTGGTGTTGACATTCTCTTTATTTATCCTTGGTTGTGTGGTGTTAAACATCCAACGTTTGTAACCGTTCGTTTTCAGAACTTTCTTGATGTGCTCCACCTCTTTGGTCTTATCCTCCTCTTCAGTTACCAAATGTTATGCCCCTTGGAAGAGTGTCCTCACCACACACAATTTAAAGAACATCTATCGTGTCGCCAACCCCATCAGCGATAGGCGAACACAAGTTGAATACAGGCTACCAGTGTTCGATGAAAGATATGAAAATCTTAGATCTCGAGGAAAACTGGCATAAGAGAAAGATCAAGGAGGCGATTAACATATACTGGGGAAAGCCTTCACTGAACAGAGACGTCGGCCAGGAGCTCCCGCCCGTCATGCTCCAGCTTGTGTCACATGACGTAGGTCATGCGACACGACCGTAAATTCAGTTTGCTGAAGAAGGCCGCGAGATGCGGACGAAATTATACAGAGAAAAAACTAAGTTTCTTGACAGGTAAATATACCCAACAATCATAGAAAGGTTTAAGGTGAAAGGATGCAATATCTACCTAACTGGACCTAGCGCGCGTGAGTGAGTGCGTGAGTGAGTGAGTGAGTGAGTGAGTGAGTGAGTGAGTGAGTGAGTGAGTGAGTGAGTGAGTGAGTGAGTGAGTGAGTGAGTGAGTGAGTGAGTGAGTGAGTGAGTGAATGCGTGTGAGTGCACAAAGTGTCATCCGGAAGATGGGCATTTTGTTAGTGCACGTGATATCACGGTAGAGGTGATGTCACTGTATAGGTAATAATAGATTATATCACTGGACGTAATGTGGTGATAGTGGCGGCGGCGGCGGTGGTGGCGAAGGTCTTGGTGGTGGCGACAATATTGGCAATAGCGATTAATACGATTTTGATAACTCTAACAAAGCTGATAACACACAGTGCTATCATAATATTTGCATAGGCACCCCCTGTTTCTTTCTGAGCTTCCCACGAACGTGAGACGTCTCCCTCACCTGTGAAGGCAAGATGACGGAGGCCATCGCCTCGGTCTATCGACAGAGTACCGTTGTCGCTGTCCAGGATCAGACGAATCGTCAACGGCTTGGCGTCCACGTTGACGGGAAGAAATCCCACCAGCATCCCGTCGTGAAGGAGACTCCCCGTGGGTAGATCCCATGCCCAGCTGTCTTCCTTCATTCCAAACAGTTGGTAGTATCCTTCAAAATAATCGAAAACACACATTATTTTAAGGCATAGTTATACGTTACTAACAAAAATGCCCGTCATCTGACGGGATGCGTTGGTAGTTGACAGTCGTCATAGTAATATCTACCAAATGAAAACACACAACATCGTTATATAAACGCCATATTAACGCGCTTGCAGATACTCGTTGTTTGTTAAAAATGCGAAAATAATCAAAGACATTATATTATATTAACGTATAATCATGTGCTATAATTAAGGGACGGTCTCCTAAATTCGCAGTCCAACAAGTCATGCGTTTAGTATTTGTTCAACTCTCCACTTCCTCACCAATACGTGGTGTGGAATTTTGTTTATAATTTTACGATTCAAAATTGCTATTAGCGTCAATTTGTATTAACACATGTTTCACTCGCTAGGTGGCGCCATTGTAGCAATACTTTTCCCCACGAGACATTTTAACGACCGAAACACCTCCACACGTAATAGTTACCATATTTTGGGTCTTTGTAAACTGCTGTTATCGTCCCTATAGAATCAGCAATTAGTGACAATAGTCATTGCTTCTTTCGTAGTAATATCTAAAAATAGGTGTTGTAAATTTTGGTTGAGAAATGTTTCACTGGGCTATTGTTGTTTTTCCGCCCGGATGTGTGTTCAGACGAAGCCAATGGTGATCTTCTTGACTATATTTCAACATTATGTTATTAACACTTAGGGTTAACCACTAGTGCTGATATGAAAGTTCCAGAGCAGTGCCGTATTGCCGCTTCAAAGGGAAATCAAATACTTGGATTAATTAGGCGAAATATATCATATAAAGAATCTAATAGCTAATAATACCGCTGTACAAAACAATAGTTAGGCTTCATTTAGAATATTGTATACAAGCGTGGAGGTCATATCGCAGGAAGGACATAAATATGCTAGAAAAAGTAGAGAGAAGAGGAACTAAAATGATACAAAAACTTAAGAAAGATAGAAGGACCAGAGGACATGAAGCTACATTAGTAAATGAGCAGTGTATATTAGATATAAGAAAGTTCTAATTCTCACAAAGGACACAGGAATGGAACAGATGATTTCCTGATTGTGTTGGTGCTAGTAGCGTGAATATGTTTAAAAATAAAATCGACACATACCTTAAAAGGGCGGGATACACGTAGATAAAAAGTATTGGACTCTCGATAAGCCAAAAGGCTTCCTTGTCTACCTGCAATCTAGAGTTAATTATACATACACATATTCAAAAAAATTCTTCCAGGAAACTATGCTGACATGACGTACGTGACTGTAGTTGAAATGGTTAGTTTTAGTAAATGTTAAGTGCACAGGCAAAACATTAATATTGTTTCGGAAATATACGCATAACACTGACTGTTCATGTGGTAGTTTGGCTTTCAGTTACTTTGTTAGTGATCTGTGCTTGGTTTGTGTTCATGAGAGTTATTTCATGTGGTAGTTTGGCATTTAGTTATTTTGTTAGTGATCTGTGCTTGGTTAGTGTTCATGAGAGTTGTTTCATGTGGTAGTTTGGCTTTCAGTTACTTTGTTAGTGATCTGTGCTTGGTTTGTGTTCATGAGAGTTGTTTCATGTGGTAGTTTGGCTTTCAGTTACTTTATTAGTTATCTGTGCTTGGTTTGTGTTCATGAGAGTTGTTTCATGTGGTAGTTTGGCATTTAGTTACTTTGTTAGTGATCTGTGCTTGGTTAGTGTTCATGAGAGTTGTTTCATGTTGTAGTTTGGCTTTCAGTTACTTTGTTAGTGATCTGTGCTTGGTTAGTGTTCATGAGAGTTGTTTCATGTGGTAGTTTGGCATTCAGTTACTTTGTTAGTGATCTGTGCTTGGTTAGTGTTCATGAGAGTTGTTTCAATTGGTAGTTTGGCTTTCAGTTACTTTTTTAGTGATCTGTGCTTGGTTTGTGTTCATGAGAGTTGTTTCATGTGGTAGTTTGGCTTTCAGTTACTTTGTTAGTGATCTGTGCTTGATTTGTGTTCATGAGAGTTGTTTCATGTGGTAGTTTGGCATTTAGTTACTTTGTTAGTGATCTGTGCTTGGTTAGAGTTCATGAGAGTTGTTTCATGTAGTAGTTTGGCTCTCAGTTACTTTGTTAGTGATCTGTGCTTGGTTAGTGTTCATGAGAGTTGTTTCATGTGGTAGTTTGGCATTCAGTTACTTTGTTAGGGATCTGTGCTTGGTTAGTGTTCATGAGAGTTGTTTCAATTGGTAGTTTGGCTTTCAGTTACTTTTTTAGTGATCTGTGCTTGGTTTGTGTTCATGAGAGTTGTTTCATGTGGTAGTTTGGCATTTAGTTACTTTGTTAATGATCTGTGCTTGGTTAGTGTTCATGAGAGTTGTTTCATGTGGTAGTTTGGCTTTCAGTTACTTTGTTAGTGATCTGTGCTTGGTTAGTGTTCATGAGAGTTGTTTCATGTGGTAGTTTGGCATTCAGTTACTTTGTTAGTGATCTGTGCTTGGTTAGTGTTCATGAGAGTTGTTTCAATTGGTAGTTTGGCTTTCAGTTACTTTTTTAGTGATCTGTGCTTGGTTTGTGTTCATGAGAGTTGTTTCATGTGGTAGTTTGGCTTTCAGTTACTTTGTTAGTGATCTGTGCTTGATTTGTGTTCATGAGAGTTGTTTCATGTGGTAGTTTGGCATTTAGTTACTTTGTTAGTGATCTGTGCTTGGTTAGTGTTCATGAGAGTTGTTTCATGTAGTAGTTTGGCTTTCAGTTACTTTGTTAGTGATCTGTGCTTGGTTAGTGTTCATGAGAGGTGTTTCATGTGGTAGTTTGGCTTTCCGTTACTTTGTTAGTGATCTGTGCTTGGTTAGTGTTCATGAGAGTTGTTTCATGTGGTAGTTTGGCTTTCAGTTACTTTGTTAGTGATCTGTGCTTGGTTAGTTTTCATGAGAGTTGTTTCATGTGGTAGTTTGGCTTTCAGTTACTTTGTTAGTGATCTTTGCTTGGTTAGTGTTCATGAGAGTTGTACACAGTGTAGATAAGTCAGTTGATTAGTTTGTTTGATAGAAGATACCTGTGGAGTAAAGATAAATGACACAGTCCTCCCTCTGCACCCCTCCAGACGTCCCAACAGGACAGACGTGATATTCATTAACTGATAACAGACTTCGCCCTTGTAACCTAGCGAATATGACACACCTTGCAGTTGCATGGGACTGTCAGCCTTGCAAATCCCAACACCACAATGACTTCCGAGCTCGTGATCTCCAAACGAAATCTCGAACACGTGACAACCGGACGAGAATCCGCGAGCCCCGCGTACACCGTCAGTCCACTGCGATGCGACCTTTCGTCGAGCGATATTTGGCTGATCTCGCGAGACGACGATATTCTCTCCGTGGTTGTCCGGGTCCCAACCGTAAGCGAGATACGACATATCTGTCAAATAATAAAAGGGTCAAGGTAAGTTCTTATATAGCGCAGTATCCAATCCTTTGGACTGCTCAAAGCGCGTTACATTTCACTCTCTGGCGGACCTTTTTATTCGAACACCATCTCAACTTCTTTGGGAATCAATCAGCCACGCTGCAATTATTGCGTCTAAGCTATTCGTTCACACATATCGACTACTTTCTATAGCCAGGTATTCATTTATACAGTTGAGTCAACTGAAGCAATGTGGAGTAAAGAAAATTGCCCAAGCTTCGAAGTGAGAGCGAGGCAGCAAGAGGAACCCGCGCCCTTTCGACTGAGAGGCTGATATTTTGAACTCTACTCCACCGCGGCCTCTCGAATGAGAGCCCGATGTTCTAACTCTACTCCATCGCGCCCCACATACACACAATTAATTATATTTTATATGGAAACTTTCGTCATTCTAACGTAACTTTAGATTGTATCTTGATATCATGACAAACGCGATTGTGCTGTCACGCGAATTTGCAAATACATACTAAAGAAACCTATTCAATTATATCGTACAATATAACATAATATATAAATTAAAACGATGTGTTTATGTACTTAATATTTGAGTAGCGATCACCTAGGATCCTGTGATAACTGCGTAAGACAATCGCTCAGTTCACTGATTTGTTTTTAAAGATGGCATCCATACCAATGCTGCTGTTACTTTCCATGCTGGCGCTGTTTCGGATCGCTGAGTCGCCGCGTTTCTTTCTGTGTTTACGTTTCCTGTGTTTCCTTTTGCTGGTTTCTAAAAATATACAACAAACATAAACTGCTTATGATTAGATCGGCATAACATTTTGTCGGGAAGTAGATTTCTCCATCTTTAAAAAAAGGTATACGGGAAGGAGTGCAGAAAGACCTATTCTAGTTGCGCATAAAGATAAGTAGGCTAGGATTACGATAACAGTATTAGGGTCAGAGTTTTGATAACATATTCCCATAAAAGGTTGCAAATCAGTGCAGTTAGTTAAATTAATGTATCGGTTTTTTTCAGTTAACAAGAAACATACTCAAACGCAGATTTATAACAACATTTTAAAGATACTACATCTCGCTGACAGGATATACTTACCGGCAGTAACGTAATTCAATATCTTTTGAGCTGATTAGCTTAAAACTAAGTTTGATATGATATACTCCCAACACTCACCAGACCAGTCAAAACAGAGTTGAGTAAAATGTACCTTGTCAATTCGAATAATTAATTATTGTTTGTTTGTTTAACGACCGTATACACTGTACATACCAAGACAATTTTCGTCAGCCGCTGGATCATTTTCCACCAATTCACTTCGTTCTACTTGTTGTGTCGTTTCTTCCGATTGTCTGCGTTTCTGTGAGACAAGTTTGTCGGTGTGGTTGGCTTCTGCCATTATTGACAAGGGCTCCCGGTTTTTGTAGTCCCCTTCTGCTGTCTGCGAATGGTTCTCCATCTCTGCGTGATGCACTGTGATCTTACTAATTCGTGTTGCTATTGTTCCATTGTGACGTCACTTGTAACAAGGGCTGAAGCATCTGTCCATATATGATTCGCTAAAACAAAAATCGTCATCGAGTGCAGAAATGGTACATACCAAAGCATTTAAATTACCAAGCATAGTCACTCAGCGATCCGCCATTTTGAATTTGAACTGGTAGCGTATACAGTATCATTACGTTCACACTTGAATAACAGAGGGCGCTGCGCGAGTGACTATGCTTGGTTATTTAAATGCTTTGTACATACCTAAACTAAAATGCCATTTTCTGGTGAAATAGTTCATGATATTCGAATAGATTCATGGTTGTAACTGGTAACAATAAATAATTGAACATGCACAAGTAAATTGCATACGCTACGTTGTTCTTGTAGGCCAATGACATCCCGATCACGGTGACCTATGGTTTATTTAATCTTCCCTTTGAATTATAGACATACGTTTCATATATCTATCCAGTGGGCATGTGGTACTTCACAACTATGACTTAAGTATTATCTCCCATCAATTATGTCAGTTATGTTACACAGTGAGAGAGGGCATGCGTTGTACTGAACGGTTCTGACACCAGTGGTACTCCACAACTGGAGCATCAGAAATACTTTCACACACGCACACGCACACACGCACACACGCACACACGCACACACGCACACACGCACACACGCACACACGCACACACGCACACACGCACACACGCACACACGCACACACGCACACACGCACACACGCACACACGCACACACGCACACACGCACACACGCACAGACAGACAGACAGACACACACACACACACAAACACACACACACACTCACACACACACACACACACACACACACACACACACACACACACACACACACACACACAAAACACACGCACACAAACACACACACACACATACACATGCATACATGCGTACACACACATACGCACGTACTCCCGCACACCCACCAAACCCACGTACCCACCCTTCCACACCTAGCAAACAGCATATTGACCACGATTTATGTATTTTATTTGACTGGCTGGAAGCTACTTGCAGAAATAGGTGTCGCTGCCCTTGTATTATAGGCCTGTCTGCATGTGCAACGCTAGCCCACTGTTTACGTGGGTTGTTTATTGAACTCCTTGTTAAGCCTACTTGACCGGTTTATTCACGCATGGGTGGCTATTTATTTTTGTGATAATCCATCTCGTCATTGTACGTCTGGAAATGCATATGATAGGTTCGCATAATGGTAACTGTAAACGATAAAAGCAGAAAATGTCATAGATTTTAATGTTTGCACATGTTGTGATCGATAAAGTACACCCGTGTACATTAACATAGCCGATGTTAAGAATAGGACATGCCGCGTAGTTATAGTGCTCAGCATTTACTAACTGATTGTCCGTACATGAATGGATACACGGTGACATTGTATTCTGGCATAAGGCCTTCACCAACGAACAGTCAATAATAATATATATAATAATGTATATAATAATGTATGGCGCTGTGTAAGGCCCGCTCGTTCGAGCATAACTCAACGTTATGTGATTACGCACCGAGCAGTGATAATTTAACACGGCGATAAAGAGAGACGGCGAGGGAGAGGGGAAGGGGGGAGGAGGGCGAGGGGGAGAGGGGGAGAGGGGGAGAGGGGAAGAGAGGGAAAGAGGGAGAGGGGAAGAGGGGGAGAGGGGGAGAGGGGAAGAGAGGGAGAGAGGGAGAGGGGGAGAGAGGGAGAGAGGGAGAGAGGGGGAGAAGAGAGAGAGGGAGAGAGGGAGAGAGGGAGAGAGAGAGGGAGAGAGGGAGAGAGGGAGAGGGGGAGAGGAGAGGGGAGAGGGAGAGAGGGAGAGAGGGAGAGAGGGAGAGAGGGAGAGAGGGAGAGAGGGAGAGAGGGAGAGAAGGAGAGAGGGAGAGAGGGAGAGAAGGAGAGAGGCGGAGAGGGAGCGAGGGAGGAAGGGAAGGAGTGAAGGAGAGAGGCACGGAGGGAGGGAGGGAGTGAGTGAGGGAGGTAGAGAAAGAAAGAGAGAGATAATGCGAGGGGAGGGAGGGTATGAGAGAAAAGAGAGTGACGGAGGCAGACAGGAGGAGGGAGGGAGAAAGAGAGAGAGAAAAAGGGAGTGGTGGATGGATGGATGGATGGATGGATGGATGGAGGGAGGGAGGATGGATGGAGGGAGGGAGGGAGATAGTGAGCGAGGGAGGGAGGGAGGGAGGGAGGGAGGGAGGGAGGGGGGAGGGAGGGTGGATGGATGGATGGATGGAGGGAGGGAAAGTGATGATGAAAGAACGAGGGAAGAAGTGATGTAGCGTGGGAAAGAAGCTTCAAACGATAATTCATTGCTATCTACTTTTATTTCATCTGATTAACCACCGTACAGTTGTCAATATCGTATTCTATTACATTAAGCATACATCAACAAACTTACTGTATTTAGCATATTTACTCGTGAAATTTGTATATTATATATTATGAGCTGAATTTGAGATTACTGGGTTTGAAAATAAGTAAATAAGTAAGTAGATTCGCGGCCCTAACTTGTTCAGCATTGGTCAGTGAGAAACAAATCCGGCATGTGCCAATTTGAGACTAATATTCATTGATTTGTTGTACCGCCTATCTCTTCACGAGGACCTTTCATCGAGAATTCCATTACCGTATTGCCGTAAGTAATGATCCTCATTCACAGACACGCTGCGGCTACGCACAGGTAACATGTCATACGACGACACTTGCAAATCGATGTCGCGTATGTGCCAATAATGACATACACACCAAGCAACCGTCTGCCTAGCAAGGTAAACCCGGCGCATCAACTACACAAGAGACATTAACATAACCGTTTAGTTGCATTCCCACTGTACACTTACCTTTCACGCTGTAACCCCGGAGCTACGGACGCAACATTCTCGTCATAGCGAAGAGAAAACGCCTTGTACACCGGTCTAAACGTTGCAGAGATATCCACTAAACCGTCAGACATAAACATGCTACGCTATACGCACTGCCAAAAACACGCGTCGTGGAGAGGTCAGACTATTTAATACCATGTACGGTCATCTGCCACTATTGTTTACTCAGAGCGTGCCTGAGCGTGTAGCTCTACATGTGTAGTGGCGCATGGCTATTCCGTTATTCCGCAGCGCCGCGTAAATCTCCAGTAGGTACGGACTATGATTATTGCTATTGATTAAGATATTTAGCACCGACAACAGGTAGTGGATGTAATATTTATGGACAACATATTAATGCTCTTCTATTGTAACCTGAAGGGGTCCATTTGGAGATTTTGGTTAACACCGGTGGGAAGGTGCATTTAGAGGTTATTGTTAAGAATCAAGAGGATATAATTTTTGACATTACTCAGAACAGTTGTTGAGCTGCCCCAAGAGCTGGATGCCACGTTGTGTAAAAACGTAATTTGTTTAGCACTTTATTGTTAATACATTCCACCAAGAAAATAACAGGATATAAAATGTCGCGGACTCCAGCAGGGGAGCTACTGTCGCCATCGATATCACAACTGTACGTCAGTGTTGACAAAGACCTAGTAACCCAGTCTTGGGTGTTAGTAGTATTCAATGCGCGGGGTCGAACTGTCTAAACTCCAGTCTCGTTAACATCGACATTGCTTATAATCGAATCCGTAGTGATATATTTTTTGTTTACGATTTAAAACAGTCAAATCAAAATCAAATGTTTTGTCGTAATTCATCAGATTGAATTCACATAATTATGAATTCCTTAAATGTGAATCAACTTAAACTGACCTTGTGTGTTCCTCACTTATTAATATAAAGTTCTTAATACTAGAATAACTATGTTTAATACATATTTAGTCCGCCAATCGGCGTTTTATAAGCCCAATACATTACTCACAATTTGTATGTTGCGCGCGAGAGACATTCAAATTGTAAACAAAACATTCATATCGCAAATACCAGCTATTAACAGGGCTCACCGAAAGTTATTGAAATTGCTCTTTGACGTCGCTGGTTTTCGCAGTGACGACTGCAAGTGGGACGAAGCACCACTGACTCAGCGAACTTCCTACAACTAGTTACTATTATTTATAATTAGGCCTGCAAATAGTTAAAGTTATCCGTATCATTCCGGATAGCAGAATAAACAAGTTCGCTTGAATAATTGTTATTAATAAAATTCTTATGGCACCTTAAGTACAAAGGAAATATATATATATAAGACGTACATATAGTGGGGTGAAATAGCGGTGTGCGTGTGTACTGTACTGTACTGTACTGTACTGTACTGTACTGTACTGTACTGTACTATACCGTATCGTACCGTGCCGTACCGTACCGTACCGTACCGTACTGTACTGTACTGTACTGTATTGTATTGTACTGTATTGTATTGTATTGTACTGTATTGTACCCTACTGTACTGTATTGTATTGTACTGTACTGTATTGTATTGTATTGTAGTGTACTGTACTGTATTGTATTGTACTATACTGTACTGTACTGTACTGTACTGTACGGTACTATACTGTACTGTACAGTACTGTACTGTACTGTGTTGTACTGTACAGTGCTGTATTGTACTGTATTGTACTGTATTGTACTGTACTGTACTGTACTGTACTGTACTGTATTGTACTGTGTTGTACTGTACAGTGTTGTACTGTACTGCATGTATTATATTATATTCTACTCTACTGTACCGTACCGTAAGGAGGTAGCTTAATTTGTGTTACCCTCTCAACATACAAATGGTTGGTCTGATGTGAAAACGGGATTAGGTTTTGGGGTAGGGTTAGGCCTAGGCGGATCCACGGGGCTGGGGCCACGTGCTCCCTTAAACCTTTGGAATTTTATTTGGAATGTGCCCGCGCGAGCGTGACGTGCCCCTAGACTTTACGTGTTGGTATTTTTGGCGAGCCACAAAGGGGGATTGAAGGTTTTTGGCTAGCCTCAACGGAGGTCCGGTGGGGTGGTGCAACTGGGGTGTTTTGAGGTCCCCTAGATTACCTTTGACAAGATTTACACCAAGTGTTTACATGTATTTGTACGTAAAAGGGTACCACGAACCACCATCCGTAGTAACACACGCACGCAGTCACCCTTCAACCCGCAAACGGATATAAACC